>VWZN01007993.1:23784-40774 GCA_013396955.1 Regulus satrapa
CCTTTTTTTTTTTTTTTTTTTTTTTTTTTTTTCTGTTGAATAAGGCATATGTGTTGGGGGGACTTATTTTGTTTTTCCCTTTCCAGTATTTTTTCACCAAATTGGTCACAAACTTCTTATCTTTCCCTATCCTTATTGTGATAAGGAATGGCTACAAGACAGTGGACAGCAGGCAGTATTCCTACATTTGTTTTCTTATATAATTGGACCTTTGGAACAGAAAATCCCTTAAAATACATAGGATGAAGACTTAGAATAGGTTGGGGTTTTTTTTTAAATAAAACTTTTAAAAAATTTTATTAGTGTTAGTAGTAGTAGTAGTAGTAGTAGTAGTAGTAGTAGTAGTAGTAGTAGTACTATTACTATTATTTAAATATACAATTTTTTTTTAAATGAAAACTTGGTTTATTCATCTAAGGCTGTTGCTATGAATTATATGCTCTCAGCATCCAAAGATTTTGAACACTCACTGCCAAATGCCAGGATTTGCTATTAATATCTTTTGACCAGTCACTGTCCCATAAATGACTGCTCCTGACACAGAATGGCTCATACTTGGCATGAGCAACACGTGTGCAAGACTGGACACTCATGGAGTGCACATCTTCCCTGTGAAAACATGGGCAAAGGCACAACAGGGAGCAGAAGGGGGGTGGGAATATTATCTAAGTTGTGAGAGAGAAGAGAAGAGCCAAAACACAACCAAAGGAACCTCTCAGATGGTGAGTCCCAGGCGAGGAAGGTGAGTAAGGCTGTGTGGGAACTCACCAGCATCAAGGGGATATTGATGGCCCAGGCTCAAGGCCCACTGAGATCCTTGGAAATCCCTCCTGTGCTGGATCCCCGCCCTCTCTCCTTGACCCCCAGACTTGTAGCTCGTGTCCCAGGCCTTCTCTGTTGACTTTTTGTTCAGCTAATTCAGCTCATTAAAGTAACAAAAGGTTATATCCAATTTTAAAAGTCTGGAAATTTGCCATTTCCTGCCATTTTACAGAGGTAGCTCAGCTCACATAGACATTGGATACGCAGTGAAGTCCCCCAAGGGAAGGAACAGGACTGCAGGACCCTGGTGCTTGGCTGTCCCATGGACTTCTGCCCTGCGACCTACAAAAATCTGCCAATAGTTGTTTGCAATGGACATATGGTTAAATATTTTACTTTATTTTGAATGCAAACACACCAATGGCACCTATACTAGTACATAAACATAGGAGCAATGCTTTCCTAGGTGTCCATGTCCACATTGCTGAATTCTCCACAAAAGTGGGAAGCTGCATCCGAACAGCTACTAGGAACAGTCTGAGCTCCTTGTTAGCTCCTAGCTCACAACTGGGCCCTGCTGGGAACAGGCCAGAAGCATATTGGGGAAAATTCAGGCAATTCAACAGCAGAGACAGCAAAAGAGCTGCACATGAAATGCTCCTTGGCACTGCTTAATCTGTCAAAATAGGTGTGTCTCTCATAAAACAAAAACAAAAACAAACAAACCAAAAAGGACAAAAAACAATACCATCAGCAAAATAAAAATATGGATCAACCAAACCCACTACTGCTTCCCAAGACACTGCAGTCTCCATCCACAATTTACTTTCAGAATCCCTCCTAACAGGATGCTTTGAGTCAACAAGGTATTTACTCACTAATTTGTTCTATATTTATCCCAGGGTTGAGTGACCAATCTTTTATTGATTTCCTGCCCTCCATGAGAGTTTTTTTTCCATCTCCCCATCTCCTCTTTGTATCGGATGACCCTGCCATATAAATATTTCCCAAACACTCCCAGCATGTGAACCATAAGTTGTCATTTCTTGAGTACAGAGCTCAAGACTTATTTTTTAATGCATTTCAGGGTGTGGGGGAAGAAGAGAAAAGGGAAAATGTACGGAGAGAATTTATTTCTTTTATTGCACTAGAACCAGTCCATATTAATTCCAGTTGTGCTGATGAAAGAAAAATCTGTCTTGGTGCTGCCCAGGAGGCTCTTGTAGACTACAGAGTATTCCCCTTCTTGGTCGTAGTTCAACACAACCTCACAGAACACAGATCTCTCTCTTCACAGCTTTCATCTGGCTCAGCCCTGATTGCAAAGATATCAATAAGAGCTTTTCTCCAGACTCCAGTGGGGGATGTCTACAGCTCTTGCCCAGTTTGCTTCCCACTCTTCACATTTTGCTGGCAGCTGCCTCTGCCACTGGAGGGACCAATATATTCTCAGTTATCTCCTAATCACTGGCCTATGGCACTCAAATGAGAGGAGCTTTTGGGGGGCTGGAGCAGAACTTGTGCCTTTCAGAGGGGTGTTTCAGTCAGTGGAATCACGGATATTCCAGGGGGTTATCTGACTGCCCAGTCCAACAAAGTGTGCAAGCCCAGTACTTAAATTCAGGCTGCCCCTATCCCATTTGCCTGCACGTGAGATAATCCTTACTTGATTTAATCCATCATAGAGCTAAATGTGTAGCCTGAGATGGTCCTCAGGAAAAGAGAGCAGTGTTCTTCCCATCCTAGGGGGATGTGTCTACAACAAGAAAGGCAAACAGTTCTGTGGGGGTGTTCATCTCACACCACTAGATACACCTTGGTCTGAGGTAGCCAACATTAGAAGAGGACAAGCCCACCCCAGGGTTTTGGTGTGAGCCCTCATCTCAACAAGGTCACACCAAGGTGTGCTGGGCTCTGCAGAGGTCACACACAACCCTTACTGATATGGCACTTCCTGAAGATAAATAGAAATCTCTGTTCCACTCCCACTCCACATCTCCCTTAACTAAGTGATTCTCATGATTCATAGAATCATAGAATCATTCAGGTTGGAAAACACCTCTAAGATCATTAAATCCAACCATTAACCCAGCACTGCCAAACCACCTCTATCAGCTCCACACCTATATGCCTTTTAAACTCCTCCGGGGCTAGTGACCCCACCACTTCCCTAGCCAGGCTGTTTCAGGGCTTGATAACAAAGTAATACAAATAAATTAGCAGACTAGTGATTCACAGGTGCCACTTTTCTAAGACAGTTTAACATCTTTCTCATTGAAGTTTTTTGCAGAGTGGGATACCACTGTCCTGGTGAGAAATATCCGGTGTTGCTGCCTGAATTAATTGGAAAATCTGTCCCAGCCTGTAGACACCAAATGGAAAGAAATTTAGTTAAACTCCTGGACCTTTAGAAAACTCAGGCCCTTGTATTTCAGTTTCTTGTTTACTTCCTCCACAGCTGTCACCTCTTGCAGTTCTACAGGGAGTCAGAAGCAATTCAGTGCTAGAAAGCAGCAAATAAGGAAACACAGAGAATTGCAAAGAAAGGACAAGCAGAGAGCGGCAAATAAAGAACCAGCAGGCTTTATTTTCAGAGCTCGTCTTCACTGGTATTGCAGACACAGCATGAATTTGCAGCTCTCTGAGACACAACACTTGCTATTCAAAAACTTGGGTTACCACCTGCTCCTCCCAACCCCTGCATGTGCATAACCTACACAGCCAAGAGGTTTTTACTTCAAAATGCAGCAGCTCCTGGTTTGTACCACTCCAGGCTGCCCTTCTGTGAGAAGCCAAACAGCTCTCCTCAGAATGCTCCTAATGGCAAACACCAGGAAGGGGGTGACTACTGGGTACCACCAGCGAGCCATGGCTCAGCTGGGGAGGCTCCTGCAGAAACCCAGCTGCACCCAGGTGGGGCTGGACACGCGGGGTCAGACGTCCGGCCTGAACCAGGACCTGGGTTTCTCCCTGCCTAGAGAGAAAATGTGGGCACGCACCACATTTTTAAAACAAGGAGAGAATGCTTTGAAACTGGCATCTCCACCACTGCCTTCGGTGCCCACAACTATGTTTGCACAAATATGTGAGGGGTATCAAGAATTTTATAATGATACTCCCTCACCCATGGTTCCAGTTAAAACCACTGTAATAAACAAAACATACAGAGCACATCACTGGCACCAGAGGCTATAATTTTCTCTGAGCAGAAATATTACCAAAAAGAAAAAGAAAAAAGGCAGGATTTCATCCAATTTAGGAAGAAATCTATGCAGACCTTTCATTAAACTTCTCAACCATTATTAAAGGAAAGTCAGTAGCCAAAAATTTTTTGATGATGACATTGAATCATTTGATGACAGAATATTTTGGGAAAGGCTACAGATGCAGATCACTGGTAAAAACCTTGAGTCCCAGGAAGAATAATCTTTCAAATGTCAAAATACTTTCACTTTTGTGGGGGAACACTTTTAACCCTCTTTTACAAGTGAGCTCAATATTCCCTCTGAAATCCTTTGGTTTTGCAGCTAGGAGGAAAGCAATATGCAACATCTTTCCTTTTGAAGCTGCAGAAGATCTTGACTGATGACAATGAGAAAGCAAGTACCCAACAAGAAATCTTGGCACTGCAGGATATGAAACATGCAACTCTCAAATATATTGAGAGCAGAGGTGTTTACTTTCTTATTTTCCTGCTTAAGAATTTTATAAAACCACAAAGAAAATATGGGCTACATAGTGAAAAATTCATCACCACATGACTCCTCATTATTCAAAATTCTGTTGTCTATGTATCTTCATGTTTCAAACACCCCAAATTATTTATTTTTCATTAATTTTTAGCACCCAGCTGTGGGCACTTTAAAGTAACTTCTTTTGAAGGTGTTGGTCAGTGCTCTTCAGAGGATGAAGTTCTGTGAAGGTGCTTCTCTTGCTGTGTCACTCCTCTCCAGTGACACTGACCTTTTACATGATCTTGTCAGGGTATTTTTTTATTATTATTTATTTGAACCTCTCTCTCTAAATTTTGTGAAAATGCTCCTATTCATTAACCAAATGAGCACCTCTTCAAGCACATGTTAAACTCTATCCCAGCTCAACAGACCATGTAACCCCTTGACTTCAGTCATGGATTTAAGGATAAGTATGTGCTCATGCATTTTTCCAGGTGGGAGTCAAAGAAACAAAGGATGTGATCCAAGCTGCATCTGGCCAGCTTTGATCACCTGCAAAACAAAGCTGTGGGCTACCTGTGCTCACCCCTCTGAGACCAAAACAGTGATCATTTACCACAGAGTCATAGAATAAGTGTTTGTGTTGGAAAAAAACTCTCAGGTCATCGAGTCCAACCATTAACCAAACACTGCCAAGGCCACCACTAAACCATGTCCCCAAGTGCCACATTTATACCACTTTTAAATACCTCCAGAATGGTTATTCCACCACTGCCCTGGGCAGCCTGTTCCAATGTTTCACAACCCTTTTTGCAAAGAAAATTTTCCTAATCCAGTTTCCTAATATCCAGTTTAATATCAATCCAAGCCCTTGAAACAACTTTCCATTTGCCCTTATCTTCTTGCTTGTTGTTTGGGTGAAGAGACCAACACCCACCTCTCCACAATATCTTTTCACATGGCTAAAGAGAGCAAGAAGATTCCTTTGAGCCTCCTTTTCTCCAAGCTGAGCACCCTCAGCTCCCTCTGCTGCTCCTCATCAGACTTGTGCTCCAGCCCCTTCCCTAGCTCTGTTCCCTTCTCTGGACACGCTCCAGCCCCTCAATGTCTTTCTTGTCATGATTTGCCCAAAACTGAACCCAGGATTCAAAGTGTGGTCTCAGCACTGCCCAGCACAGAGGGACAGTCACTTTCCTGGTCCTGCAGGACACAATATTGCTGAGAGACAAATGAAGATGTTCACCAGTCCACAAGTCAGGGAACGGCAGATGAGTAAAGCAAGCAGGTGACAATGACTATCAATCAGACATAGCCCATTTTGGTGCCCTGGAAAGAACAATTCCTCTTGAGATGCTATTTCACTTAAAAAATTAATTTAATTTCCAAATGCTGAATTTCAATGAGATATTTAACTTTGGTATCCCGGTTAGTAAATTAAGATTAACTGTTTTGGTGGGGTTTTGTGTGTGCATCCAAACCAGAAATTTTATTTGGAATATTTTGACAGGATTACATTTTTTAGTGAGAATTTCCTTTGGGCTGAAAAATATTTTTCAGCTGGAATACACATTGTTCAGAAGTTCCTTTAAATGAGAGCAATGCACAGAAGATCTATGAGCTCTGCATTCAAATTTTTGGAAAGTGATGAAAGCATTTAGCTGTTCCACTGAGAGCTCGAGTCACCTGGGCAGCAAGATCTTCCTGACTTGGTCTCTGCAGGTGATGAACCACACTCAGGGAAGACATCAGAATTTCCCTGGCCTTGTTACAGGGTGGAAAAAAAGCGGAAGAGGAGCAGACCTGTGATGTCCGTCCCTTTGGCATTGTGTTGGTTTGGGCTGGGATAAAGTTAATTTTCTTTACAGTAGCTGAGATGGGGCTGTGTTTTGGGTTTGTGCTGGAAACAGTGCTGACAACACGGGGTTGTTTTTGTTAGTACTGGGCAGGGTGTACGACACCAAGGCCTTTTCTGCTCCTCTCCCCATCCCACCACTGAGGAGACTGGGGGTGCACAAGGAATTGTGAGGGGACACAGCTGGGACAGCTGATCCCAAGGGGTATCCCAGATCATAAGGCACCCTGTTTCACAAGAAAGAAGGAAGGGAGGATGTTTGGAATTATGGAATTTCTCTTTTCAAGTCACTTTTACATGTGATAGAGGCCTGCTTTCCTGGGATGGCTGAACACCTGCCTGCCCGTGGGAAGAGCTTAATGAATTCTTTGGTTTGTTTTGTTTGTGTGCATGGGTTTTGCTATATCAATTAAACTGTCTTTTTCTTAAGCCACAATTTTTATCATTTTTACCCTTCCAATTCTCATCCCTACCCCACTGGAAGATTTAACCAATGCCTGCATGTGCTCAGTGGCTGTCTGGGACGAAACCACCACAGGCTGCTGCAGTGCTGGTGCAGCTGAAGGGATAAGGGCTTCTTGGTCAGTATTATTTATCAATTACATTATTTAGCCCCCATGCATGATGGACCTCAACCCTCTGCATGAGATGGGAGGTCAAGAGCTAAAAGGGAACATGGCACAGGGAGATGTAGCAAACAGCAGGAATGAAGAAATGGTAAAGAGATTATCATGTTTATTCAGTTTCTGGTGTCTTACATGTTCCCAGAAATAATAGAGCTCTTGGGGACTCAGAGAGTAGGTTTTCAAAGCATGGTCTGGCTATTTTTTTCTGTAGAACCAGCAGATGGCAAAAAGACGCACAGGAAGCATCATTATCTTTGGCTCTGACTGTCTCACCCACTGTTCCTGGGTTTGCCTTGCCACAGCCACCACTTTTTCCACTCCTCTTCCTTTCTGTGGAGGAGAAAACCCTCCTGTGAGCCAGGAATGGGAAGGGACTGATGGTCCTGTTCTTCATACGGTGTCTGGGAGAGGAATAATTAACCTGACCATTTGAGTGCTGAGTGAACATCTCTGGACAATCTTCTCTCTGCAAATCAAGGCTCCAGTATGAAATCTTCATTCTATCTGGATTTCAAATTCATGGGAGAAGCACAATGGCTTCAAGAACTTACCATAGTATTTGCATATAGCATCATATATTTTCATTATTTTATTGCTATTACTATGACAGGATGTCAGACTCTGTAGAAAACTTCTTTCAAAGCTTGCTGGTGTTATCTATTGATTTGTCACCATCCCTTACGCTTCCCTGTATTTTTTTCAGAGGAAGGGATTAACCAAATCTCTGCCATCACCTCCTGACACAGCCAGGCAGGTTCTCACAGCTCATCCAAACTACTCTGGATAATAAACACTGTCATTGAATTGAGTCCTCGGGCACCCCTTTACTCATGGAGAGAGTTGGGGAAGTTGTAGCAAATACCTGGGACAAGGACATGTTCCAGCAGCTCAGTATTTGCTTAGCAAACCAACCTGCATGGTGTTGGTCACAGCCCCCAGGGGTTCTGTAGGTCAAACAAGACCAACATACTGGGCAGAGAAAGGAGGGTTTGTGAAGGAAAGGAGGATCTCTGCACTGCCCAGGGTGTTTGGTGCCACTGAGATCCCAGCTGTGCCACTTGTGGCACTGGGAAATGCAGCTAATTTAATTCAGATTGTGTTTCTCCCAAAAAAGCAAATCGTAAAAGTACATTAAAATGTGATTTGTTGAATGGCGACCAACATAACAAGCCACCCCAGACAGCTGCTTTTCCCAAGCCTTCTCTTCCTGACAGGCAGCTGGAACTGATAAAGCCATAATTGCCCCTTCCACTTCAGAGAGCATTGTGGGGAGGGATGGAGAGAAAGCAGCCTCTGTTCTACCTGGTGGGCACAGGAATCTCATGCAAAGCAGAGCTTTGGGTGGAACTATTGTAAGGGTATAGAGAAAACTTGTATTTTAATCAACAAGTATCACAGATATTTATAATACCTGTAAATACTGTGGTGCATCTACTCTTCCTAGGCCTGGTCCTGCTGGTCTGTCAGGTGCTGGGGGAGAGGATGGAGCAGGGCTCCATGTTGCTCCTCCACGGCACAGATGAGCAGTCAGTGGTTTGGCTGCCAGTGGAGCCCCAGAATCAGGCTGGGCTCCTAGGAAACAATGGCATTGTTGCCACTGGAATAAACATCCTGGTGGGCCATTTGTGTTTATCTGGTATTTCCATTCTCTGCTGATTAACCCAGCCAAGTGAGGTCTTCATGTGGTAATTACAGCACAGCTCATTTGTGTGTGTTTTACAATGGTGTTGATATAATCCCACTAGAGCACCCCAAGCATGTGCAAGGAGTTCCCACCAGAAATCCAAATAACGCCCCAGCACTGCTGACAGCTTAATAACATGACAAAGTTCAGTCTCGCTGGATGTCAGGGACAGGAATGCGGCTCAGGCTGCTCTGACCTGGAGCTTTCAAAATACTGTACAGTTGAGGCTGAGTGTTTGACAAATAACCTTTTCTTTGCCTGCTCAAATCCATCAGACGCTACCAGGTGCCATGGAGAGGCCACATGCCACTGTTAAAATGTTAAATTGAGTGGCACAGCCATCGAAAGCTCTGAGGAGGGACATTTATCTTTATTATTATTGTTATTAATAATGTAGATATTGCTGTGCATTGCATTCCAAGGTATTTTTGCAGCACTAAATCATCCAAACGCCCATCGACGGCCCTGATAAATCACACAATAAACCAAAATTCAATACAGCTGTCAGCCCAGACCCTAAGCAAAATCTCAGCGAGCTTAATTATAAAGTTCAGGCAGAGACTGAGTCTGTTTGTGAGGGGACACGGGGCAGCTTGGCCCTGGGACAAGGGGCAGGCTGGCATTGCCACTCCAGGAGCTCAGGAAAGGCCGCATCAGCCCTCTCCTCCCATTCCACAGCATCTCAGCACTGCCACAAGCAGCAAGGGGATAGCAGTTCATGACAACACCTCTCATTGTTTTCCTCTTTCTGCTCTTTCCACTCTGCCTTACTTCTTCTAATTTATTTTTAACATGTTTCTCTCTCCTTGTATTATTTTTACTTTTCCTTTGGCTCCTCTCCTTTCCTCCCATCCCTTCTCTCTCCACCATCAGTTGCCTTCTGTCTCACCATCCCTTTCTTGCTCTCTCCCTCTTCTTCCCCTCCCAACTCCCCCATCAAAGCAAGGAAACCGTAACCCAAAGGAAGAACAAGAGTTGAACCTGTGCCAACACAATGGGCCAAGAGGCTACATATGGAACCAGCAAATCACAGAGCCATGAAGGATGTTAGTGATTTAAAGTTATGTATATTGAAGTCTGGATCTTAAAATGAATCCATAATAGTAGAGGTAACTAATGGAGAGACTTAACTGACAGCAAAGCAGAGTTTTTTTTCTTTAACATTGTTATGTTCCCACAAACTCCTCTTTTCCTGTCCCCACCCTTCCCCTCTGCTCCCATTTCTGATTAGTTCAACATCCATGCTGACAATGAAAAGCTAAAGCTGCTGCCTTGTGAATAAAGATTTTACCCTATACACCATAAATATGAATGCTGGTTGCAGAGCAAGGCATCCAACTGGCTCCAACATCTGTGGGGCTCTCCCTGGGGAATCAGGCCAGTGGCGAGGGATGGGGAATATTCCCAGCGGAGCAGGCAGGCAGCCCTGGCTGTGGTGTGATAAATGTCCTGAGGACTTGGGATCCAGCAGAGAGGTGGTGCCAAAGCCAGCTGGTCCTGTGACAGCTCAAATCCCAGCTGCACTGATTTTTTGCTATCATTAGGGATGATAAGGGAAAACCCAGAAGTAAAATGCTGCTCAGAGGGAAGGATGTCACTGCACATGTGTGCATGTGCATGAGCAGATAGGGGTGAATATGTGTACTAAACATTATACAAAGCAAAAAAACCCCATTTTTTTTTGTGCAATAAAACATTACTCTAATTGCAAAGTCACTCCAGAATCAGGAAAGATCAAATATTGTCGTCTGCCCCAAATTAGCTACTTTTTATGTGCATGGCGGCACTGGGATCTGAGGCAACAGCTGGGGGACAGAAACTTCTGAGCAGTCACAGGAAAAGTGCAGAGAAAGTTCCTGCACATGGAACCATAACCCAAATACCTGCCTTTACTATTTAGTGGATATATGTATACAAATTTATACATTTTATATATAAGTATATAAATATGCATGTGTTTCTTGGCTCAGACCATCTAGTACCCTCCCAAACTAACCTTTGAAATCAGCTGGAAGCTGATTGGTTTCTAACTAAGTTGTCCATTTGTTTCTAACTAGCCATTTGCAGGCAACTATTCAGTTGAGGTGGGTAAACTAGTATGGGCCAGTTTGTGCCCAAGGTTGGGAGTGATCCCAGGACACTGAGTTTATTGGTACAGCAGTTCCCTGAAATCACAACACAGTGCAAAAGTCACGTCTTTAATAGGTGAAACTGAGCATCTGAAGTGAAAACTCATCTCTGAAGTTTTCAGTCTTGGTTCCCACACTGTGAAACATGTGTGAAGCACATCATCCTGTGCCCCTTGGGGACACAAGAAGGGATCTGATGAATATTTGTGTGAATATTTGTGAAGCAGTCACAAGCAACACTGCTGCAGAAAGCACATGATACCGTGACTGTTTCAAAGAGTTTCCTAACAGGCTGAGCAATAAGGAATAAAGAAGGCCCAGCACCACTCTGTGCTAAGAAAACAAATTGCATCACCCATTCAGGGCACGAATGGAGCAGGAGCTGTGCAGGAGGTGATGCGTGACCTGATGAAAGCTGGTACCTCAACCCGTCCACACCAGGACTTGGATGAGGATTACACGGGTGACCTGAACTCCAGCAGGTTCTTCAAAATCCTTCCCTTGGCACCAATAATGTTCTTTAATGTTATTTTTACAGAGGGTTGAGGGAAGGTGGACTTCTTGTAATAAATTCTTTCTCATACTTCCCAGTGAATGTATTTCTATCCAGATTTTCCTAAAACCTGTGGCTTTCAGTGCAAGAGAACCAGAAGAAATCCTCTCTATTATCTCTGCTCTAAAATTCAGGATCATAAGGGTTACAAGGCGTACATATGCACTAATGAAAACACCCTTTCTTCTTGTTTTTGGCAGTTGACTTTTCAAACTGCTTCACTCCTTCCCTATGGCATTAAATTCCCCTTTGCATTCTGCAATGCTGATTTAAGGGGAAACTTAGATTAAAGTCCCTGGGGTGTACACACAACACCCAAGAGAGAAGGCTTGCCTTTGCCTCTAGCTGCTGAGCAACAGGGCGGGTTGGAAATTGGCCACCAGCTACTGGCATGGCCATGCTGGGCTCTGGGATGGTGGAGGAGCCAGTTCCAGTCCTGCTGAGGAGTGACTAGACTGCGGGTTTTCCTTTTCCTCCAGGCTCCTCCACAGAAAGGCTAGATCCTGTCAGCAGTGGCTGAATATTGGCCAGATTATGGGGCATGTGGGTATAGCTTATATTTATTTTTTTAAGTATATATTTGTTTGATGTTTTGCAAGCATCTGCTTAAGATTTCTGTGCTTATCTAACAGGAGGAAAGAGGCCATTCTTCCCAAAGCCAATTCAGTGCAAGAAAATGTCATAACACTGCTGGGCCCCTTTGTTTCATCCTTCGCCAGAGGGACTCCATAGTTTCTCTGCTGCTCCTTGGAAAGCCAAGAAGTGAAGGCTGGCAATTAAAGGCATCTGCTGGGCTCATGAAAGGAAAGGCATGCATGAGATATGAAGGATGGATGACACCTGAAATGTCTAAACTCTTGCCTGGTGCAGACTGAACTGACTGCAGCATGTCAAGCAGGACATGTGGAGTGTTATGTCAGGTATTCAGATAAAAAAGAAAACCCAAACAAAACCCTCCTTGACAAAGCTTCCCCCCACCCCATCTCTGAAGGAAGAGGTGCCAGCAGCTCCGTGGAGCCCATCAAGGGCTCTATTTTTATATGGCAGGCAGGGAGAGACAGCAGTACAAATCCCCATCAGAGAGAGAGATTACCTGGGTAGAAGTGAATTTTCAAAGACTGAATGACCAGAAAAATGACCAGCAGCAGTGAGACATTGCTGTGGAAAGGGGAAAGCTTTGGCTTTGCTCAGAGAAAACACATAAGTAATGATAAAATAAAGACAGGAAAAGTGATAAGTGATCCAGGTTATTACTCACCCCATTTTTCATCATTCAGATCTAAAATCACAATCACTTAAGCACAGAAACCACTTATTTTACACAGCGTCTAATGGATCTGATGCACTCAGTTTTACTAAACAAACATCAAACATCACCTAGACCAGTGTCCAGAGAGCCTGAGGCAAGTGTTACGTGTGTTTGTACAGTGAGAGGGGGCAGAGCTATAGGGAATAATTTTTAATTAAATAACCACTAAAAAACCACCGGTGTTGAACACTTTTTGCACGTGGTCAGTAGGCCAAACCTCAAGGGTTGGGGCTCCTGGCAGCTCTCTGTGAGTTACTCAGTACTAACCACTGTCAGAGATGCTCACAAGGATGGAGCAATCTCATACCTGTGGTTCTGGCATGACAGGGACATGATGGAGCTGTGCAAAGTGTGTGTTTCTCCAAGAAAACACGCTGTACTGTCCCTCATCAGCCATAGCAGTGCACAGCAACTCTCCGAGGCTGAGTGACTGACCAAAAAAGCTGAACTTCCATCCAGGACTGGCTAAAAATTCAGCAAATAAAAGGTATTTATTAATTCTTTGATACATCTGATGATGAGTTTTTCAGATTCCCTGGTTTTTTTTCATGCTTCCACAACTGGAGAGAAAGGGAAAGATCACATCTACTACAAAGGTGCACCTGGGTGTTTGCACATTTAGGGCTTAGTCCAAGGGAAATCAGACAAGGCCCTGGATTTGTACAGTGACGGACAAGTGAAAATTCTATTTCAGCACTAGTTTGAACAGAAACATTAGGCTGGCAATTACCACCTTGGGTCTGGAGAAATTGAAACAAATGCCCATTTTTTATCACCCACAAAATCAAAAGAGATGTAGTACCAGAGCTATGCAAGGCTAGAGAGGTATGACCCATTGGGTACAATCTTTGGGACCAGAAGAGAAGCTGTTATATAAATTCAGAGTAATCCTGCCTTTCCCTCTCCAGCTGCAGCTGTTGGATGATGAACTCTTGTTGCTTCCCTGTCATACCCTGCAATTTGCTACGAGAGGGATTCTGAGCTTCTGTATCTAAAGCACCTCTGGAACTAGTTTGCTTTGGGGATGCTAAATTTGAAGTTCTATGCTGGAATTCAATTCACAATACTTCACATCTGTGCCTTGTAATCCCAGAAAGGACATCCTGGAGCCAAGGCACCCAGCCCTTCTGTGGCTGTGTCTAATCTCTCAGCAGAAACAATATAAGAAATGAAGCAAAATGAAACCTACTTCCTCATGGACTTTCCCTCAGCCCTGGTATTTTGGGACTTCTTGATTCAGTCATTGTCTCCAAATTTTCATGTTTAGCAACACTAATGGATCTGTTCTTCATGAAGTTGAACCCCATACCCACTTCGATCTGCACAGCATCACCCAGTAAAGAGCTCCAAAGATTAATTACACACTGTGTAAAAAGGCTTTTCTTTCTGATTGCTTTAAACTTGCTGCTTGATTATTTCATTAGGAACATGTAACTTCTGTAACGGTGAATGGTCAGACCCCATTTCACCCCCTCCATTATTTCACAGAGGTGTCTTCACAGTTCTCACATCCCAGTCGTAGAGTAAGAAATGACTATAGATGTATTGAAGATCTGAGCACATTTTTGATTCCTTGGTGGCAAAAAAAAAAAAAAAATTGCCTGTTTCAAAAAAAAAAAAAAACTTGTTAATTGCAAATAAAAAAAAAGTTCAGCAATAACCCAATGAGAAAATAAACCGTTTTATTCAAATTATAAGGGGTTCATCATTCTTGGAATATAATTATAACCAGCTCCAATTCAGGAAGGTGGGTCTCTTCATTTAACACATACTCATTTGAAGGATACAAAAGAAACATTTCCCTATATATTCAAAAGCTTAAAATTAAACAATGAGCAGATAGATTTTTGTGTTTAAAAATTAAATTTAACTCTTTCTTCAATAATAAAATATACTACCTATTATACAAAAAGGACATTATTTTATTCACAGTTGAAAGAGTACAGTCTCACAATCATGATATTAAAGGTGAACTGCGATGACATTTTAATTATATTTTTCCTATTATTAAAGATTATGAAGGTTAGAGCAGCACACAAAGGCCCTAATCAGGATCCTGTCATGTAAAGGGCTGCACATGCAGAGAACAAATACACAGTTCCTGTCCCAAAAGGTTGCAATCTAATCTAAATTTGCACATAAAGAGAGGATGTTCCACAAGTATGCAAAGGGATTCAGGCTTGTTGTCTTATCTGATGGAGACCTCTGGATGCACAGTTACTTTCCACTGTCAGACACTATAAAATGGTTGTTTACTTTTCTTTGAAGTTTACCAGGTCTGAGTTTGAAGCTAATTACTGATTTCTCCATATGAGTTTCTCATCTTGCTTTTAGCCCAGTACATCAGGTGGGAGCCCTCGCATACTTTCTGGGATTCATGACATTTTGGAAGAGAAAATCTAGTCATGTGAACTCTGGTCTTGACCAGTAGCTAAAAAATTGAGAGTCCTTTCAAATGAGCTCTTTTTTGCCTGTATAATGCCCTGAGCAGGTACCGTGTCTCTGATCATCATGTCATGGTTCACTGCCCAAATTTTGCCTTTGAATATCAGTGCCGGTTTGAAGCAACTGTGGATCCACTGGGGCCCAGGCAGGTGTCTGCACAGGTTGCTCACACATTGATAGAAATTTTGTCCACATATCTCTTAAGACTTCCATACTGAGTCCTGCTATCCTCTCTCAGTGGGCTCCCCTTCCTCTCTTTCAATTTCAGACCTCCTCAAAGTAACCAGAATTGTTCTCCAAATGAGTCAGGATTTGAAAACAGGTAGGTTTGGGAGGGGAAAAAAAAACACTTCTGCTCTCCCTTGAATCTTATGATGCAACTTGGTTTTGATCTTCAGGCCTTGGAACTGAAAACAGGTTACAAAAATCCATCTATTGATTACAAGATCATAATTTTCCAGGAAATACACAGCAGGGCCCCTCATTTTAAAATAATTTTTTAAAAAAAGTACAAAAGGGAGCAAAGGGTGGGGGGTTGTCATCATAGCTCTGAGGGTTTAGACAGAAGAGGATCCATTCCCCAGGAACCAAACCAAGCAGCTTTTGGGAATTTGTTCATATCCTCTGAAAACACAGTCAGGGGTAAAAGCTGTCAGGTTTGCACAGAAAAGAGGGTTGGGTTGTGGAATAGAATCTTTCACCCCAGATTCTTACAGTTAATAATGCCCAGCAATTTCCATCACTAAACTACACAATATACTCCTGGTTTCTTTGAAACACAAGGCTCAGAAACAGAACAGCATTGGAAATGAGAAGTGAGGCAGCAGCGGGGCAGCTCGGTGCACTTAAGGGAACATTTTTTAGCCATTTAGCTGGAGTTTATTGCTCCAGCACTGGAGGCTTTGAGCATTCAAGCACGACAGGGTGTGCATTGTTGTGCCAGAAGTGCCCGCCCTGGGTGTGTGTGGTGCGGGGCAAGGGGCCAAGGGCTATGTTTAAACGCACCCGCACGAGAAATGCGATTTAGGCAGAACAAAGCACACTCCTGTTGTGCCTCCCCGTGATTATAAAATAGATCTGTGTCATTATAAATAGAAAATGACTGGTGACAAAGATGCTGCTTTGACTTCACTTCTGAGGCCAAGCTCCTTCGCTGCGGTTCCTGATGTCAGACCAATTTAGCGGCTGCGCTGCAGGCGAATGTGTCTGGTTTGGGGTTAGCCAGTCCACATCTCATGATGGCTTAATCTCATTTTGAAACAGCAGGGGATTCACTGGGGTCCTTTGCAAGCACCACTCCCTCACCCAAGGACGGCTCTGAACAACTCCAAAACGCGCTGTGCCCACTGCAAGGCTCGGATTGCTAAACAGCAAATTACCTTGCCCTCCAAGGGACTGCCAAACTTTCGGGGTCTGTGAAGTTGAGATCCTGCTTCCACACAACTAATGGTGTGGTTCTTGTTTATCCCAGTGGGAACGAAATCAAAGACACAGAAATAATAGTGCTGTTTCAAAAGTGTAAGTTTTCCTCTTTATGCCACTTTCCATCCCAACAAACTTCACTAAATTATCGAATTAAATAACGCAGATAAATACTCTGAATATATATATATATATATATATGTGTTCATATATAAAGTTTTTATGTTGTAAAATAGGTAATTTTGAAAAAAAAAACAAACAAAACAACAAAAAACAAACACAAACCTTGAAAACCCAAACCAAAAATTGGAACTGAAGCCCCTATTGCTGTATCTAGAATATTCTGTTCATTTACTCCTACCCATGCTCCTTAAAACAAACTGCAATCTTTCTGCTTCAATAGTTTAATCAGAATCCTACTTACATTTGTATTTTATACCACAGTTTATTCTGTAAGCTGGAGATAACCTCTTATTCCCTGAAAGCTCTTAAAAACTTTCTTAATGAAAGAGTAGAGAAATCTGCTGTTTGCAA
>VWZN01007993.1:40918-63901 GCA_013396955.1 Regulus satrapa
ATTTCCCAAATTCTTCAGAGTTTATAGACCTAGAGAGACAGGGAAAGAGCAACTTCTCAGCAGTGCAGCAGAATAGGCTAAAATGACCCTGTGAAACCCAAGCAATTCTGGGAATTAAAGGATGTTCACTCCTGTTATGGTTCTACACTGCAAACTGCTTTTAGTGCTCCCAGTAGTACCCATTAGCAATAGCCAAGCTTTTCTGTTTTAATTTAATTTAATTTAATTTTCACCAACAAATTCCACCCTGTGGTGAGAATTGACAGTATCATGTTGAGAACCATTAAAGCATATTCGGATTGTTTTTACTCCACGCATACATTAAAAAAAAAAAAATCCCCCACCCTTCTTAGTTTTCTTTAGACAAGCCACTTCACAATAAGAGTGAGGCAGACACAACAGAGGCATCACTGTGCTGTGGGATGCCACCATAGGGAGGGAGTATGGTTGGAGATACAGAGGAACATGCCTTGGCACTGCATGGCCAGCGTAGCCTGGTCCCTGCTCCACTCTGAACCCCTCATGGGACCAGAACAGAGCCTGGCAGCACTGCTCGAGTCCCTGCTCGAGTCACTTGGTGTCCTTCTGCACTAAGAACCTTTCTACCGCTGCTGCCACCTTTTCTCCCTGAGTGTTCTCTGTTCTCTCTGCACTCAAAACATCTTCACACTTATGCCACCTTTGGCTTTACTGGGAATTCCTATTGGGAATTCCCCCTCTGGGAGTTCTGCCACCAGATTTCAAAGGGAAGAGAAGAATAATGCCCTTCATTAATGTAGGCTTTTCTGTCATGGCATTTAGGCCCCTCTCCAGGCAGGCAGGCAAGCAAGCACATGTTTAACATTAAACACATCAGTAGTCCCTATTCACACGCTGCAAGCTAGAAATTCTCATTAGCGCTGGATCATGGCCCCAGCTGAGCTCCAGCACTTCAGCCAGGCAGCCAGGCAGGAGGAAAGGTGGCCCTAAACCTTTCATCATGGTTGCACCATCACTGGTGGAGCAGTTTGGGCTCCTCCAGTGGTTGGTGGGACCCCTTGGCAGCAGAGGCACGACCCCGCTGAGCTGTGACAATGCCACCATTCAGAGCTGCTTAGCTGATGAGCACAGCTCAAATACGCCACATTCAAACGCATCCTTGGGAGTGTTTTCAGGATTAGTATCTCTCCAGTCAGTGGTGAAAGGGGAATGGTTTGGGGCAACAGGGGAATAAGATGATTGCTGAGGTCTCTGAGAGGCTGCTGAGTCCTGTGTGGGGGAGTGCCTGAGGGGTTACATGGGATTCTTCAGGCTTTTATGTGATGTGTTAAAAACCAGACATATCAAGCTTTGAAAAACAGCATTGGATGGGGTTTCTGAGCTTTTCTGGGACCTAGTGTTGTTTGGAATGTGAGACAAGGAAGTAAAGCTGCTGAACGCTCTCTGATTTCCCTGCACTCAAACTGGAAGGGGAGAAAAGGGAACTGGACTCTTCTTTTCACTGCTGAGCACTGAGTGGGCTGTGGCATTTCAGTGTCCAAACCAGCGCAGCCCTTCTGAAAGGAGGAAATGGGAAATCTGTGACTCAGAGGGAACATGTCTACTACCTGAGAGAAACCCCTAGGCAAAGCCACCTTCAACATGCTGCCTTGCTCATGTCTGTGCTGAAATTCACAGTGCAGACTAAACGGTCTTTGTTAAAGTATCCCAGATGAAAGACACAATTTAAAGAATTATTTTAATGTTGTTTTCTCAAAAAAACCCAAAAACCATTACCTCCTTCAACTTCTTCAACAAGTATAAGCATCACAGGTTTCCTGCCTCCCCTGGGATTCCTAAGTCATTGCAGACTTCAAAATTAATGAAGAGATTAAAGATTCAGCAGAGAGGCAAAATCTTAATTGAAAAATATTTCTTAATATCAAAACAAATTCAAGAAAAATGAATACATTTAGAAAAGTAACAAACAAAGGCAAATTTCCTGATGCTTAAAAGAATACACATGAAGGAGGACACAAGACTTAGGGGTTATTTCTTTCTTTAAAACTTTTTTTTTTTTTTTAAATAATGTGCTTCTGGTTTTACAGGAGTGTGATTTCCACTGGCTAAATTTTTGCAATATTTTCAACTCAGCTAATTAGCCCAACCCAGGTAATGCGGACAGGGGGCTTCATCCCACCAGATGGAAGGGCTACGCCAAAATACAGTTTCCCCTGTGCCCATCCATGAAAATCCTGCCACTTATCACTGGAAATGGTTATGGTTAACTTGGAGCTGAATTTGAGCACAGACAAGAGAGGAAGAAAAGTGTTTAGGGGTTAAAATCAAATAAATATATTTTTTAAATAAAGGCTATGTGCAATTCAGCTGAATTTTCTTGCAGGAAACAAAGTTGTCTATTTTCTTTGTGCTATAGACTGTCATTCTCCCTGGCAGTGGCTTTTCAGCTGATGCAACCAGAGGAGTAGTCTGTAGCTCTATATTCCACACTAGACCTGATAAAGCGATATCATTATGTGATTTCTATAAGAAAAAATATTTCTTAGAAGTCTTGGTTTAAATAGACTTTAAACAAAGACTCTTTAGTCCTACCTGAGCTGCAAAATGACTTTCTGGCAATTCAAACAATTCTAACAGAGAATAAGGGTAACTAGTCCATGGGATCCTCAAGAACGCCCACACCACTGCTAATAGAAGAAAAATCAATATTCTTTCCAATATGAATGGAGTGTTAGATTGACTGAGCAGGGAGCTTTGAAATAAATATCTGAGAAATGTTTGGATGAAATGGACATCTTCACAGACATTTGGTCTGCATTTCTGAAATGTAGATTATTAAACCCACATTGTTGGCTTCTTCCCTCTCTGCACTGTGTCTTTCTTTACATCTTGCAAAAAAATTTATGAACAAAGTTATTGTAAATCTGCAATGTCTGTCTTGTCACTTAGATTCTTTTCAGAAATGCTGCCTTGCCACTTATTAATCCTGTATGATTAATGTTTATTACTTATAATTCCAAATAAAATAGAAGGTCACCAAAAAAAATCTGCCTAAAAGAGTCTGGAGCCCTTTAAAATCTCATTGGTGATGGATCCTGAGCCTTGAGAACTGAGCTCAAAATCTTAGCAAAACACTTT
Organism: Regulus satrapa; assembly: GCA_013396955.1. Classification (NCBI taxonomy): domain Eukaryota; kingdom Metazoa; phylum Chordata; class Aves; order Passeriformes; family Regulidae; genus Regulus; species Regulus satrapa. The sequence goes on from VWZN01007993.1 coordinate 44,036, forward strand.
TTTTTTATGGAGGATTCCCAGCATTTCCTGCTTCTGGCAATGGATAAAGCCAAGAAGCACAAAGGTGAGTGAAAGTTACAGATCTGAAAACATGAGCTTGGATTTCAAACCCAAACAAAGGTCAGGGAATGCCTGAACCTGTCCATGATCTTGGATCAGCCTATAATAGAGTTATGAGTAAAATGCAAATTTAGGATGCAGAGTGAGACTTGAAATTCAGACAGAACCACACCATAGCTGAAAACTACTCAATTTTCTTCTATTTTCCCATATCCATCATTATATTTTAGCTAGATATTTTGGAATACTGTATGAAGAATGGAGACATTTAAGGTTTTTTTTTTTTTTTTTTTTTTTTTTTCCCTTTAAGTGAAAGGAAATTAGCCTAAGAACTTTTAGAATTTATTATGAAACCTTAAAAAGTTTTTAAGGACATGCAAATCATTTTAGAAAAAGCTCACTGCATTTATAGATAATTTCCTTTTTGATATAAGCTCAACTATTTTTAAACTTTTTTTTAAACAGATGCAATTTGAGGTCACTGAAATCAACTGATTGTGATTTGGCCCTTTGCTATGAAAAACAGAGACAAACATATAAGAGAATTTCAGAACTTCAGATTTTCAGGCCCTGATTTACCAGTCTGACGTTTGCTGCATGTTTGTGCAGTCTTCTTTAAGGATAGAAATATAATAAGCAGAGAGCAAGAATCTGCTTCTGCATCTTTTATTCAAATATTCACAGCAACTATGACTAAGGAAAGCTACTTAATGAAGTGCAAACCTGGGAGAAGGCAACTGAGAAAAAGGTAATTTCTGTTGCTTACCAGGATCATACTGAGGATAAAAGATTCCCAGGACCATTGATCAGGTCCATTGATTTTTCTCTAGGAACAAACTTGCAGAACTTTATTAATAACACTTTTCTAAACTGACCAAGCCATTCTGAACCATGTCTTGAGTGAAAACAAAAGCTAAAAAGACAGAAAGAAAGGATCCAGTAAATTAAGATAAATAAATAAATAAATAAATGCCAGAATTTCTAAAAAGAAAAATAAAAGAAAACAATATCACAGTAATTCCAATCTCATGAAGAAATGTTTTTGTGCTTGAGCAGATACTTCTAATCTCATCAGATTTTTCTGGATGCTATTCGTGTTCTTTGAGCCAGCTGATTTCTCAGCAATATTTTAAAGAGTGTAAGCCTTTGCCCTCCAGTCTAGCTGCTTCTAAAATAGCCCATTCTAGGAGACTTGGGAGTTCATGGATTCTCTTCCAAGGTTTTGAAAGTGCAGAACAAATTGACCATTGCATGTGAAACAATAGTCAACCACAAACTCTCTTCAGTCAATGAGCAGCATTCTGCTCCCAGCTGGGTTTAGTGTGAAAAGTGGAATTATCCCGCTGAAGCAAAAGGATGGTTTCATATTGTCATCAGCATCACACGGCAGAGCCTGGCTTTCAGTGTTGTTCTACTTTCCCAGCTCTCTGTCTGCAAACAAGTCTGCTGTGAGGTTCCCCTCACTCACAGCTCACCAGCTTGGGGTTCCCCTCAAATCAGTGCAGCTTTAGCTCTGATCAGAAGGGGAGCCACATCAGATTACAGCTCAGCATTATTTTATCTTTTAAAATAGCAATTCATCCTCCCCCCCCNTAAAAAAGAAAATTTCCCCCCCCCCCCCCCCCCCAAATTGAAACCCATGAACCATGTGCTCTCCTGTTTGTACTGGAGCACATGAGTTTCAAGTGAAAGAGCTGTCATTCTGATTTTCCTGAAAGAACGTGCAAATAATCACCAGTGTAAAGCAGATGTGCCAGGCAGGCACTGCAGGCAGAGCAAAATAATCTCTTTTAGGAAAAAAAAAAAAAAAAAGCCTAATCCAGAATTGTGGAACATGCATGGGTAAAGCCCGGATAAGCGGGATTGAGGCATCATGCATGAATTTCTGCTAGCACACTTGCTGAATTCCTGGTTGGAAATGTGCCTCTCACTGTGCCAGCCTGCCCTCTTTGAGGCTTTCATAGCAAACTCCTCCTGGGGTGAGATGATGAGCACTTGCAAGTGACCCATCTGGAGCCACAGGCGACGAAAGCGCTTCCCCTGCCTGGAATCCGTGTGCAGCGACAGCTTCCCACTGCTGATCCAAGTTTCCCAAGATAGTAATTATAAAGGAACTGGCAACCATACAGTCAAGATGACAATATCCTACGTGGTTTGGTTTGCTATGCCAATTCCCTCTGTGGGTGCTGGAGTCAATCTGCTGCCCCTGTTATTGCTGTGCCTGTCTGTCTCTACCAACCAGCAGATCCACTGGGCATTTTGGCACAGGTCCTGCTCTTCCAAGGGCTTCAATTACTCTTTCACTCTATTTTGCTTTAAACATTTCGATCCAACAACACCATGCAAATTTTATGCAGAGTAGCATCTGCAAGTCTGACATATTCACTCAGGCTTCCCCCTCTTACACCAAGTTAAAAATAAATACCCCATAAACTCCTGGGCCTGCTAAGACAGAAGATGCATTCAGAGAGTTTATTTAAACATAACTGCTAAGAGCATTTCTGCTTTAGGGTCAAACTCCCATTTTTCACTTCTCTCTCTCTTGTATTTTGTTCATGCCTCAAGGATCTTACTAGAACTGAGGGAAAAAAGCATCCTTGAAATAACCTAGAGAGGAACCAGTTCTTTGTCTTCCTAACTCTCTTACCTGAATTTTCAGCTACTTTTTAAACTCTAAAGAATAAAGATCATTATGTACTCCCAACACAGAACAAGAAACTACTCAAGTGGACTCATTTCCAATACTGATTGCAAATAATACTAGTTGAGCCAGATCTTGGGTTAGATGTCAAAGGGTGTCCACCCTCCCCACTACAGCTTCTCTTTTCTCCAGGGAGAGGCAGATTTGTCCCTGCCGAATACACTTGGAACAGGTGAAGTCATAAAGGCGCCAACGAGACAGCATAAGGATAAAGTACATCTTAAGGCAACAAGGAGCAGAGTCTGTAAAAGGGGATACTGAGCCATGGCTGGGGGCAGTTAGGACTTGCTGAGCCTCTTGGCCACATCTGCGTAGGCTTGCTCGATTTCTTTGTCTGCTGCACAGGTGTTGGTGAACTCATCCCTGCTGTACGCGTTCTTCAGGTACCGCCACAGCCCCGTCATCTCCGCCGGGAACTCGAAGTTGCGGTATTTCTTTGCAACAATCTAAAGCAAAGATAAAACACGTGAAAAAAAAACATCTCACAGGGGATGTATTTCCTTCTTAGGGAGCTCCTTGCTCTCTTCTCTCATATAGTTAATAGCAAATGAGAGGAATATTTGGAGAATCAGGGATTTATCATAGAAAAGCCTGAGAAGTCATTGCTGGTTGTCCCCGATCTTGCAGGGTTGCTGCTTGGCCTAAAGACATTCTAAAGTTACAGCCTGGCTACTGTCACCAAATTTCAACTTTTATGGTACTTGAAGTCCGTTGATTTTGCCATATTGGTGTTTTAGGGAGGGTTTTACAAGTCTTAAGTACATCACTTAAAGTTGAGACACCACATAAGAAGGGGCTGAATCATAAAAAGCAAGAAAGATTTAAGAGAAAGGCATTAGCAATTATTATAATATATTTTCATATTAATTATTATATTTAATGGTATTTTATATATACATGGTATCATATTTTTAATATATGTAATATATTTTGCCTGGCAAATGGTGTCAGAGGATATAACCACCTACAGCTGTTGGAAGGCTGTGTCCATGTTCATGAAAAGGAAAAATTCAGGGTGGTACGGGTGCCATCATTAGGAAACCAAGATGATTTAGCATATATTAGAAACAGGAGCATTGGGATAAACTGAGAGAGAAAATGGTTATTTCAAGACTTGTTACACTAGGAAATTGTCTATCAAGGCAAATTTTCAATTTCTAAAAACACTCAGGCCCTTATTCAGGAAAACAGTCAAGTGCATACTTAATTTTAAGCACCTGTACAGTCCCATTGAAGTCAATGGGATTAATCTGTACTTAGAGCTAGTTATTTGGTTAAGTGCCTTGCTGGTTTGGGATACTTCAGTTTCCCTGTAGGAATATACCATATAGAATAAGCCTGTGGTGACAGAGTGAACTATCTGATAGGAAGGGATGGATTAGCTAATTTAATGAGTGCTTCCAATCTCTAATTTTTCTGACAGTATAAAATTGTTCCTGGGCATAAATTACATACATATGTGCCACAGAGTTCCCCTTTATTTTTAAAGCACATGGTAGAGCTGTTTTCCATCTCAGATTTCTTAGGACAGTCATGTTCACAGAAACGACTGTGATTTGTTTTTTATTACCAGGATCCACTTGGAATATGCAAGTCCAAATCCTGTCCTAGACTGCATTTAATTCAGCATTCTTGCCTTCCATGATGCTTCACATGCATATGGGAAAGATAAAACCTGCTGGGCAACTTAAGTCAACATTTTGAAAATTTCCAGCATATATCTTCCATCAAATGAAAAACTAATTTACCCTTTTCTTCTATCTGTTAAATGCTTTTCAGGCAATATCCTATTGCTAGATTTGTCTAAGAAAAAAAATTTAATTTTCTTTTTGCATCTTTCATTTCATCCCTAGGAGACAAGAACCATTGAGGGGCCACACATTCATTTTGCATTGTCTGATTCCAACGTTGCCAGTGACGAGGAGCCAGAATAAGCAGTAAACCTGTGAGGATATTATCACGTTTCTTACCTGGTGACTTATGCACTTTTGGGGTTTTTTATTTTTTCTTTTTGCATGTGCACAGTCAGCTCCCAGGCTCAGTTTATGTTTTGGCTCACAGAGCCAAATTAGATGCATGACTTGGCTTTAATTCCCAGCTCACCCGCTTGCCAAAGTCTGCCAGGTACTCGCGTTATTCTAAAGCAACATGCCATCTGATAAATTAAATAAATGCACCATTTAGAAGTCAAGATGATGTACATGATTTGCACTATACCAGCAACCATAGTACATCTTAAATCCTGGACCTCAGTAACGACTTTGATTTGCTAACTTCTCTGTGTGAAATACCAGATGGAATAAATATTCCCCAAAGAGATGGGCTCCTGGTTTTAAGTTACAAATGGAAGGGAATTGACTGAAGTTTTGACATGTTTCTAAAGGGCATTAGGAACTAATGAATATGAAAGATTTCTGCTGCTTGCAGCAGGGTAAAAATAAAGAGACAAGACACCTATAACTTTGTACTGTCTTCACACTAATAAGTGATGGGACAGATTTCCTATTAAATAAGTATAAAGTTCCTTTATTTAACATGTAGGAAACACTGAAAAGCAAAAGTGTGTTTCGAACTGTTCTTCTAGGCATTAAGAACTCTCTGCTCAAATACATGCTGGCTTTGGCACTCAGCTGTCAGAGCAAGGCACATCATGTCAGATAACGCTTCTTTGACCATCTCATGACCTCTTTTACCTTGACAACGTGGAGTTTGGGCAGAAGGTTGCAGTCAGCAAGTGACAGGTCATCTCCATCCAGAAACTTGCGTTTAGACACTTTCTCCTCTTCAGTGCTGTCTGCATCAATCTCCTCTGGCAGGGGAGTTCTCAGGTAGTCATCCAGCTTCTTCAGAGCCTTCACCAAGCCCTTTTCAAGTGCTTTGCCAAAAACAGCAAAGAATAAGTGATTAGGGCAGGAGAAGAATTGTTTATAAATGCTCATTGTCAATGCCTATAGTAGTGTCTAGAAAAAAAAGGCAAGAAGTAATTTCTTTGTTGGTAATTTGTGCTCCAAGACCAACACAATCCAATGGCAAAGTAGCCCAGCATAGTACATCTGCCTGAGGATAAAGCTCATCCTGCAACTGGAAAAGGGACCATGTCTTCTGTGAGAACACATGAAGAGATCACAAAAGGAAAAAACAGCTTGTCAAGATGATACACCAAAAAAAACATATATTGCCTATGATATTCTTCTGGTCTTGTGAAAGCTATCACACAGGAAGTGGAACCCTGTACACCGCTGCTTCATTTTTCTAACCAGCCATAGAGGACTGAAATGAAGCAGAATTTTCTAGCATTGCTTCAGCTCTATCAAGTCTTAGTTTTGCTTCTTTCAACACTTTTGCAGAGTAATTAAAGGCAATAGCAGCAACTCCAAAGATGCTAACCAGAGCTCCATAGAGCTGAAATAAATGCTACAAATGAGGTATTAGCCAATGTTAAAATTCCCATTTAACTCAGTTGAATTTGCACCTTGGATGCAAATGGTCTTTTTGAGAGATTTCAAATAGACTCTCAATGGAGAGGAGACTCTAGACTTCTCAGCTCAGTTACTGAAGATCCTGTCCCACACTGCTGCTGGCTCCAACAAATTCCAGTCTTCAAATGCTCTACAGCAGAGCACAATTTTTTCATCTAGGCAAGGATTTTGTGTTCTTATGCTTCATTTTCAGGACAATAGAGAAGTGTGCTTGCAATAATGCACTTACAAAAAGCTGGATAACTCCGTACAAGTTTGTGTGTTACTTAAACTACAAACACTCAGGACAAAGAATTGTTTTCAGTGTTTCTGTTTGAAGGGTAAAAAGCATAATGGAGTCCTGGTCCCCCACAAGTGCTCCAAAGTGATAAAGTAACATAAATAAGAAACAGCAAGAATTTACAATGTGAAAAAATAGCAGCACAACTCGTGGGCTTAAGGCCAGAATTTCAGCTGGTAAAAATTACCTGCAGGGATTTATACCTGCTGCAGATGTGGCCTGGAGTCAGTACTAATGGCCTAATACTGTAAAACCTTATATGTCTGAGTAACTTACTGCCACTGAATTTACGGGAGAGTTACTCAGGTGGTATAGCACTACAAGGCCTGTGGAGATAAAGTACAAGGACCAATGGGTTCTAACTGAAACAGGGGAAATTTGGTTAATTATATGCAAGAAATTCCTTATGGTGAAGTAGTAAGGCACTGGAACAGGTTGTCCAGGGAAGCCATGGTCCAATCCCTGGCAGTGTTCAAGGCCAGCATGAACAGGACTTAGAGCTACCTGAGATAGTGGGAGGTGTCCCTGGCAGGGGGTTTGTAACTAAATAGTCCTTAAGGCCTTTTCCAACCTAAACCATTCTATGATTCTATGACCCTAAATATATTTATGGACCACAACAGGTGTTCAAAAGGGCTGCAGCAATCACCCTTCACAGAGAGCCTTGCTGGCACAGGTAACTCCACAGGCTCTGTCTTCAGCTGTCCCTGTGCTTTTGGCACAGGGAGAAAGGCAGCACGTCCAGGGCCACTGAGAGAGCAGGAGCTGAACACCACAAAACATGATTTCCCTGCTGCCCTAACATCCATTAAACCTGTGCCAGCAGTGGAAGTCAGATTAAGCCGCTTGATGCCTTGCTCCCACTGAAGTCTCTTGGCCCAGCCCCAGGGAACCATAGCAGCTCTTTTGTGGCTGACTCTGAGACACAGTGGCAAACCCTGGCTTAATTGATTGACTGGAGAAATGACTGTGATCCAACTGAAAACACCCCCACAAACATAGCAGGGAGGGAAGGAATTTTATTTCTGAAAACAGAGCATCTAAAGCGACTGAAGTGCTGCCATCCATTAAACAAAAGTGTTGCCATCCCTCATTTAATCAATTCAAATTGAATTTTGACACTGACATTCTGCTGTCAGATGCAGGCAGTGGTGCCTTTAATCGCCTGCAGCTGTCCTGCCTCACAGCTTCCATGGAAGGGTAGGAACTGTGGAGTGTGGCAGCACCCAAAGGATTTAGCAATCTCTATTTGGTTTGGCCTGTAACACCTGTTGAATAGACATTTCTGCTTCTCTTGGTCAGCCTCAGACCGTGTCCTTTTACAGTGTGCTCCTGTGGAGACAATGGACTCAAATTACTGCAATTTCATTCAGTCTTGTTCATCTGGGTTTTAGAGAACTGGTTCCACACTGACCCCTTTCCAGCAGGAAAAGTCCTTCACCCAGTAGGACTGTTGTTTCTCCAAGCCATCTGAGCAATATTCCAGTGTCAGGAGGATGTTTGATGCTTTGTGCTAGCCCATGGGGTCAGGTGAGTGCACAGAGACAGCAGCAGCAGGTGAGATGTGTTTATGTAACTTTTCTGGAACTTATTAGGTTTTGGGGTTGTTTTTTCTGCTCTCATTGCTGTATCAAAGTGCGTCATGGCTGTCCCAAAAACAATGCCTGGAGTGAAGCCTGTTTGTGACAGCAAGAAAAACAACTATCTGAATTCATACTTGGCACTTGCATACGGCAGCTTTAGGCCAGAAATAAGCATATGTTCAGGGTTCAATACATCTGTGACCTAATTCACAGGCTCTGCTGGAGCCCACAGGATGCTGACATCTTACAATGAAACCCCCACACAGCAAGGACCATCTTATATCCTGGTAGGCAAGAGCTGAACAACTACTCGTGACGCCAATGACCCCATTTTTTTCATCAAAACTCTTCTTAGTAAACTAGATCTCAGATCCTAGTTAACTTCTCAGAACAGCCCGGAAAATAGAAAAAAAATAGTGAATAAGAGAGAACTGCTCTCCTTCCAATTAAACAGTGAAAACATTTTGAAAAGCTAAGCAAATTAAAATAAAATAATTCCCACATCAAATGGATTTTAGGTGCACAGGGTTAGATTTTTAAAGCCTGTTGGTGGTTTCCAAGGTATTTTTTAAAATCCATATGCAAATATCCATGTTGCAAATCCTACATTCTAGGTACCCTAACACATTCAGATTTATCTGTAATATTTGAAATCTTATGTTCCTTGAGAAGGTACTCAGGGAAATCCCCATTCTAACTAGGAGGATGTGTAAAAGATTCCAATTTTCTCTCTTACCTGGTAGATATTTAAGCATTATATGAAGAGTGAAAAATTGTGAAGGGAGACCAGGAAATTACCTCTTCAGAATAGACTATAGCTCTCAATGTCCTGGCACTCTTCCTGAGGAAAGAACTGTCTGGATTCACACTACTGACCAAACTCAGCTTGGATCAATCCCTTTAACCTGAACTTAATTCCAAACTTCCTATACTATGGGTATGTCATGAAAATCTGGATGACTCTCTACATTGCCTCCACTGATAACACAGGGGAGAGGATGCACTCACCAAGGCAGGGGCATGTGAACACCAGTCAATACCAGACTGGATTAAGACATTTAAAAAGATCTTTAAGAAGATCTAAAAAGTTACTAAATCCTCATTTGTGAAAGTACCACCCACAGTGAATTTCAGAAGTGGCTATGAACCTAATTCCCTTGGCAACTTGTCCTCTGGGAAACATAATAAAAAATTATGTTAAAAAAACCAAAACTACGTTTGCTGATAACAGCTAATGGGTACGATTATTCTTCCCTGAAGTGAATAAAATTAAAATAATAGGTTTGAATTAAATACCCTGAGAGTTTCCTCTCTGTTTAGTGGAGTTTTCTCCTCTACACTTGGTTTTGGTGACTCCTAAATGAGCTGTGTGGAGAACTTTTCCTGAAGTATCTGATCACACCCTTGCATTGTCTTGGTAATGTCAGGGTGGAGGATCCAATATTACACCATCAAGTAGAGCCAGGCCTGAGTATGTGGCTCTGTGCTACTTTTGAGATTTCTACCTCCAACTGCTTCCCCACCCTGCAGACTTTCAGTAGGAACTTAGAGATCCCAAATGTGACCAGCTCTGAGAGAGGAGCCCTGTCATCAGCTTATCCATGCAACAGCTGAAATGTCTAAACTCCTGGAAACCATTTTTCTGGACAGTGGAATCACCAAGCACAAAGGCACCAGCATCATACTGCCTTCACTGAGATAATGTAACCTCGAATTCCAAGAAATTCTATCCATATACAAACAAAATCCATGGTGGAGCCATCTCTTTCAGCCTTCTCTACTTCATTCTGGGCTACTTATGCAGCCAAAGACAACTTCTAGCAATCACAGTCCTGCCCTGTGATCCCATCAATAGTAAACAATAATATTAATAAAAAAAACCTCATGAGCTTTTATTATTTTTCTTCTCCCTTCAAGACTAGGATTTTAAACAACTTTACTTAAGAATTTTGAGTTAGAAGCCAGAAAAATAGCACTTTCCAACCTCAAAGCAACCACAGAACACTTAATGAATGTATTACCATCTGTCAAATGCACAGGGTGAGGTTCAATTTAGCTGATGATACCTAATTCACAATGACGTTCTGTTTTCAGCAGAAGGTTACTTGATGTTGAACAATGAGATTAACAAATTCTGACATGCACAGAAATACAAATAATGTAACAAAAGTTAATAATTGGCAAAGCTGTGCTCTCAGTTGCACTGACATAAAAGAGGAGTAACTCTGCATTGTCAACAAGCTATTCCATATTTACTCCAGTTCAACCAAGAACAGACTTCGGCTCTGTCACTCCACTCTTCAAGCAAAAACTTCCTTAAACTATTAGCCTGTGCAACTATTTCCAGGGGATGGAGAGAAACCCTTGTGCCCTGAAGTACTTATACTATATCTGAACAAAACATTGGAAAATGTAATGTGTGGAGCAATCCTGCAAGTCAAGCAGAGGGCCGGATGACAAAGATTCATTAATAGGTACTCAGGGTGAAATTTTGGCCATACTGAAGCTCATGGAAATTTTGCAGCTGACTTCAGTGGGATTAGGATTTCTCCAGAAGCTTTTAAAGCCAAAATAGACTATTTTAATCAGTTAATCTGCCCCTTGAAATAATACCAACCATAAAACTTCCAGCACCATCAGTCGTTTCCATCTCTGTTTTCTGTGGGTCAAATAAGGCTGAAGCAAAATGGAAAATAACTAGAAAGTAGTAAAAGAAAAATGGTTCGGAAAAAGTAAACCTGATTCAGGCTGCCCACACCCACAGCATTTGCAGAGGTCAGGCGAGGACTCTATTTTCCCCTTCCTTGAACTCCAAATATTTCCTTCCTTGTTTAATGTTGAGACAAGGAAAAAAAGCAAAGCAGACAAAGCACATAAACACCAATCTCTGTGGCCTGAACAAGCCACTGGAAGGCAAATCATTCCATCCTAAAATAGTAGCCTAGGAAAAGCTGAATTACCACCAGAGAAGCCTCAATCTCACTTTCTCTATCTCTGTCAGTCTCTCTCATAGGCAGACTGGCTACCTAAATTTAAAACAGCTAAAATGAGATGAGATGACTCCTTTTTTTTTAATGTGCTTGTGTGGAATCTCTTGCAGGATAATGATTTCACTTGATAGTTATTATGGAAAGAGATTCAAAGCATAGAGGGCACAATTAGAGTACTAAGATTATTAAGCAAATTGAACATTAAAACGATTTGATTTATGTGAAAAGAGCAAAAATAATAATTTTTTTAAACAAACTTTAGGCAAAATAATGCAAGAGTTCTAAACAAACATGAAAACAAGAAAGTCATATTTGTGGATGATTGGTTAAGAAAGTCTTGCCTAGGCATCCAATCATTTTTGCATCACTTTTAAATATTGGTAATCTTCAAAATTAACAAAACATTTCCAAATTAAAAGGAGAATAACCTTCTATTTCAAACCATTTGACAGAAAATACTTTTACTTTCCAAAGCAAGTTATTATTCACAAAATTCCACCCACATCTGCCAATAAATCAGGTTACTCACATCACCCATGGCATTTTTTATTAAATAAACCTTTTGTCACAAAATATTTTCTCCAAGTCATGGACAAATATATGCAACCCTCTTTCTAAATGATTATACCTGTGACAACGATGCTTCAAAGTGATTGAAGCCCAGCAACATCTTCTCTTTTGCAGTTCTGAAAAGACCTGGGGCTGATCTCTGCACAACTGCAAGGTTCTTAATTGTCAAGCCTAGGCAAGTACAACAAACCATGATCCATGTACAAGAAATGAATGATTCCTGGTGCTACCCTGGATCACTGATTGATGTTTTCCCTTTTTACTGCTTTCTTCTACTGCCCTCCTGTAAGATTTATCCTGTAACACACACAAATTAACTTGGTGAAATACACAATGAGGGAAAGGGAGGAACAGTACATAAATATTCACAGTCTCAATCAAACCATCTGAGATTTATTTTTCTTTAAAAAAACAAACCACCTTTCCTGATCACTTCCAGATTTACAGTTTGATATTATATGAGATCGAATACTGTTTTCTTGTAGGAGAGAGGAACAAGGTAAGAAATATCAATTTAAGGTAAGAAAATAATACCATTCCACTAGTCTGACAGTCTGATTAAAAACCAAGGATTCATATTTTTACTCTCCTTTTTTTTCCATNTTTTTTTTTTTTTTTTTTTTTTTTTTTTTCAGGCTGGCTCAACAGAGTATTGTAACTTTAATGTGTATAGATTAATTCTTCTCCTTGGAGGAGCTGTGGCTGCAGTACATGTGACTCTATACTCCATACTGAACAGTTTCTCTTCTCCCTTATGATGTCAATAGAACCCTTGAGATCTGAGTGCTGCCTTGATTTCTTCTGTTCAGCCATTTAAGAATCAGGTGCCTTTTCTAAGCTGGTTCTGTAGGTTCCCTCTCTGCTCAGAGGGACTGAGCATCTCCAGAGGGTAATTCCATCCAACTGCCTGAGACACCTGATTCAGACCAGTGTGACTCACTGCACACATGCCCTTCTTGCTGCATGAACTACAGATGAAGCCTAAAGGACTAGCTCAGACTAGACACCTCACTTTCAGGGTGGTGAAGTCAGGCAAGATGAATCCTACCCTTTGAATATAATTTCACAGTTCACCCAAGTGATCTAGGATAATACCTCCAATTTTTAAAAAAAAAGTTACTTAAATACTAGGGTTTACTCCCCACAGGGCAAATACATTGCCCATTTGAGCATTGCAGCATCTTTTCCAGGCATGTTTCTGCCTCATAAAATCCCCAGCTCTGAGCAGCAAATGAGTGGGAGGTCACTGAGAGAGCCATTGGAAATGCTGAGGAGGATGAAGGCTGTGTGCTCCCATGCATCCAAGGCATTTAGATGCCTAAGTTTGGGCCAAAGGGAGTTTCTGGGGTGATTCACCTCTCCTATTAAAGATGTTCCACTTCAGATAAATGATTCAATATTCACTGGAAAAGAGACTTGTGCATGTTCCCACAATAAAGGTGAATGCCCACACAGCCATGTGGAAAAGCCACGATCTGTCTGTCTCTGCCCACTTCATGAATCAACAAATACCTGTTTGTGTACACAGAAGAGAAATAAATTAGTGTCTCTTATTCCCCAACTTCACTCTTTCCTGGTTTGGGGTTGTCTTAGCAGAGAGGGGGCTCATATTCCTCCTCCAGACAAGTCAGAGCTGGGATTTGAAAAGGGTTTTTTTACTCCCAGTTTGTGTTGGGGTGAGCAAACACCAGGAATGGGGTGAGTCACAAAAACACAGGGGCACACATGGAAACAGCCGCACAACTTTGGTTATAAATCACCTTTCAGACATGGTCTGAGCCAGGCATAAACAGGGATGTATTTTCCATACCTGTAGGCACATATATGCTGTCCTGTGTATGTGCAGTGAGAGATATGGAAATGCTAAGCCCCAGAAGCACTTCATCCAGAACTCAGAGGAACATGGAGCTGACACAGCTGAGGGATACCCCAAGACATTCAGAAACCTGGACACATCAAAAATCTGTTGATTTGCTTATGGGTAAGGTTCCCATTGCCTGACTTCTGCTATTTAATTGTTAGGTAATTAGTCCAACCTAATTGTTCAAGTATCCCTTATAGGTAACAATGAAAGAAAGGCACTCCAATGGATTGATGTCTCTCTCCATTGATCAGAAATAAACTAAGACTTTTGAATGACTAATATGTAGCTTTCAGATAGATTTAGGTGAGATGATTCCACCCTTATCATCTCTCTTTCCTTCCCTTCTCACCCCATCTACAGACTGGTGATGTGGATGGATGGATGGATGGATGGATGGATGGATGGATGGATGGATGGATGGATGGATGGATGGATGGATGGATGGATGGACTGATCAGAGCTTCAGCCAAAAAGTTCGGTATCTTGTGACACACATATCTCAAAACCTTCATAAAAGGAATGAGAAAGACTGAAATCTCAATTTCCAGCTACCTTTTCCTGAGACAGAGAACAATGATCCAAAGATTAAGAGGTTACCTGGATTTAGGAGACTTGAGTCTCTTCTCAAGCTTTTCTATATGGCCTTGCAAAAATAATTTAAATCATTTGCCTTGCAGCCTCCTATATATAAAATAAAAATAAAAAATACTCTTTGGCCACAAACTTTACATTAGTAAAGCAGTAATGCACCAGCTGTAGAAATATGTTTCAGGTTAGACATGATAAAGAGAAAATATAACAAAAAGAAGAGACATCTTTGCATCTTTCTATTTTTGCTATACCGTCTGTCCTATTCCCATATTAAACCTAGTAAAGCAGGTGAATCAATAATGCCTTAAATAGGAGTAAATTAGATTGGTTTTCAAGCATCTAGAAAGATTGTTTTGGCTTGTTTCTATTGTTTTACTGAAAACTCGAGTTTCCTTCCTCAGTTTTCTTCTCCGTTTTTACAGTGGAGGCAAGAAATAAATGCCTTGTAACATTATCATGAAGAATGCAGTCAGAGCACCTTCAAATGCTGTTTTTTAAGAAGACAACCCAGGTGTTCAAATGACACCAAAGGCAAACTTCATTCCCAAGTCGCTTAGGAGTCCAAGTGCCCCTGAGGGCAGGAAGCAAGTGAATGTAAAACTACTGGCCTACAAGTGCCTCAGGAAGAACAGCACCAAACTTGAGTTTCACAAATCATCGTGACCCTGTAGCAGCACATAAGTGATAAATGACAAGCATCATTTCTAGGGCACGTCCCCAAGGGCCTAATCCTGACCTCTGCCACGTTAGTCTTGTGCAGGTGTCCCTAAAGCAACCATAGACAAACAGCAGCTGAATTGCATCAGGAACTTGGAAAACAATAAAATAAAATCAAACCCCAGAGGTTATAAACACACATTATTCGTAGTATGAAGTTATCGCTCCACTATCCCAATTTTCAAGCGCGTTCACTCAGAGTTTAAACTTTTGTTTTATTACTACAGAGAAAATAAGATGATTCTGGGACTAACAAAGGAAAACTAACTTCATGTATCTGCATTCAAGTAAGAGTATAGCGAGATTCTGGCAGCGAGTGCAGCTGGGCTTTAGCAGCAGTGCTGTGGGGACCCCTTGTGTTCCAAGATTTAAGTGAAGAAATTTGTTCCTGCACAGGCTGTTGGTGCTTGAATCTTTACTATCAATTTCTTCCAATTCCAGGCACTGGTGAAGGCACAAGAGAGGGAGACAGAGCAATACCTAGCTAGCAGCACCTGAGGTTGAAATTTTAAAGCTATTAAGTTCCCAAATCCCTCAGTTCACTCAGAAAATCTCAGTCTCAAATACATTTATCTAATATTTCCAAAATTTTCTGTCTTGTGTGTTCAAGAATTGTTACTGAGACACAAAAAGTCATGAGACCATGAGATTTACAAATGAGTCACATTTAATTCTTTCCCATTGTTTCTCTGCTGTTGAGATTTTTTTGTTTCAAGCCCATTGCAATGACTTAGGGATCATCGTGATTATGCCTCAATCTCCCTGAAAGGAGCAGAAGCAAAATCAGTTATAATTAAGTCTGAATGTATGAAAATAATCCAAGAATTAGTAGGGAGGTCACATTGCCTCTGTAGCAACTGAGCTGTTGTGGCAAGTATTAAAACCAGTTCTGGTATCCCTAACTTTTTTTAAAAAAAGAAAAAAAGGCATTGGAAATTACAGCAAGAGGTCAAAGCAAAACAGTAAGAGGGCTCAAGGACTGGGAAAAAGCCTCAAAGACCAAAGACACTTCAGTGCACCAAGAACATTTCAGTTTCTCCTGTTCTCTGCTCAGTCAAACCAAATCCTTTTAAGGATGGAACCTTAACATGTGTACTCAATGGGCAAAACTAACTGGGATGTGATTTATAGGAGATGATAGTAAATAACACAAAGATTCTTCTGGCCTCAAAGTCCGTGAAATTTAAATTACTTTATTCTGCAATCAGAAAAGTCAGGGTATTTTTTACAGGAATTATTTCTTTAATTCTCATTTTGTCACCTCATTTCTAGCACTGTTTCAAGCTGAAAGTCAATGACTTAAGATTTCTCTAATAAAGAAACTTAGCAACACTGATTTTCATTTACATCTCATTCTTCTTTTCCCTGTCATTTTATGAAGAACATTTGCATTCATTAAAAAAAAAAAATCTAAAAAAAAAAATTGTTCAGGAAAAACAGCTCCTGGGCCAATTATTTTCTCTTTGAAGTCATCAACAGTTTTCAAACTGACTTCCAGGAGCCAGTCACTGGGACTTCTACCATGTGATACCTTGCAATGGCTAAATATAACCCTGTCAGGACATCAAGAGCAGTTGGGTGTTTAAACCCAGACATTTGGTTATATAAGATTTGGACACTGAACTGAGCAAGGCCATAACTTCATCTAAGTCCTTGCTGTGGGGAACACACTTAAGATGGACCAAGTCTGTCACAACGAAGGGAGTTACCCACCAGGGCAAAACCATAGAGCAATGCAGTTAAAACTCAATTCTAAATAATAATGTAATTTAGGCCTCCCATTCCAGCAGCAAGGCGCTTAATTCCTCCCAGGACTGCTGCTGCCAGATTGCCCTAATCCACTTCCAGCTGTGCTACTGCTCCTGTGTGCGAGCATGGGAGCTCAGCTGGGAAACAGAACAAAGCATCCCAGTAAAGCCAGCAGCACTTGGAGGAATATTCAAACACACAGGGGAAATAATTCCCTCTTAAAGGAGCGTGTCTGCCAACTACTGCTCCCATTGCAAGGGTTCTACTCTAGTCCTGGCCATGCATATAGGCCCTGACTCAGCAAAGGCTTAATTAAGTGCCTTAATTTCATCATGTCATTAACCTTGTTGACTTCAGCATGTTCTATAACTTTAAATTATATATAAATACATTCTTTTTTTCCTCTCTCTCTCTTCCTCCCTATGGTATTCTATGTCTTCAAAGTTGCTTCAGCACAGATGTGTCAGAAAACTGTGTTTGTTAGTAAATTTACTGCAAATATTTACTATTCCCAGAATAGCTGCATCTAAGATTGTTCACCAGGCATCCAAGTCCCTGCCTTGGAGAGCCTGCAGTCTGATCACATCTGGACTTACAGAAAATTTTCCTTTTGTGTTGTTTTCAAATAGTGTTCTTCACATCTCCATCAGGAAATCTTTATTCCTCAATTAATAACGTCTTAGAAGATGGAAAATTCAGAAGTATTTCCTTGTAAGGTATATATTTCTCAGATTAAGTTGATGGTGTGCTATCACTTTAGAAAACGGAAAACCTCTTCCTTTTAATGGCATAACATTTCAGTTCTCACTTTTGGCAGGTCAAAAGACATCAGTCCTTAAAGCTGTCACTGATACCAGACAGAATATTTATGGCTCTGGGCCTTCAGCCAGCATGATTTTGAGAGGAACTTGCAAAAATTATTTCTCAAGAAAACTTATTTTGCAAACTACTGTTCCTGGGCATTTTAGTCTTTGATTGCTAGGCAGAAAGCAGATAAGGCAGTTTGGGACAGATGATAAATGCAACTTGCAGCACTTCTTAACAAGTTAACGCAAAGCTACACCACAGTTTTAGTGGTCTTTATCTGTGTTTTTATAAGGAGACAGAGTGAACAGTTTTATTAACATATCATAAGTGAGTTATGTGGGTCATCCCAAATGAATGGCAATAAAAACTTTATATCACACTCACCAACATGTATTTGGTACTTTATGTGCCACAAATGTTGCAGAAAAGTTATTTTACATATGTTTTAAAGACTGGGTATTTTTTATATTAGGGCTGGTTTTGTAAAGCTGCCAAGCACTTTAGCTACCATGAGCCCAACGTTATTCAGCTCAGGGGCAGTAATAAAAACTTGTTTAAAATGTTCTGAAATAGCTTCCTTTTTTTGTGCTTCAAAAGACCAAAATTAAAATCATGGAATCAGAATGGAATCGTGGAATGTCCTGGGTTGGAAGGGACCTTAAAAGTCATCCATTTCCAACCTCCCTCCAGGGACACCTTCCACAAGAAGAACTGTCATCCTGACATGTTCCATTGTGAAGCAAGACTTTTTCTCTAAAACAATTTTAAATTTTAAAACAATTTCTTACAACCTTCCTGGTTGTATGACAGAGAAAACTTGGTACTGTCACACCCCAGGACAAACTGTGGCTTGTGCTGGGCCTTGGACCAATGTGGGGTTTGCAGTGGAAAATGGAAATTCTTCAACTAAAGGGAAAGAATTTTAAAAAAAATTAATGGCAAGTTGATACACATACATCACACACATATTTATATTTTTATCTATATATTTATATGGCACCTAGAAAATCTGTTCAAAAAACATGAAGCATTAATGTTGGTCTCAAGTTAGAGTCTGATCCAAGATCCCTGACCCAGAAAACTTCCCATCAATACAAGAGCATTCAAACAGATTTTTTAACTTGCACTGTCAAACTCAAGAGCAGCTTTGCCAGGAACTTTGCTGGGCACAGGATGAAACCTTTAGACATGGAAGGGGTCAGAAGGGCCAAAGATTCAGGAGAAGCCATATCACAGTTACTGTAATAATATGACCCTTTTGGCTGAGAGAAGCCAGGCTGGAAGGAAGAGGTGACTCCCTGCCCGTGCCCAGCATGGGTGGAGATGCTCTGGGGACAGATGTTTTGCTCTCCTGCTGCTGAAGCCAGACCACACCATGCTTGCCAGGATGCCCCAGGCTGCCCCACCACATCAAGAAGCTCCTTCCCCTGGCTCAGGTGCCACAGAAGGTCTGACCAGGCAGCTGGTATTGCTGTGAATATTCTAAGCTGGGGTGTGGAGCGAGGAGATTTTCTGCTTATTACGAGAGGCATGTGATGGCTTCTAGGAAGGATCAGTGTGCACAATTCAGCCTGTGCACATACCTGTGCTATGGGTCTGACCCTCTGCTTAGCAAGAGTAACTCCACAGCATAAAACTGATGTAGGGCAGTTTTAATTCCAGCCCTGTACACGTGTGTGCATTTCTACTGCACGTGTACATACACAGCACGCTGAGAGAGACATTTCCCCCCCTCACACACCAGACCACAAAGTGTGATGGAGCTACTGAAAGAGGTGAACGGCATTTAATCACATGTGAGTTAATGATTTAAATGCGCTCTTATTTTTGGCCCTCTTGATGTAAATCCAAACCAGACAAGCAGAGTCCTCTGGTCAGATGGCTGGAAATTCCTCTGCACGAAGTCATGTTGGTGGTCTCCCAGCTCAGCGCCTTCTGAGGAGCCGTACAGGGAAATATCCTTCCGTACCACTAATGAATGCGCCCACCCACACTGGAGCTGGTGCCCCCTAAGAACTCAATTCAAGAACAACTTTTTGAACTCCTACATGAAATCAAAGGGCTCATTCTACGAGCCAAAGAACTCACAATTTCAGATGGGACAGCTAATGGATGGTTACCCCAGGTTATCCCTTTGGTTTGCAGTACAAAATCTCACAAATAAAAATAATAAGCAGGATGCTGACTATGTACACAGCCTTCCAATTAATTAGATTTCATCCTCCTCCAATGAATACATAAATTGTTGGTTCCCTGGTGACTGTACAGAGAATGAGTGACTTGCTCAGCATCACCAGAGGAGCCAAAATAAACTCACAAGACCTCAGTTTACTTTCCTGTGCTCAGACAAGACCTCCTTCTTGATATTCAATGATCACTAAGAAACCAAAACCTCTCAAATTGGCCATGAAAGCTTGAGCAAGAGCACCCAGGAAATAATTTTCAACAGTACTGTACTGAACCCCCACCTACCCC
>VWZN01007993.1:70113-176273 GCA_013396955.1 Regulus satrapa
AAAAAAAAAAAATCTGAAGTCTTACTTTGGAGGTGCAAGGACTTCTTCCAAGAATTCCTCAATCTTGTTAACATCTGTCTTAACTTCTCCATTGAATGTCAGGAAAGGTGGGTGGGTCCCAGGAGCCAGATTGTGCAGGTCAGCTGGCTTTCTGCAAGCAGAGAAAAAGTCATGAAATCACTAATCTTTATGGTCGGGTAGTTGCACAGATATTTATAGTTCCTAAAAAATCAGTCTGCCTCTTTTTATTTTTTTCTCTCCTGTAATTTGCGGTTGGAAGACTTTGAAATTTCCCCAAGCACCCTGTTTAATATAAAAACATTCCATAAGTGCGAGAGAAAAAAAGCAACAACCAAACCTGAATCCAAACTATTTTGTTGTGCACTACAGGCTCTCTGGACCAGATAAAAATCTGATTTTACTTGGAGGGGGTCTTTCTATAGTGCAAACACTGGGTCAAACACCTATTTTCAATTATACTGAAGAAGTTTTACCTTTTCAGATCAACAGTGGTGACATTGAACACAACTCCTTTGAGCCATAGGATCATGAAGAGGCGCTGGGAGAACGGGCAGTTCCCAATGCTTTCTCCATCTATACCGGCCTGGGGGACAGAAAGAGAGGGAACATGGATTTCAGACTTGGTTTAAACTCATTTACCTCCCTCAAGATGGAAAATTGGATGGTGAAAGAAAAATAAGCATTTAGAAAGTAGCCAGCGGTGCCTGTTGTTTTATAGAGTTTATCATCAACACAAGAATAGAGTTACTGCAGGATTCAGCTTTTGTCAGGAGCTCAAGGATGAAACATGGAGCCTCTCCTGAGGACATCTCTGAGGAGGTTTGTCCCTTGCTGATGGCAAGCAACATCCCTACAGGACTGCCTGCCTCGTGGACAGGGTGGACAAACTCAGGATCTGATTTCTGCTTTATTTAAGTCTGTAGACTGCAGTTTATATCAACTCAATATCTGCTTCACTGTTTTACTATCTAAAACGTGTACTTTAGAGTTAAACCCCAAAACTCTAGATATTGGCTCATTCTTGTTCACATCAACAACTGTCTCAGACGTAAACAACCGGGTCCAGACAGAAATCTCCATCTGAATCCTTTTGAGGTTCAAGGCAGGTTTCAGCCACCAATCCACACCTATGTTCCTATCTCTAGTACCTAATGAGTTGCCTACAAACCACTACACAACAATACAAAACTGCTAGTGTTAGCATTGAGGAACAGCCTGGTTTTTCCTCTAAAATTTTATGGTCCTTAGCCATGCAAATTCTAACTTTGAGCCATGGAGGGATACAAATAACACCAGCTGAACTGAGCCAAAGCTGGGGCCAAGGACAACATCCTTCTACAATAATTATGCTTGTGGCCAAAGCTTTCAGGACGATAATTGTTTTGATAGACTTCCATTTTAATTTGTGGTGCCATTGTGTTTAAAAGACTCATATAATCCTGGTGAAGCAACCAACCTTCCGTTGTTGACCCACATGGATTGCATAACTGTATTTTAAGCACAGTGTGTGTCCGAAAACGGCTGATGAAAGAGCTAAGCAAATAAATGCCCTTTTCCTTTGGAGACAATATTATATTACTCAGTTGGCTCTCATAAATTTTCTCTTATTAATATTCAAGCTGTGAGGTAGCATTTCTCTGTCTTAAAGACCGAATCCCTTCTAATTACTGTAGCTCTGTGAAACATCCTCAGTATGACTAAAAACATTATGAGACAAATCCAGTTGGTAAAAATTCAGAACTTGCCTGTGAAATATTCAGCCAAAAGATTTTCTGATGGGTATCAAGAATTTTTCTCATGTCTTGAATGCAACTTTTGATGCATCTGGGTTTAAAAACAAATGCCACATTTCCTGTCACCAAACTATGAGAAGAGTGTGAATTCAAGGCTTGGAGACAGCCTGTCGCAAAGTTCAGAGCTGTGGAAAGAGCTTTGATCTGGCTTCAGATTCAGTTTCAAGCACTCAGACTCTAGAGGTACTTAGCCTCTAGAGGATATAGGGGGAGAACAGTCTGGCTGCAGTTTTACTTAAAATTATGGATTTTTCATATCTGCAATATGTCTGGCACATGGCATATGCAAGGATCAACAAAATATGTGGGTGAAAGAGTGGTAGGGCATGAGGATGAGCAAGAGAGGATGCATTTCCAATCTACCTGATGTGTGAGTAGCCTGGCTTTGCAAAATTTCACAGAAATAGCAATAATGTCACCGTGGGAATACCAGGCGCACACCATAATTACTGCAAAGCCACATTTTCTGATTTGGATTTAGCTTGTTAAACCATTGCCAGGAGCTTTTGACTTCTTATTCTTCCTGAAAAGAGGCAAGGGCTATGGGAGAAAACAGTCATATAACATCAAACTTCCCCTTGATTTTTTCACCATCTTAGTCATAAATCACAATTTCAATTTTTTCAGGAATGACATGGGAACACAATTTTCCCTGTTCTCTCCATTTGTTTATTCTCATGCAAAGATTAAGGGTTACCTAGACCTGGGATGACCCTTAAGATAAGGGTTATCTTATCTTCTTATACATTTTCTGTCCTTCTTGGGAATGGTGAAAAACCCTCTCCAGACCAGAGGACTAAAAGAGCAGCTGAATCACACAATCATGTAATCAACTGAATCACAGAATCTCAGAATCAATGAACCTGTTGAATCACAGAGTTTGCTGAGTTGGAAGGGACCCTCAAGGATCATTGACTCCAGCTCTTAGCAAAGGACATCCCCAAGACTTACACCATGTGCCTGGAGGAATGGCAATGACAGGGAAGGAACAGAAGTGATGGATTTTGTGGGACTAAGGATTTAGAAGTCATAGGGAAAAGGACGAAGATGTGAAATCTGGAAGAAATAACTGATTGACTTGGTGATTTTTAAAAAACCAACAACAAAAAACAAAAAAATTGTGTAGGTCAAACGAGGCCTTCAAGAGTCCCAAATGATCAAAATTCCTTCTCAACACTTCCAAAGCAATGGGAAACATTTATTGCTAGAGACACATTGGGACTAGGCAGGGGAAATTCCAAAAAACAAAATATAAACTAAAGAAAAAGTATGGTATGGTCCCTGTTCAAAGCTCCGTGATCTGGAAGCCAGGCTCATGATTTGGGTGGAGACTGACTCATGGGTTTTGATCTCATGTGACTGGCATAACTGAAAATGCTACCACAAATCACAAGGCAAACTGGTGACAGAGGAGGGAACAGAATCAAAATCTCCCCAGCAACACAATTTATCTATTATATTCAGCTCTTTTTCTGTGGAAATTATAGGCAAGGCTCTGTCGGTTTTGTGAATCCCTTCTCATTGCTTCTAACAGCAGTCAGTAATTCAGTGCTCAGCACTCAGAAAGAGCAAAACCTTAGTAGGTAACTACTTCAAAGGCTTATCAGAGTGTTTTGAGATCCCTTGTGAAGTCTATTAACTACCAGGAGGAGATGAGAAAGAAGAGAAAACTTCTCAGGCTTAGTCACTCTGAGCTTCAAAGAAAAACAGCTTTCTTAAAGCACCCCAGTAGTCCCTAAATACAAACCTGTTATATATCTGTCCAAGGGTAAGGGCTCATAAAGGCAGGAATTAAATAATACCTTCATCAAGACCAAGAACTCAAGCAGTGGATGAAAAGAAAAGAACAAATAATTGACAAGACGGAGAACCACCATTTATTCCCGCTGTTTTTCACAAAAGCTTTCTCATGCAGCTTCCCTGAAACACAGTAGAAGTGATGAAGCACTTATAAAGCAGAGCAAGCTGGTGACATTTGCACTCTTCCTACTGTTAATATTGGATATTTCTGATATAATGATTGCAACTAGGGACAGTACTGACTATTCTGCATAAAAGATTGAAGCTAGGCACAGACGTGAGACTTTGTGGGCACTATGATAAAGGAGATAGAGTGGTTGAAGTGCGCTCCCAGCTGAGAAGACCCTCACCTAAAAAAGGCAAATTCCCATAGTGACCCTGGAAAGGTAGAATAGATTTGAGGATTTGCTGGGCGAAACTCTTTGGTCCATCACTACTCACCCCACTGAAGTTTAATTTAGGTGCCTAAGGGAAGGTCTTCTGTGTGGGCAAGGCCAAGATGCACATCTGAAAGATGAATTTGTCCACCTTTCACTTTGACTGAATCCACCGAGTGTCTAAATTTTAAGTGGGATGAGCATGGACCCCGCAATAGAACAGTTGGGAGTTTGTGGAGACAATTTCTAGGGACTTATATTTCTCCATCTTGGAAACAGCACTTTCTGCTCCTGTTGCTTCCCACAAAACTAATTTTATTAGTTTACCACTCAAAAGTATGCTTTTCTACTTATTCTCCAGCTGTTTCTGTCCTTCATACTAAGCGATGCAAGGTCCTGCCCTGGAACTCAGTATAATCACATCAGGAAAAGCCTACTGTCAGACCAGCTGCTTCCCTCTAACTGAGTAATGGCAAGAATGAACAACATGTTCTCCCTTATTAATTATAAGGTGCTCCTCCTTAAATAGTTCAGCTATTTTTAGTGAATTAATTAAACCTTAACGATATTTGCGGGCATGTGTGGGGGCTGCAGGAACACGTTATCAATTAACAACATTTAGGTGGTTTTGGGAGGGAGAAATAGTCTCAGTGATTTTATGAACTCGTGTCAAGTATTTTTGTAAAGTCATGGCAGTATCAAAAGCCTCCAACCACTGCACAGCACAGCTGAATGATGTGAACAAGGAGCTCTTCTCAAGTTCAAGTTAATACTTTGCTATGAATTAATAAATAATAGGAATAAATTTCCTCACATAGTCCAAAAATACTCCAACTGGTACATGCACAGGGACTGCAATACACACAGACAACTGCATATTATTTTAACTAACCTCAAGGGAGGAAAAAGACAAGTCCCAGTTTTTTCACAAAATACAAAACTTTAAAGAAATACACCATAATTAATAATGACTAAGCATCTAGCTTAAAAATTGCAGCACTGGAAAGAATTGCATATGGCAAAGCACTGTGGTTTTTCCAGGCAAGTTATGTATTTGGGTTTATCTATCCTCCTTCTCCTTTAATTTTTCACTGCACTGAGGTTGCTCTGCACATGGTCCAGGGATCTGTTAGACTGTGGGCTAAAGCAAGGAGATATTTTTGATGACATTAAAACGCATTTCTTTTTCAAAAGGATTTTAACAAGTTAAGGAAAACAAGCAGGCTAATTCACCTCAATGTTTCCCAGTAAGGATTAAGGAGGGATTTGATTTCATCATCCCTACAATCAAACTCAAGGCTCACATTACACATGGTTACACCCTCTCTGTTTTAAAACTGGGAAAGCTCCTGCCTTTTGACACTTACTCTCCTTACTCTCAGAACCCAAAGGAGGAGTGAAAATCCTATTGGAAAGGCAAAACAGGTCAGGAAATATCCTATTTATTGAGCTATTAAGGAAAAAAAAAATCTGTCTTAGTAATTATACCACACACACAATAGCACAAATCTCCATTGTAGGAAAAAAACATGGGTTGCAACATGAGATCAGACATGCCAAGGTATTGCTTTAGTAAGGGGTTATTTTTTTTTCCATTTTCTTGACTTTTTTTCTTTCCCAACCTCTCATCCAAATGCAAAAGCCAGTGAGCTTTTTGGAGTGCCACCAACCAAGAGGCAAGCTAAGAACTGTACATTCATAGAACAGCACTGGTAGGTCTTAAGTAAGAAGTAAATCTTGTCTCACAAGCCCTGTGCATCATAGGACACTTGTTGACTGTGGCACTGGTTCAGGAAAGTATTCAAGCATGTGCTGAAATACATCCCAACTCAGAGGAAGCATATGCTTGACTTTAAGCATGTTCTTAAGTCCTGTTGATTTCAGTAGGACTTAAGCGCATACTTAAGTACTTTCCTGAACAGGGGCCTATAAAAACAGTAATACATTTGCTATGCAGCACTTTAACTTCATTGGACTTTTCCTGAGTTGTCATTTTGCTAGGAGAAGCTCGGGTTGCCTTCCAAGGGAGGGCAAGATAGAGCCAAAATATATTCCTAAGCACACACACATGGAAATGGACCACGTGGATATATGTCAAATAAAAATCGAGCATTTGCCTGAAGGACTGTCAGGGTAGTAACAAAACAAAAAAGGAAGTGGTGAGACTCTTTAGCCAGCTCCCCAAAAGCCAGCCAAAGTGCTGTCCATGTTTGGCATTACATCCAGGCATATATTTTTGATGCACATAAGCTGAACATGTCTGCACTGCTGGCCAGTTTGAGGGGAGCTGGCTTCCCACACTGGGTTCCAACCAGCTGAGCAGCATGTCAGCAGGGCTGAGGATCTCCAAGGAGCTGTCACTGCACTCTCAGATCTCTTCAGCTTTGGAAGAGATGCATTTGTACTCTTGAGACATTCAGGACTTTCAGGAGCTTGAATTACAGGTTGGAGACCCTGTGGGCATCACATAGTTAGAACATGAAAAATATTATCCATTGGTTTGGTTAAATATTTTTCAACTTTTTATATCAACATGAAGGACAGCATGGGAAGGAAGAGATCAGTCCTATAGATTGGCTTCTTCCAGAGAATCCTTTCATGATGGCTTAGGATGTTCTCAGTTAAAGATCAGATTCATCTGCCACCTCAGTTGAGGTCCTGGGAGCAGAACAGCTGCATACACAGGAATCAGTCTGCACAAATAGGTCTTGGTTACCTCAAGGGCTTTGTTGGAGCCACTGTATTTGCTCTTGAATGAAATAAGTTTTGCTCTGAAATAAACCTTGTGATGTCTGAGAACTCCAATCAGTCATGTGCAGTTTAGATTTAGAAAACTAGAGATTAGACATGGGTGAATGGTCTGACCACATGGAAATGATTCCATGCTATTCCATCACCTCTTCTGCTTTCTTCTAATGTTCCATGACTTGACAATTATCAATTGAGTAGAAGAGTACAGAGTGGTCTCACACCCTAGAACATTATATTATTTTCATTTCATTTATATTTGTAGGTCTATTACTTAGCTTTGTATGTGGACAACCTAATGAGAATTTAATATTAGATAATCAGAGGTAGAGGGAACAATTTAAAAAATTTCCTTTCTACACCAAAAGGATATATATATAGTTTGGTACCAAAATATTTTTTGTTCCAAGAGACCATCTTCCAGCCTGTACTTATAGAGCAAACTTCTAAAGACCAAGACTGTCACAGGGTGATGTATAAGGGAAAAGCCCCCATAAGAGTGAAAGTCAATAAGTAACACCAACAGTACTGTAGAAATGAATCACATACAGTATGTCTTTAATTTAGATTCTTTTAATGTCAGCAAAATACAAGCTAAAGGATGGGTGCTAAATGCAGGCTGACATTTTCAGAGTGGCTAACAGTTTTAGAACTTGTGAGACAATTTGAAAGCAGCTGACTTCTCACAAGTATCAACTCTCTAAACTTGGCAAAATCATGCCCCAAGCCACCCAAAATGAAAAGCTGATTTTAAAAGCCTCAGAAAGAGGGAAGTACCACTGACTGTGAGTTTCTTAAGCAACTAGACAAAAAATTCAGAGTGTTCAAAAATAACCTCCATTGGAGAATATTCTTTGAGGAGCTCACTTGGAATTTGACAAATACCTGATTGAGATGCACAAAAGCTTTGGCTTTTTTGTTTGGCTGCATCACCTTGGGGAATACACGTGGAGCTGTGGTCTGATCCCAAGGACAGGCAGGGTACTGGGACCACACAAAGCTGGGGGCTCACAATGTGCATACAGAAAGATACCGGAACAAATGAGTAATAGTAACGCAAAAATGAATGAGGAAATCTAATGTTGATAAGAAAATACAAAAAAAAAAAATTAATATACCCAAGTAAAGTTTGTTCTCTGACAGATTTCCCAGCACTTTGGGTAGGAAAGAAACAGCAGGTTTCTAGAGCTGACCCCTGCAAAGTTTAGGACATCAGGTCCAGACCATATTTTCATTAACAAAATAGGAAACAAGACCTGAATGAAACCTCTGCAAAGTGCTTGCAGGAATAGTTGAAAAAATACTTATAGAGCAGCAATAATCAAGTTTTCTGTTAGCACGTAAACACATAACAAATAGAGGTACCATAAAGGTCTGTGACAAGATGAGTCATATTTAATGTTTCCATTAGCAAAATGGAGGAAGGAACAGACAGAACTTTACAAAATTTCCTGACAACAACAAGCACAGAGAGGTTACTGGGATTTCCCAGGAGAGGAGTAGACTCAAAGCGATGAAGCTGGAACAAAGTAAGAAGCTGGAACAAAGCGTCTCAAATCACTTAAACGAAATTTAGCAAAATAATCCTCAAGGTTTAAGATGCGAGAAAAACAAAATGTAAACATACAAAATATGGGATGGAGAATAGCTAGCGAGGGCAAACGAAGGAGGTTTTACGTAAACCACAGTGTGAATCACCAGTCTGTGCTTCTACAGGAAACAGCAGCAAGATAATGAGATGTACACGTGTTGTCCTACTACAGCATAACAGTCCTCAAGCGTGTATATGACTGCTTCACAAAGAGGATGATGATCCATTGTTGTTCATGCCCACAGAGGATGGGATTAAGTTTTTTGCTCAATTTGCAACAATAAAGATTTAGAATTACACTCCTAGTGTAATTATAGGACTAATGAAACAAAGCAGACTTTCTGAGGAGGTTGTGTAATCTGCAACTAGTGGAGGCTTTGAAGAAATCAAGAGAAGCTGGTAAAACTGGTCTTGATTTATTTCATCCTGCTACAGAGCAGAGAGAGGGCATAGAATGCTTGAAAAATCCTTTTTAACAGTATATATTAGTGACTCTGACTACAAAGCTGCTCCTGCTGCCAGTGCTGGATGCTTGGTGGCACGGACTTTTGCTTCCCTCCAACCTGCACAGGGTGAAGTCTGGCCCCATTGAAATCAATGGTAATTTTGCCTGTGACTTTGACAGGACCAGAATTTCACTCAGAGGTTTCATGGCCAGAGGGGACAATTATTGCAATCTTTCCTGACCTTTTTCATCATACAAACATAGATTTCGCTCAGCCTGTAGCCAACATCTTGAGGCTGAACTAGAACATATGTTTTGGAAGGGTTTTTGGGAGAGGCACACGCCTCACATAGAGTGGTAGTAAAATCCCCTCTAGCGTTGCCTGTTTGCATTGCAGGGAGCAGCTCACTCCCAGGGAAGTCAACATGCCATTTTTGGGGTTTTCCAAAAGGTACCTCACTCGTCACATCACTTTTACATGCAACCTTTTTTTCTTATCTATCAGTTGCATTTATGCACCTGGGTTCAAGTACACGAAGGAATTTTAGTGACAGGATTTGAGGAGTCAGGACATAGCAGTATCTAGAAAATTGTCACAATTTTAGTTAAGTTCCATAGAGATGCTGAAGCATTAGCTACTGTTGGTTGTTTTGGATACAATGGTGTATCTCAAAGGAAGAAGTAAGGGCTGTGAACAAGAAAGTCACAAATCCTTCTTATTAAGACAAACAAACTTAGAATCATAGTGGTTCTGGTTGGAAAGGACCTTAAAGATCATCAATTTCCAACCTCCTGCCATGGGCAGGGACACCTTCCACTGTCCCAGGTTGCTCCAAGCCCTGTCCACCCTGTCCTTGGACACTTCCAGGGATAGGGCAGCCACTGCTTGTCTGGGCAGCCTGTGCCAGGGCCCTCACTGGGAAGAATTTCTTCCTAATATACAATCTAAACCTGCTGTCTTTCAGTTTGAAGCCATTTCCCTTTGTCCTGTTACTCCAGGCTCTTACAAATATTTTATCTCCATCTTTCCCATTGGCTCCCTTCAGGTACTGGAAGGGTCTTATCCTGCAAGATACTGATACCAGTGCCTGTTCATGTTCTGAATATCCATAATGCAGCTCCTTCATTTGAAAGCTTAAGCCTGCAGGATCTTATTAGGGTTTTTGTCTTTAGGTGCCATACCCATTAATGTGTTATATTCTAATGGAGTGGATGGTGGATGCCCCATCCCTGGAAACACTCAAAGTCAGGCTGGACAAGGCTCTCAGCAAACTGATCTAGTTAAAGATGTTCCTGATTATTGCAGGGGAATCAGACTTGATGACCTTTAAAATGCCCCTTTCCAACTCAAAAT
This sequence comes from Regulus satrapa, assembly GCA_013396955.1. Lineage (NCBI taxonomy): Eukaryota > Metazoa > Chordata > Aves > Passeriformes > Regulidae > Regulus > Regulus satrapa. The sequence continues at coordinate 80,243 of VWZN01007993.1, forward strand.
ATTCCATGATTCAGTTGTAGTATAACATATCTGATTCCATAACAGTCAGTATTCACACAAAATATTCCCACTGAATTTTCCACTGACTTCAGTGAAAGTGGAGTCATACTTTGGATTCACTGGCTTCTTCCTAATAAATGATTAAAACCACAAGTGCTCTGAAGAAAAAAATTGTGCATAACTCTTAAGTAGCTGTTCACAAAGCACTAATTTTAATACTTCCAGATATTGATGATTCTATCTCCTGACTTTTAATTAGATATCAAAAAAACTTCATTTCCCCCTAGGGAATCTGCAGAAAATAAAATTAGAGATAGATCAGTGTCAAAAGGTGTCATAGGCAATGTAAATTCTAGACAAATTATTCCTGTTTCTATTCACCTGTGGAGATCAGGTGCAAATACAGGAGCTGTTTCTCCAAAACAAGATCTGTGCTGAGTTCCCATTACAGTACCAGAATCCTGCATGCAGTTTTTCTTGTAAGAATTAAACCTAGCACATCTGGAATTTGGATGTCTGTTAAAAATCTCTGAGCCAGGGGTAACAATCTGGTCACACAACATATTCTGCAAATGTTGGTGAATGGCAGCCAAATTTCCATGCCTCTAAGCAGCATATCAGGCTAACAAATAATAACAGCAGCCAGGTGCTGAAAGTCAACGCTGAACTTGAAATAAGATACAGGGTTGAATTATTTATTGAAATTCCATGACTTTATTTGCAGTCTTAGAAAAGAGAGTCACTTGCAGGCACTGCAAATAAAGGCCTGGATGAGGTTGTTGCTGAACCCATAAAGTGTCCTGGGAGGGGGAGGTCTCATTTTGTACCTTATCAACATCATTAAAATACTGTTCCTCTGTGACTCTGAATGGGTTAAAAGGGCAACTGGCAGCCCTCAGGAGGTGTCCCAGAGTGGGCAGGATGGGGTCTTCCCCTCTTCTTTTGCATCTCCAGAGTTCACAGCCCTGCAGGGGGAAGCCCCATCCCAAGATGTGATGGGTGTTTCTGACTTCCACCGAAGGCAGACCAAGCTGTGCTGCAAAGGACCAGCAAACCACAGGCCCAAACCAGTCTTTGGTATTTGCACTTCCAAGTGCAACCCAAAATCACCCCAGTAAACTAATTGTCAATCTAATATTACCGGTATTTCACTCAAACCTTAATGCCCTGAGAATATAAATGCCTTATAAATAAATTTTCTGGTTTCCAGCTACCCACAGAAAATAATTACAGAGTTCAGTATTGAGAGGATTTTTTTTTTTTTACTTTTAATATTTTCTTCCTTGCTGTATTTGTTCATCTGATCATCTACACAGACATGAAGTCATTTTTAGCCATTAGGGTGGTGCTGCACTACAAGGCAGTCTTTTCTGATGCCACTCCCCCTGAATATTTCATTAAACAAGAAACAGAGAGCAAGTTCTGAGTTTGTAAATGGAAATACCTAAAAGTGAAATAAATATGGAAATACCTAAAAGTGAATACAGTGAAAGTGAGAGTCTAAGACATACCCACAAACAGCAAAAAAAAAATGTTTCTTGGGACTCACCTAAAAGCAAAACAATTTGTGTGTACAATATCAAATAAAGGAGAAAATAAACAGTGATGCTTTCCAAATGCTACTGAGAAATTTTGAATAAGTCTGTGCATTAGTAAAAGTAGAATTCACTTTTTTCTTTTTTTCTTTTTTTTTTCAGTATGGGTTTCTGAATTTATGATGTATGATAAACATTGGAAACAGAAAAAGAAAAAAAAAAAAAAACAGATCAATGAGCGGAGTCTGGAACAAATCTTGTTTGCTCATTATCCCAGTGTAGGATGATTTCTTCAATTTCTTAGTACTGTTTTGGCCACTTTGAAATGCTTTTAAAACTTTTCATAGGAAACTGTTTTGATCATTTTCTCAAAACAAATTTTGACCTGATCCTGACTGAATTTCCTCTGATTTCATTTTATCCTGTAATACAGCATGAAAAAAGCAAACAAACCCAAAGCTTTAATTAAGCTTAATTAAATGCTATTAATTAAAATAATCAATCACACTTTCCTTAGCACCTCTTCACCTCTTGCTGTCCTTTTGCTTCTGGGATCCTTGATGATGCTGTCAATTCCAAATATAATCTTTTTTAAAATTCTTATCACTCCTAAGTCCTCATGTGCCAAGTGCAGCACCCTCCAAAAAGACCAACAGTGACTCCATGCACAGCAAAACTCTTCTCCAGCCTGTTCTTTCCTCTCACAGCCTTCTCAGAAGTAATCAGGAGCCTTCTTCCCAAAAAGTCTCTTGCTCACACTCTTTCTTCCCCCCCACAAAAAAAAAAATAACCCCTTTGTTGAATTTATTTCATTTTGTGCCCCTCTCCTCTCAGCCATATTCCCCCTTCCCTGCCTTCACCACTGATTTAGTGGCAGCAGCCTTGAGACCTGCCCCCAGCTCCCATCCCTTCCTCTGGCTCTCCACTCTGCTTCTCTGACATTGTCACCCAGCTGCTTTATTCAAATTAAACAAATCCCTTCTGATATGGTGGAAATGGAGTGTGACACAAGGGCCATGCCCTCTGAATCTTCTCATCCTTTTATTGTTGAGTTCACAAGAAAGTGTCACCTTCTCTGGAGACAATCCAGGTAAATCAGTGAATTGAGAAACCAGAATTTGGCAAGCAAATTTCTGAACATTTTCTATGCATCTGCATACAGATGGGCCTAATTCCCTCAATTACCTGAATAAGATCTGGAAAATAAGCTATTTTTAGATGTCTTTACTTACCATTTTCTCTAAAATGGAGATTTTTTTTCTCATTATTGAAAAATGTCAAGTGCACATGGGTGGTTTCCAAAAAAAAAAAAACAATCAAGATAAATCCTATCATTTCACACTTCCAATGAAAAGCTAAACATCCGTTAGTACAAAATCCCTCTTTCTGGCAGCATGACACAAGGTAATTAATACTAACACTGCTCTCACTTACAAACATCCTGGATATGACTTTAAATAAATGTTAAATAAATATTCAAAAAAAATTTTAATAAGTCAAAAATTAATAATACCTAGTGCCCAGAGTTAAAGAGACGTCATGGGACTAATTATAATTTTATAAAGTGCATAAAGTTTTTATAGCTTTATAAAAAAAATATATAACTTCATATAAAATTATATAAATTCAAAGTTTCCATCTTGGCCACATCCTTCCCCAGCTCTTCAAGGTCGGACCTTGAACAGTCAGCATTTTAAACATTTTTTTATCATTGTTGAATCATCTCTTTTGAGACAAACTCTGAATCATGAGGCCATTGAGCAGAGATTATGCTCAGTAAGAGAATGAGGTGCTCCCACGAGCACAGGTCATAGGGCTGCTGGTGCCAACAAGCCAAGATGGGCAGTGGATACTTCCCACTCTGAAACCAGCCTGCCCATATCCATGTTCACCTGCCTTTTTTAGAGACTGAACAGCAAGAAGACTTGTGGAGCACTTAGAGAAACATGAAATTGAAGATTTGTAAATATGGAGTTGAAATATGTAATAGAAGATTACATTTGTGCACTCTGGGGAGCTCCTTGTGGCTCTGTCTCAGACCAGGCTGAGCACAGAGAGCTTAATGCAAAGGAAACATCATTTTTGAACCTCAAGCAAGACCCAGCCCAAGGACTGGATCCAGATCTTAACTGAGAGACTCAGAGATATTGTCTTTAAAAAGAAACCGAAACCAAAAATTCAAATTTAGCACATCTTGGTACAAGAAAGGGCAAAATAGAATTCTTTGTCAAACTGCATAGGTGAGTCAACACTCAGAATGAAAAGTGAATTAAAATGAACCACATGCTAATTGAAGACTGAAAATAGACTTAATGATTAAGGGCATTGTTGCACTGGATCCTCTTGGCATGTCATGGACATTTAATAGAACTAAGCACAGGAAAAAAAAAAAAAACCAACCAAAAAACTAAAGCCATTCTGAGAGAACTTAGAATCTGCAAGAATGTTCCATGAATCAATCCCTCTTCATTCAGGAAGAGCTTTTAAAAAAATACTATAAATAAAATAAACAAGCAAAACAGGTCTCCAGTTGCACACTGAATCAGCAGCAATGGCTCATCACAAAACACAGGGCAGTGAAAGAAAATAATTTCCCCCCCATGATATGCATTTGCATCTGTTTGAAGTTGCCCATTCAGCAGCTAAAAGTAAAAGGAAAGCAGTAACACAACGTGCCTGTTGACCCACACAAATTGAGTCACCATCTAGAAAAACACCGGCAACAATAGTGATGATCCATCAGGGCTGGTTTCTCTGATTTCCACTTGTTTGGGACAATACACAGGTACAGCCACGCACCAGCACCCAGAACAACAATAGCTACGTGCCCTGGATGTCAAGGTCAGGAGTATTTATTTGGGTGTTAAAATGACGTGAGGAGGCAATTCATAGAGAGAAGCACCAGCCCAACCTGAGAATTAATTCAGTATTTTGTCAGGAGTTAATCCGTAATGATCGAGTAGCTTTCACACTCACCCATCTGTATAAAGGGAAAGGAGGGGAAATTTTATCTGGACATGCTACTGAGCCACACAGATACAAAAAAGGGTGTTGGGGAAAATGTTTCATAGGGAATGGAGCCAAGGCACAGGGTTGTGATGTGACTTACAGAAAGGGAATTCCGTTCTTCCCAGTATCTCCCAGTTTAGCTCTTCCTCCTCTCATCTTCATGGTACTGACACAGCACTCATCTGCTCAGCCTTTGGAGGCCCTTCCAAAGTTTAGCCCTTGCATAACCACGTATGATAAGCATATAAGATAAGCAATCCCGTATTTAACCAGCACCTGAATTAATCACAATCCATTATCACACCCAGGACACAAAAGCAACCTCTCAGCATCATTTCTGCCAGACTGGCCTCAACCAAATTTGTGTTGTTGTTCAGAGACAGGAAAGCAAAGATTCCTTCTGTGCTTCAACCAAGCCCTGCTCCTCCACAGCAATGTGCTGCTGCTTTGCAGATTTTCCTGGCGTGTTTATTACTTTATTGTCCCTAGCTATGTGTGCTTCATTACAGCATATCTAGTCTTGATCTGAATCAGAGGCAGACAGGGCATGACTTCTTTGGTGGTTCATGCCAACAGGCAATCACCCTTACAAATTACTATTAAGCCTACTCCTAATCTGACGACATCTGACTTTAACTATTAATACGTTGCACAGAGAAGCTCTGAATTCCCCATCCCTGGAAGGGATCAAGGCCAGCTTGGATGGGGTTTGGAGCAACCTGGTGGCCCTGCTCATAGCAGAGGGGCTAGAAGTAGACACTCTGCAAGCCCATTCCAATTCAAACCATCCAGTGATTTGCTGTGTGTTACCACTGTGTTACCAAAAAGACCCCGCAGATACATTTAATATTGCAGTCAAGTGATGGCTGTTCTTTTAATTAAAGGGAAAGAAAAATCTACTTTTAGGATGGCAATCTTGAGTAATTTTCAAGCCTCAAAATTATTCTTCTGTACATCTTTTCCAATGTTGTAACACACATAAACTCTGTGTATTGTTTAAAATTGCCAGTCAAAAGATAATCTAAACCTTGACCCTTCCCTCCTAATAACCATGGCAAACGAAGAAAGTAAAAACGCATAGCTGTGATTAGTATGATTTGTGTGTTTGTTACTGGGATATTTAATGTGAATTACTAAGCCTGAGTGAGACATGAACACTGAATCACTCATGCTAAGTGCTGCACAAAACCCACAGGATGGGAGAGCCTTGACTAAAGAGTACAGGACCAAGGTGAAGTTCTTGTTGGCCCTCCTTGCACAAGGCCATGGCTTCTCAGCACTATTGTGAATTCTACTATCTCTGCACCAGTAAAGTACTGACCATGACAGTATAGTCCTTTGGAAATTCTATTAAAAGGAATCTATATTTAGTTTTTACCTCAGGGAATGGGTTTTGCAATGAGAATCATTTTCAGAGGTGGCTGCAAAAGCACAGAGCAGCCTGCACTGCCTCCTTTGCAGAACTGGGATCTAAGGATGCTGAACTGCGATCACCATCTACAAAATTCGGAGAATTTCTAGTATCACGCTGTTTTTACTACTAAGAATTTAAAAAACAAAACCCAACACTTTCACAAAAAAAAAAAAAATCTATCTTCTGACAGTTTAAAACTGATACTAAACAGTCCTTTCTGAATACAGACGCTGAGCTCAGCTATCAGATGTTTTCTGAGAGGGAACACACGAGGCTCATCATACTTTGAACTCCACTGTGAGCCTGCAGAAGCAGTCTTTTTGGAGTTGATGAGCCCTTTCCCAAGAAATAGAGCATTACACTTATGTCTTTACCAGCAGCATAAGTTAAAAAAATTATGTCTGCTTTGGTACCTTCTTGGTTAAGAGAAACAGAAACTAAAGCCATACCTAAATCAAGCACATTTCCTCTGTGCATAAACCCCATTTCCAGAATCACGAACAGGTTTTAATACCTGAGATACTGGTGAATGGTGAACTGAATCATGATATGTTTTTCTTAGATCAGAGAAAACAAAAAAAAATTGGCCAGAGATGTTGTGGAAGCTCTAGTTCTGAAAGTGTTAAAGGTTAGGCTGTTTGAGCCTCTGAGCAACCTGGACTAGTGGAAAGTGTGCCTGTCCGTGGCAGGGGAGTGGGAATTATATGATCTGAAGGTCCCTTCCAACCCAAACCATTCTATGATTCTATCTAGAAATGCAAGAGAAGCAACAGAAATAGCTAAGAAATTGTTTCTTTACAGCAGGGTTTATATAAAGAAGGGGGAAGGGGGAGAAATTACTATTCCCATATAATATCTTTGCAAGTTTTATAGAATTTAAAGTAAATGAAAATCAGTTGCAGCCTTGAATATTAGGCCTTGAGCATTTTAATTACCTTTCCAGCAAGCACATACAAGTGAATGCCACGGGCTTCTGTCATCTGCACTGCACACAAAATTAGCATCTATCATTAGCATCTATCTTCTTCCAAGATTAAGATTTAGAAGAGCAAATTGTCACTATCTGAGCATCTTTATTCTTAATATAACGTCCTTTAAGCCAGAGTAACTATAGCATGGACATTTTCAACCCCTACTGTCCTACAGATGCATTAATACAACACAGCCCTCCTGAAATGCAATTTCAATTAGGTGCTTTATTCAGTTTTATGAAGGGTTACCAGAAATATATAAAAATGAGTTATTTTAATGCCTTTTGGAAATCAGGTGCGCAGTGGGGGAAAATGGAGAAGCCCTTGAGCTCCAGATATACAATACCTCTTAAGAAGTAACCAGGCTACTTTGGGGAACAACATAGAAATCATAGGGATTACAAGACTGGTATAAATTTATGAGCCTTTTTGTGTGTGAGAACAAGCAGGAAAATGGGAGAAGTTGATCCTACAGAAGATGCAACACCTGTGCATAAAATTTGCACCAGACAAGGACTGGCTTTATCAAGGCATTTTATCAAGGTTAGGAGAGCCTGAAAAACTTGCCTTGGGTCACTGAAGGAGGCAAAAAACCACAAAAGTAAAGAAATCCTGTGAAAAATTTTGGGTCAAAATGTGGGAATATTACTGACCTTAACTTGTAAAATTTGATTGCAGGACCTTTTCACAGTTTGATTAGGAAAAATAATAAGAATCAAAGGGTTTGAATGGTGGGAGCTGCGGTGTTGCTTTCTATTAAGACAAAGTGCTGAAGTACTCCTTTGCATAGAATGGAAAGTTTTAAAAAGTTTATTTGGATTTTGCCATTTTAACATGGTAAAACTTTGCTATGGTGTGTTAGAGGACAGTATCTCAGGGGCTTTGTGATCCAATCTCTTTTTTGAGCACATCTCCTCTTATGACACTGTACCCATGACATTTCTGTGATGCTTGAGAGTCACTGAATCAAAGAATGTGTGTTAAATCATGGAAGATCACTTCAGCCAGTGAACACCACCATTAATAAAATGCAGGTACATACAGAACAAAGAATCAAAGAATCTTTAGATTTAAGAGAGCCAGAGGGGGGAAAAAAAACCCCTATGGACTCATCATTCTACATTTACGTGTATACTGGCAATCAAGTTATGTAACAAACAGCAATGGCAAGTTGTAAATGCAATCAGTTAGATTAAGTTCTACCTTTAGGTATTATTAGATAAAATTACTGGCTTTGGAACTGCAAAACACAGCTGGATACACTCTGAATTACTTCTGTTCCACTGTAATAATTTCCAAGTCTTAAGTTCAATATAAAAAATCATGCCAGGAATACATGATGCTGATTAAACTCCTCAGATGTACAAAAAACCAGATTTTTTTTTACTCACAGCTCCAGATGTACATATATATCTCTGTTATCCCATCTAGATGAATTTTATTGCATGTCAGCAACACAGAAGGGCAAAAAAAATGGGAAGAACAAGAAACAAGGAAGGAAAGGGAATAAGGAAATTTCCACATGAAATTTTTGTGTGAAACAAATTACTTTAAGGTATTTACAAAGTACCTACATACACTTTAGGTACCTGCTCTGATTTCCTACATTGTGTAAGATTTATAGATTGAATCCAGCACAAAACCAAACCCTTCCTTATCCCAAATGATTCTCCCTGACTTTAAGTCAACCTTAGCTAAAAGAAAAGTTTATCACTGAAACCTTCTATTATTCATGTACAAAAAAAAAAAAACAAACACAAAGTCACAGCCCTTTAACATCTGCCTGGCTCTGTTAAAAAGGAGTAATTTGAAAAATCTACCAAAGATCCTTGCTGAAAAAGGGAAATACTACTAACAGAATGATGTTTCTGTTACCTCTTTACAGCACTGCTGGGATTATTTTGCTCATATCTTGCCACATTTTGAAGAATTATGTGTCACTCAAGGACTAAATTTTATTGTTATGGTGATGATCAATGTGTTCTCCTAAAGAGTCCTTACACAGCCTTCCATTCAACTCTCTTTGATGTAGCAGGTGGATTGATACCAACATTAAATCCTGCAGTACTTCCTGCTGCCTCTCTTGGAAAGGGTCCCTGGATATTTTTGGGCTGTTATGTCAGACGATCCCAGTGACATTTGCCATTCTGGAGTAGCCTCAGCAGAGCCATATATTGCCAATAAAAGTTTCCTGAGGACACTGGAGCTTCACTGTCATTGCTGAACCATGACACAACAACCTGTGAGTCTGACGAGATGGGAGCTGCCAGAGATGGAAAAAGAGCAACCTGCAGCTAAACATAGTGCACCCAGAGCACACTGGTGGCTATTCCTAAGTACCAGCAATAATAATTACGAATATCACCAGTTCTTCATGGTAAAATTAAAATGTATTTTTTACCCAATTTGACTGTGTGGCTCAGAAAATCTGGAAAAAAAGGAAAGAGCAAGCAAGTGGAGTCTAAACAAGATCTCAAATACACTTAAGCAGGCCTAATTCTGCTGCCATGGAACTCGGCAGTACAAAACTGACTCACTTTTGTGGCCATGACCCAAGCTGAATGTTTCTGAGTTCTTATTTATTTGAATGGATACCATGTATAAAGGTATGTAAAGAAGGTATACATATTCAACTGAGCATTAGAATATGTTTAGTTCTAATCAGATTTTTTTATCATAATTAACATGTCTACGAATAGCATCAAGTTGAATAAAAAGCAAGTAGTCACAGCTGCTTATAGAGGAAAACTCTCAAACCATGGCAGATCAGGGTTTCATCCACATTTAACCATAAACCAAAGATGAGACCATGAACTTAGGCAGGAGATACGGCTGGAAATCCCTTCTTAACTGGAGAACCAGTTTCCCAGGCAATCCTAGAAGCATTCCAGGCTACGTTCAAGGTGGCAGGGACAGTGAATATATCCTTGCCAAATCACTTTATAAACTTGGCCTGCTTAAACAATTTACTGCCTGTCTCTAATATTCCCACCAACGAGGCCTTTGTCTTGACGCAAAACAAAACCTGCAAATGCTCAGAGACAAAACAGACACAGAGACACACAGACGCTGGGTTGTATAACTCAGGCTAAAGCTTCTTTAAAGTATTGTTTTTCTTCATCACAAGGACAAACAAGCAACTTGTAATTTGAAAACATTTGGTAAGTGATTATATGGCAATTTATAGATTTTTTTTTTTTAAGACGTAACATTAAAGCAAAACTAATTCTTGCCAAGATGGATGTTTTTCCTTTGACTATTTTTTAAATGATTTTATTGAAAATGCTTAATAAAACAAACAAACAAAAAAACAGAGAAGAAATGCTCAGTCCAGATAGCATTTCCCTGATTTAAGCAAGTCCAAAGTGGAGTTGCTATTGATTTGTCTTTCTGGTCACTCCTGATTTGACAAGATCTTAGCAGAACCACTACACTGAAATACTCAAGTCCCCCCTGCATGGAACCTTTAAAACCCATTTACATATGTTAAAACAAATCTAGAAAAATTATTTTCCTCCCTGGTGTCCAGACTACTGGTAAACCTTGTAAATTTTGTAACTTTAATACCCAAAGCCCAAGGCCAGGATGCTGGAAGAGGAGACTCAGGATGCTGATCACACACTGCCTCATCAAAAGCAGTTTGAAGAGACACAAACGTGGTGCCCATCACCTGCTTGGCAGCTTCAAAAGGTAAAAAATAAAGATAAACAGTAAATCCTCTGTTCCCACCACTTCCAGGGTGACAGCTGAAAAATCCACCAAATCTACAAATCTACCAAAGACTGCACACACTGTACACATCTGCTTTGTAGGGTGGTTGTGGCTCCTCAAAATGTGAAGGGCTTGGCAAGAAAAAAAATGTTATTGTCAGTCCAAGAGCACCAGACAGGTTGGACCAGATGTTTCAGTATCATTATTTTTCCTTGTGCTTTTTTTATCTTTGTTATTTCCTCTTTATCTAGAAAGTTTAGCTAAACATAGCAATGATTTTGTATGAAAGCCAAGCTGAGTTCATAATACCCAGGAAATACCCACAGTTGTCAAGAAACAGAAATTAACTTAGAGCCCTCCAGATCTGATTCTTATTTCTAATCATCAGCAAAAACTTTTTGAGGCAAGTTTGTGTATCAAATAGACTGCAGAGCCTGTCTTGTTATAAAGGTGTAAAATGTTCCTATCAAGTTATCTCTCCCTGTTTGCAAAGCCAGTACTGGTTGTGATAAACCTGAAATTCCGAAACTGAAATCAGTTTTCTTATCAGAGTGACTCTCTTATATTAAAACCACAAAATCCTTAACAGTGGGGAATGATTGCTTGTAACAGGTGTAACACTTTTATTTATATCTTCCTTTAAGACTATGTGACAACACCAAAATCCTGACCATGGTTGATTTGAAATCAACTTTCAGCAGAAATAACTTTTTAAAAAATATACAGAAAATGCATCCAAAAAAAATCAGAAAAAATCCCAAACAAACCAAAAACAAAAAAAACCTCACACACACACAAAGAAAAAAAAATACACAAAAAACCAAACAGACAAAAACCAACCAAACAAAAAAATCCCAAACACCCAACTTACTCCTCACTGACATAATTTCTGGGATAACTGTGTCTGCAAGAGGAGCAGCAACACCTTCCTGAGAGCAGCAGTTTCTGGGACGTTGATGGAGAACAGTGTTGCTGACTGCTCTGTTCTGGCAGCCAGGCTCTCTGACTGACCCAATCATTCAGAACAGTAAGTTTGGTACAAAATCTTGCCATCGCTTTTAGACATAATCCTAATGGGCCCTGTCAGCTGGTAGATGGGGACATGTTAATGGCAAAAGTAGAGACTGGAAGTTCAAGGTCTCTAAGGTCTCTTTTGATTTGTACACCTGCAGCATCTTCACATTTTCCCTTGAAGGGTGTTCAGTGTGACTGTGGGTGAATTCTTTGTGAAGTAAAGCCTTACACCATTTAAGCAATAGCTCTTGCTCACCTAATCCTAGAATGGTTTGGGTTGCAAGGGACCTTAAAGACCATGTAATTCCAACTCCCCTTCCACAATACCAGGCTGCTCAGAGCTCCATCCAGCCTGGTCTTGAACACTGTCAGGGATTCACAATTTCAGGCAACCTGTCCTAAGACCTCACCACCCTTACATACAGAATTTCTTCCTAACATCTAATATAAACCTATTTTCCTTTAGCTTAAAACCTTCCCCCTTTATCCTAGATGCCCCTGTGGAAGGTCCCTCTCTAGCCCCCTTTAGGTACTGGAAGGTTCTATAAGGTTTTCCTGGAGTTTTCTCTTCTCCAAGCAGTTTTCACAGCACAGCTGTTCCAGCCCTGTGATCAGCTTAGTGGCCTCTTCTGGACTCACTCCTGTGGGTTCACATCTTTCTTCTGCTGAGGAGCTCAGAGCTGGATGCAGCAGTGCAGGTGGGGTCTCAAACAAAGGGAGCAGAGGGGCAGAGTCACCTCCTTCGACCAACTGGTCCCTCTGATTTTGGTGCAGCACAGGACACCGATGAACATACCCCTAATATTGTCAGTGCCACATCAATGACTCCTCCTAGAAGCGGCTGCCTGCCAGCTTACCACACATTCTCCTACCAAAATGATATAATCACCTTTTCACTATCAGAAATATGGATTAAGATATATCTTACTATAGATATAGAAAGCATGAAGATTTTAAAAATGAAATGTACTTTGGTCCACTTGTGGGGTTTGTTTGCTTTCTAGACTGCATTCTAAGCAATGCAGCCTTCTTTGCATCGCCTTTTGTTTTCCATGGGTACAATGTATCTCCCTTCAAATGAACTGTCAATACTGGGTACTAGTCTAGTCCTGAAAGGCAAGAAATGCATGTCCAAACACCTGTTTCCATCACGAACAGAAAGAAGCCACAAAAGTCTTGTGGTCCTCCCTTATAGATTTTAATTCACGCAAAAGGAGCACGATTTAAATTTTGTCATTATGTTCATGCATACAGGTGCAATATTGCCAGGAAAAGCTAAATACATCTTCCATCAGGGGGACCACTGTCATTTATAGAGAAGCTCTTTGTTTCTCTAGCACACAGAGGACTGGAACTAGCCTGAGTAACAACAAGCTGGGTTAAGCACAGGGCAAGCACTACCTCCCCACGTTCCCTTCCCCACGCTGCCAGCGACTCCCGGCAGCACGCATCAAACCTTTCTCTCTGGCAGAGAGCAAGGTTTCCCTCCTCCAATTCCCTGTCAAACAAGTTTAGAGAGGGAATTGCTGCCGGAGAGTTTCAGCGTTCGGCAAAGGCGCATCTGATGGAGGCAGCCCCACCTCCCCGGCAGAGCTCAGCGCTCCCACCATCGCTCCCCTTGTGTCCTGCCCCAGGTTCGGGGGGGGGGTTTGCTCTCAAACACCTCTCAAGAACAAACACTTGTTCACAAAAAAAAAAATACGCCCCAGTTCCAGGTTAGGGCACCGTTAGAAAACAAGTGAAATCAATGGGGATGATAACAAATGGGGGTGATAACCGCATAACCTGTCCCTGCCACAGCAGCTGAGCTGTGTCCTGTGGTGCCCAGCCTGTCTGTGCAGCTCAGGAGATCCTGAGCCAACCTGCATTAGGTTACAGAGCAGCTCTTTTGGTTACAGCCCCACTCCCTGCTTGTCTGACTGAGGCTCCTGCTCTCCTGGTTGACACACAGCAAAGGGAAATAGAGCAATTGTGTAACACCTTTCTTTTTTTAACCTGAGACAGAAAACTCTTTTATTAGGGACATTGTGGCTGGTGAAAAACAGCCCTTTCTGGGCTTTTTGGGCTTGTGGAAGATACAGTTTCCACCAGGCCACATCTACTGCCCTACATTTTCTCACTTATTGCTTTATTTTCTGTACGTTCCTTCAAGGATGCAGGACAGAACTCTTCCTTGGATGAAGTATCAGCCCTATAAGAATCAAATGAGGATTTTCTCATTGATCCCAACATCCTCTGCTGTTAGAACTTGCCTCAAGTGTGGTCCAGTATGTTTATATTTGCCACTTGTCCCAGTATCTCATGAAGTTGCCATTTTTCTGTTCTTTCCAGCCTTAAAACAGAATAAGTATCTTCTCCTCTGTAGAGTGTTTCCTGGATCAGCCTTCCTGTTTACCTCCCCTTAATAATATCCTATTCTTTGCAGTCACTCTCCAGAAAAGTTTTCACCTGTTCATGATTCTCTTACATTCTCCTATTTTTTACCTTTCAGCTTGTCTCTCCTTTGGATGTTCTTCTCTTTTTTATTTTTGAACTTCTGAGGTGTATAATTTAATACTCTGGTCCCATACTTTACTATAGAACCTTTTAAACTTTTAATTAAATTAATGGCACCTTTCCAAAATATCAAGATTGCAATTTTTCAACCTAAATGGAAAGTCTCCAGGAAGATACCAATTAATTCTTCTGATCCAACTCTGATTTTTATATGAGTCTATATGCAATTCTATAATATGCATTATGCAGGAAGTCACATTACCAAAAATGTTCTTTCTGCAGTTATAAATCTTCAAGTGGCAGCATGGCTTGGTTTAATGCAGTGATCATTTTTTCCTGGTATCTTATGGATCCAGAGCTTCACACAATGAATTTGGGCAATGACCTTCACTTTAACAACTGATGCGGTCAAAGAACCACATATCACAAACATCTGTGTCAGCCTCAGTAAAATTGTGGGAGCACTAAAACAAATCTCTATACAAGCTACAGACTTCCATTCCAGCACACATTTGATGGATGACAGAGTGCCAAGCAACACCACAAACCTATTTTTTAGCCCATAAACATTCATTAAACTAAATTTGGCAGAAACAACTTGTGAAAGTTGAGGTATCTGGCTGTATGGACCAATGCTGGTCCATTTTAGTACATGAGGCTCTCTGTAAAAACAATCTGTGGGACTCTTACGAACCTGAAATTCCTGTCAAATCTGCTTCTTACTGAAAAAGACCTCACTGCTGCCTCAGTCACAGCACCTGCACCTGAACTGACTGGTTTTGGAAGATGTGTGAAGAAGGCATGTATACACATCATGGATGTGGCTGGCATTTCAACTTACAGCCCAAAATATCCATCAGGGAGTACAAAGCAATTACATACCCTCATTTTGACAGAAGGGAGGGGTTGGAATTTGCTTTCCTCATCATTCAGGGCTCCGTTTGCTAAGGGTCTGAGGTAACTCCCACCTATTAATAATAATCCAATGGATTTACAGGAATGGACCAGGCTCAGAGAGACCAAACACTTGAAAGTGCTCCAGGCCAGGCTGGACAAGATTTTAAGCAACCTGGTCTAGTGGAAGTTGCCCCTGCTCATGGCAGGGGGATTGGAACAAGATGATCTTTAGGGTCCTTTCCAAACAAAGCCATTCCATAATTTTACATGAGCATAGGGGATTTCAGCCTCAATGTGTGTAGAGGATTTAAAACACTCTGAACATCAAAAAATCTGAGCTCATCACTGAGACAGAGTTTGCACAAAGTTTGCTATTAATAAGGTTGCATGTGTCATGAGTTTCAACTGTGCCACTGATTTTAGTGGTAAGGTTTTCACAGCCCAAGACCAACAGTCATACACAACTGGAAACATTCTGAAACCCTACCACATAACAGGTGTAGTCATCTTTCTATATTTTCAGTAAATTGCTTTCTGTTCTCAGTTACCCCTCTAGAAAATCAGAATGAGCTTCAGGCTGAGGAAACTGACAGTAAAAACTGATTTAGTTTTTTATTTGTTTAGGAAAAAAAAAANACTGAGAGCTTATCTCAATCCTTATTGTTTTATGGTCCATCAGCATTTCAGACCCGCCAGCCTCTGCTGAGGTACCAAATCCTGGTACCCCCTAGCTCTTCCCAAAAATGGAAAAGAAAGTGAGGATTTACAGAGCAAAACATGAAGCCTACAGCCTCAAGTCTAAAGTTAGGACACAGTACATTGCAGGCAGCAGGCTAAGAATAACAGAACAAACTCACAAGGAGAGAATTAACAATAAAACACAGGAACTCTGACTCTCCCTCCACAGCATTACCTAATTCTAATGTCACGAAGAAGAAAGCACAGTGAGCGTGTGTGCAAGAGATAAAAGGCTGTCACAGCACCGCTTCTGCTCAGCACCAGAAAATTAAAGTTTGATTATTCAGTAGAAGCTGAGCCGATCTGAGAGTCACACCAGTGTCCGGTTCACAGCGCAACTTACCTTCACAAAGAGCTCAATTTCAGGGTCCTTTCCTTCCCCATTAGCTGCAACAGAGTCTGTCATTTTTCGCCCCCAAGGCTACCGGCTGATCTCTTGATATTAAGTAGCAAAAGGAGGTTGCAACTGCACGGCGTGTGAGTTTCCCTTCTGAACCGCTCCCACAAAGCTCTTAAAACATCATTTGTAGTGATAAAGCTCGAAAGCAGTGGAACAAACAAGTTTTCAGGTTATTAAATGAATAATAATAATTAGGAAAAGGCAGGCAGCAGAGGAGCAGTCCCTGTTACGGGGTAGTTCTTCAGAGCAACAAGTGCTGCTGTGCTCTGGTACAGTATCCTCATCTGTCAGGGCTGCAGCCCTCGCTGCCTGCCCAAAATAGCCCAGAGCATAAAAAAACAGAGGGTGGGGTTAAACTCACAGGGGAGGAGACAAGCTCCTGGTACCTACGGCAGGATCAGTATCTGAGCGAATAATTCTTCTCTTCCCTGTTTTCAGCATTTCTGTTGTTCCCTCCCTTATTCTACAGCTGGGAGCACCAGGGACAGGGAAGAAGGAAGTCCTGCAGCAGGGCTGGTTTCGTTGCTTTCAGCAACAGTGATGTGTTTTTCTGCTTTTCTGAAGGGTGTTTGTCCTGCCTCTAGCTGTTCAAAATCTTAATATTGTTACTGCTAAGAAAGGTAAGAGGAAAAGAGCCTGTGCACTGGATCAATCGAGGAACGGGAAGAAGAGCAGAGCTTTTCCTCAGCAACCCCCACCACGTGTGTGGTACAAAGGGGTACAGAAGCCAAAACTGAATACTCAGGTGAGAGAAGCACCTGTGATGTGACCACTGCTGATGGAGCTCAGGAGCAGAGGAATGGGAATGTTTGGGTCCCATAGCTACTTCTCAGCATGTCCTCGGGGTGCTGGTTGTGGAGGGGGGACAGGAGAGCGATGATTCGCTGGGTGGAGCACGGAAGAACAGTTCCAAGGGCTCTGTCTGCTGCTGACGTGCTGCTGTCATCCCTACTCCCTTTCCTTCACCCTGCATTCCTTGCATGACTCAGAGGGCACCGCACAACAGCCCTGAGCATGAGGTGACACCTATAGAAAGTCCTGACACAGCCAAAAGGCACGAAGGGAGGGAGTGCTGGCACAGGAGGGGACAGAGGGGAGAGGTGAAGGGGTCAAAGGCACCTCCTCCTCATCCCCATCCCTGCCTGGAGGGACTCTGTGTCCTCCTGCCCTTAGGAAGTCTCTTCCTACGCTTCTGCCCTGATCCTGTTTCAGGACTGCCAAAGCTCTGGCTCACAGGTTGTTGGCAGCTGGAGCTGCCAGACATGAGCAGTGTTACCTTCCCCTTCTGACACAGAGAGGCCTTTTGGGGAGGCTTTTGGCATGATCAAACCCTTGCCCTTCCTGGAAGGGCTCTTAGCTCTGTGCTTCTGTGATGATCTCCAGTTCCCTCTGTGATCCCTAGGCATTTGACACAGCTCCAGAGCAGCAGCCAACACCTCCATGGCCCTTTGGGTAAATTCTATGGGAATTTTCCCGCAACAGCTGCTTCATGTGCACTACATGAAGGAATGAAATGGTTAACGAGTAAATCTCATTATGCTGTTGCAACTGTAATTACAACATAATCATCATTATAATTACTGTAAAAGTATGCTTATGGTTTTTAGATCTAATTAGCACTCATTCAAATAACTGGAAGGTTAACTATAAGAGAATTAAGTGTTATTACTCCTTTGATTTCAAATTTTTACATGTAATTTTTGGACTAGGCACATTAATTACCAAACATTTCGAGTACAATTATTCTTAGGCCTACCGGCAAGTTTCCAAGGACATGGGCTAAGTTACTTACACGTGGCAGAAAGAATCATTGCATTGTAATTATGTGCTACAGTTATAAAAGTCTGCCAAAAAAACTTAAGGGTAATCACTCTATCTCTAAAACACATCCCTAAATAATGCATTATTAACCATACAATTAATAAACTTCTGGGTTTTGCTAAAAAATTGTTTTGCTCTAGCACCTTGTGGCCACATAATTTCCCTTTAATGAGGGTTTCTAGGAACAATGGGAAATGGATCATCTTGACTGAGGTTACCTGTAGCTCCAGCCTCACTGAAAACATTGTTTTGATACAGGCAAGTGGTTTGAACAAGTTCTATCACAGGACCATTGGCTCTGGAACAGAAGATACTGCCACCTATGAGCACAGTAATGAGGTACTTCTGCTAATGCTAAACCGATGGGTAGAAATAAAATCAGCTTGCAAAATATCAGCACTTAGAAATTGTGATGCATGTGACCTATTTAGATGTCTATTTTAGAATGAAAAAAAATATATGCCCTAGAACTGTCTGATTTTTTTCCACTGAGCCCAGGGTAATGAGATAAACATGTAATGGTCAGACAAATTCTGCAGTAATTTTTAAGTAGAAGAAATCCATGGCTTTAGTGCCTGATTCCTGTGCACATGCCATCCCTCACTCTAGAAGTTGCGCGTGCCTTGTGCTTCTGAAAGTCAAACTCTAGATGTAGCAATTTCAGTAGAGACTCAGCGTGTCAAAACATTCAAATCCTTCCCTCCCAATTACTGTCTGGGTTTAGTGGTGTGCTATAATTCGTTTGCAGATGAAGATTATTGTGCTGAGGATCGGCAAAGCAGAAGGGAAACTTTTCAATACAAAGGGAGCAAAGGTGCCCTGCAGCCATTTCCATCCCAAGCCAGATATAAACTCCTGCAGGAACGGGCCAGAGCCCACCTGGCCCAGGGTGTTTCTGCCACTGGGAGGTGCATTCCCCATTTCCTTCCACCTCACCTCCTGCCCCAGGACCTGGTGCTCAGAGGCTACAGAAGTTGAGGAGTGAATACCACACATCTGGTGTTCCAGCTGTGCTTTTAGGTATTCATGGAAAGAATAAGCCAGTCCACCTCAAAAAAAAACCAAACAAACAAACANGGGGAGTTGGGCAAAAAATAACACATCCACACCAAAAAAAAAAAAAAAAACACCAAAAACAAAAACAAACAAACAAACAAAAACAAAAAAATCATCAAAAAACAACAAAACAAAACAAAAAACCCTCTGCTTTACAAAAATACCCCCATGGAATCCCTAGAAAAGACCAACCATAACAGACAACATAACTTGCTCATACAATGCTGTTTTTTTAAAAAAGAAATTCTGAAAGCTGAATTTAGGATAAACATTGTGGAAGGCAGTGAGTAGGAGGAAATATATATAGGTGCATACATAAATATATATATATATGTACACTGCTTTAGGAATCTATTCATGCATTTACTGCTTTTCTGTTATATCATATTGACTTATCGCTTACATCTGGGTGGAACCTTTCTTACTATAATGGTTTTTAGTGCCTACATAGCTCTTTTGTGTGTTATGAAATCAGCTCTTTCTTCAGCCAAATTAAGGCTAAGACACTGATAAATAATTAGTACACTCTCATTTTACTGCAAAGAATGAGTCACTTCGTTTGGCCTATCATTTTCTCACAAGTCAGAAGTAGCAGAGGCTTTGAGTTACATGCAAGAACATTAGACACTGAATTATGAACTCCTCATAAGCCAAGTCATTACAGTTTGAGGTTTATGAGATATAGAAATGAATATGAGCACAGCATCCCATTAATAAAAGAAGAGGACAGCTTCAGAAAAGGAACGGCCACACCCCCACCTAAGACCTCTATTGTAGGTGAACCCTGATGCACTATCAGCTTTCACAGGCCTGATCCAAGCTTCACTTCCAGCAAAGATTTGTCCCAGGGGGGTGAAGCAGAGGCCAAGCATCCAGAATGTAACTCTATCGTGCAGTTCTCCAGCACGCCGCTACGTTAGCAAGGAGGATCAGAGCACAGAGACATCCATCCCCCAGTGCTTCCATACAGCTCGTTCCATGAGAGAGGTTTTGCAAGTTTTCTACGACATAGGCAACGTTTTCCATTGTTGTGATGAAAAGAAGTAAAAACTGGGTGCAGCTCCAGTAAATGTAGTTAATGGTATTTGGAGCTATGATTTTACCAGGGAATGATTTAACTGCTTAGTTGTCAAAAAATCCCATACCTAAGCAGCAGCCAGGGTGGTTTGAATGGCTTATGGAAACATCTCTTCCAGAGACTGTTCTGGATTACTGGCAATTTGCAACCACATTTATTGGATGCTAGAAGTTTTGATATGCAACACACTTAACAAGTTAACAAATGCAAAGAATCAATACAGAAATTTTTATTTTCTTTTGAGTTACAATGTGTCACTATTGATTACTTGTCTGAATTTCAGAAAAATCAAAAGATTTGTCTCGGATATTTGGGGCCAGACAGCAGGTTCCCCTCCGGAAATGTACAAGACATGCAAGGACATATAAAGCTCTTCTCATCAGCCCCATGCCAACACTGGGTGGTCAGATACTTTCCCTCGATTCTAAAGATGTACAGTACCTCAAAATGCATTAGTTTGATGTAAGAACTGTGATTTGATTCCTTTATGTAAATTTTCCACCCTCAAGGTAATGGAAGAAAAGACATCAAGAGATACAAAACCAGCTGTGCAGCCTGAATGTCCCAATAAACAGGATGGGATGGAAAAGCCTAGACCAGAAAACTTTGCAGTCTATGGACGGGCCAGGTTGAGATAACTCACCCTATACCTACCCCCAGATATTATGAATCCATCACAACCATAAGTTTCAGCAGCTCTCCTTTATCTTCTTATTAAAAAGTATTATTTTGGCTCTAAAATTATCTCACTGAAACTCCTCTGTTTAGCAGAATGCATCAGTTCAGACAGGAGCTTTATGAACTTTTAGTCCAAAACCATGGAATTATTTTTATATGTAATTATGTTTTCACACGGATGCAGCACCAAACTTTGCTGTAACATTAAAAAGCATTAACACCTGCAAGAGAAAACTTGCTGCTGTTCAGTGTGAAGAGCGATTTCATTATGGATAATGATCTCAGTGCTCACATAGAGACAGCCTCAGGTACCTATTTGTAAGGAAGTGGCCCTGAAAAGGTACAAAATCATCTCCTAATGCTGCATTCAGTACAGAGGCTTCTAGAGGACAGTGGTTTACTTCACTATCATTTCAAAAGTGACATTTCAATTAAAAACAAAAGCTACTTCCAACCAGGACTGAGACTGCTCTGGAAAGTGGTATTGTAGGAGATTACAATGGAGAGCACGACAGATTGTCCCAAACTGTGGGCTGCATGGACAGTGCAGCTGATGAAAGGAGAAATGTAGAAATCCTCAGCCCTCGCTTTTCAAAATGAATCTTCATGCTATCAAGTGTGGTAAAGAAAAACAGATAAGAGTGATGTACCCATTGTTGTTGACTCGCTACTGTCATAGAAGTCAAATTGCATTTTTTTTATTTCCAAGTCTGCAACAGAGTAAGTAATGTTTATTCCTATTCCTGACTTATTTTAAAGGAAACTTCATCATGCAAGTCCCTATTTAGATTTTTTCTGTTGACTTCTTCGTGTGCTTCTTAGAATAAATTAAGTCTAAATTAATTAAGATTTTAAGTATGAACATGCAAATTAGTTTTAAATCCCTCCCCAAACAAAAGACCTGCACAAAACACACCACTTTCATCCTGATTTATGAATTATTGTTTACAGAAAGTAAATGTTCAAAATGGCGTGTACAACTCATGCACATCTCAGGCTAGGCTTCAATTCCTCCCAGTAAATAAGGCTCAAAGAATGCACAGTTGCTGCTGATTCATTGGACCCATTTGTGTTTCACACTGTTGTTTAGCAAACAATTTGGCTGAAAGCCGATATTACTTTATATGTTCTGATGCACATTATTTCTACAAGCTGAAGCCTTCAGCAGCTCAGTTTGAAATGACTCATGACTCAGGCTAGTCCCCATGGGTTTGTATGCTGGCATAAATTATGTGCATGGATCTGCACCATGGATTGCAGAATCCTCTGCAGTGTATGTACGGATTGGCATGAGAAAAGGGCCTCTGGATTGTTTAGCTCCCTGATACACTCACCCTGGAACAGTGTGAAACAGCAGGCTCAAAATCCTTACCTCCCCCTGTGGCAGCAAAGTTTAACCTCTGTGGTGCTTGTGCCTCTGGTCAATGGCAGTGCTGCTTGCCTGGGTTAAAGCGGCTGGTCGACCTTGAGCCTCACAGTGAACTGAAAAACTCTTCCATTCTCCTTAATAAACTGCCTTCATTCATTTTTCATTTCACCTTTTGGTACTTCTTCTCTGATAAAGTTTACACAAAGTTTGCCAGCTCACTTGCCTTAGTGTCTCACCTCAAGCTGTTACGAAATGAACAGTGGTGGGTTCTTTGTTCTTTTTTTCCTTCCTAAGAACTTCAAAAGAAGAGTTCAGCATCTTGCAGCACCTAAAGTTGACTTGGTGATACTCACTTTAGGGTTTATTTTTTTGCTTGAGGACCCATTTTCACTTCAGAGTTAATGCAAACACCAGGATGAATTGAAGCAAGATGGTGAGTTAAGCACAGATTTCTCTTCTGCAAATACATTTTTATATTAGCAGATTTTTGCTCATGACCAGCAAAGCCAGCTCATTAGGGCTTCAAAGAACATGCCTCACATCCTTAAGTGAAAGGTGGTGGTGATGATGCTGGTAATTCTTAAAGAGGAGGCTGGGTTAAGACCAAATGCAATTTTTTGATGAAATTCAGCACAGTCTGAGCACAGTCTAAATCAACAGGGGTACCTTATTTAAGTCTATCAGAACCTGGAATGCTGGATAGTCTAACTAGAAAAACATAAGGGACTTTTTGTTTTGCCAAAATCACAACTTTTCTNGTCAGAACCTGGAATACTGGATATTCTAACTAGAAAAACATAAGGACATTTTGCCTCCTAAGTGGAAGATTTTCCAAAAATGTTCCGTCTTTTGCCAAAATCACAACTTTTCTCAGAGCATGTAGCAAGTATCACTTTTATACAAAAGGTGTGGCCTTTTGGCTGCAATATCTGGGGGCAGCCTCACAGAGCACCAAAATGTCAAAGCCCAATTTGTCTTTGCAGTCTCACTGCTCTGACCTTGGTGACAACTCTGATGCAATAAAAACAGGTCTAGAGAATAGACCAGGTTTTCTTGTGAGACCTTCATCAGCTGGAAAAGTTCTAATTAGATACGAACCCTTTTACTCATTATTAGCAACTTCTACCCATTTCTAGCCAAGCAGCAAGTCAGAGCTGATACCAGACTAATTAATAAATCCATATAGATTTATCTCATGCAAAATAAATAAATATATCATATTAAAATGTATTATAAAATAAATACATATAGAGGTATCTCATGATGTTGAGAGCAAACTAAATTTCCCTGCAGAGGATAGCAGAAAACGGGGACTCTCCATTTAAGTCTTGACTACAGGTTCATGCAGAATATTGACCTTCAGAGAGGAAAAGCAGAGTTCAGAAAAGTGAAGTTCTGTGTGTTGTGAGGTTTGACTCCCCTCAGCTCTGCATCTCAACTACGTGGAAGTCACTGTGAGGGAGTTTCTATCATCTCTGACCATGTTGAGTCTCCTGACTAGAAGAAGATGACTTTAGGCTACAGAATTATCAAACCAACATGCTCTGCAATTATCTCATATGCCATGAGAGATCTAGCAATTAAACAACAAATTAAAAGGCAATTGATAAACCTTTTTAGATAACTAAGTATATTGATCAAAACTGAAAGCAAGTTAGCCAGGTCATTTATCACTCCCCCAAGATATTATAAACCTTGTATTGCATTATTGTAAACCAATTGGTTTTTTTCTTTTTAAATTAAAATGTTGCAATGAAAATGAAGGGGAATCCACACATACAAACTTCATAGTGCAAAGCTTCATAAAATCAAAGAGGAAGATTTAGAGCCACTGGAAGTAATACATGTGGGAATACTTTACTCTTGATAGGGCTGATAGTGCCACTGGTTTTTAATACTTCCTAATTATTTTGCCATTTACACCCTGTTTTCAAGTCAGTGTTACTTCTGCCACTTAGGCTTTTAAAAGAGAGCTTTTCAACACTGGTGTCTTCTTTATTCATCCAAAGGACTTCAGACACCCAAAGATTTATCTTGCAATGCACTCAGCCACTGCACCCACTGATCCCGCAGGCTGTATCTTAAAACAAAAGCTTGAAAGTGAACAAAAATGCAAGGAAATGACCCAATTTCCCCAGAATCAACAGCAAGCTAAGAATAGACTCCTGAACTCCTCAGTGTCAGCTTAGTCAAACCATTGTCAAATGAAAATACATTTGTTTTCCCAAGTGTCCGGAACTCCATCATCATGGAGTACGCTCTCCATACAGGTGATTATGTGAATATATATAAATATACAAGTACAACATTCTTGCACACAGTGTTCTACAGGCACACTTCCAAAGACATTCCACCAGCCCACCTGTCACACTCCGCTTGGAAAATCTGCTTAGAAAATCTGGCCTTCAGTCTAGTTTTGGTTGGTTGGTTGGTTGGGGTTTTTTGATATAAAATGCACTTGGTTACCGCCCCCGTGAGTCAGACAGCTGAGTCTTGACGAGTTAATCGTTAAGTGGAATTAGGCAGCAGGGTGTTCTTTGGTCACATCCTTGCAGGGACTTGGAGAGCGCTCTCTCCTTCCTCCCTCCCTGCCTGCCTGCCAGTCCGGTAGGAAATGCCAGCCTGCCTCAGCGGCCGCCCCGCTTTTTATACCGGGATATTTTTAGCTGTTATCAGCCGCGGGTGCGGGGCCAATCCGCGCCCGGGGCCGCACAGAAACCCTGCCCTGGCCAAACTCCGCTCGCAGCAATCTGGCAGGGAGGAGCCAAGGGGCCGAGTTTGCTGCTCTGAACTTCGCCTGCTCTTTCCACGGGCTCCTGCGAGGCGCCACGGCGGGACCGTGGGGAAGTTACTGATTCAACGGATCAGCATCCCGCCTATATTTGGTGAAAATCAGTGAATTTAAGGTGCCTCGTGAAGCCCAATAAGTGATGCAATCGTTGAGTATGATATACATACAAAGCAATCTCTGGCGCTTTTTACAAAGGTGGTGGATTTTTTTTTTTTTTTTTTTTTTTTTTTTTTTTTTTTTTTAATGTCACCGTGTAACTATGCACTGTGTAACTGGAAACTACTTACTGTGATTATTTACAAATCCATGCGCTCACCAAAGAAAGGGAAGACAGACTGGTGCCTCTCCAAAACAGGCCACATGGTATAGAAGAGATTTCTGACACTCGACCTTTGTCCTGTATATCCTTTTAGCAACTTTTCACGGAAAGATGACTTTATAGTAACTCTAGGCTTTGAGAAATTAACTTGAAATGGTGAGGAAAATGTGTATTAAAATTAGGAAGAATTTCTGATTACATTAAGTAAAATAAAAACTGCTGTCAGTTCAAATTATTTCTCCTTGTATTTCTGTTTATTGAGGACTGGGCAGTATTATTTGGGCACTGCACTGGCCATTTCTGGCTAACAGAGACCCTCTTGCAATGAGGGGCCACCCAAAGTATCAATGTTACAGCAAAGGATGAACATATTTAAGTAGAAATATAAAACACTTCTGCTGATCAGATTTTTAATCAAACAGATTCTAAAATTAATCCAAAATTGCTACAAAGGCATGTGAGCAGAGGTCTAAAGAGTGATTAAGTACCTATATTTTCAGATGCAAACTTCCACTCCTTCCATTTGCTTCTCAACCAGCCCTCAAGCTATAGGGACACAGTGTTGAGACCTCCCAAAGCACAGCAACAGAGACATTTCACCTCGAACAGAATTTGTTCACTCAAACAATCACAGGAGGTTATTAAAAGAATCTTTTTTTGCTGCTTGTTTAGTTTAGCTGTAAAAGCAGAAACAACCTGAGACGAGATGCAGCTGTGAAAGAAAAAAGGCACCATTGTGGAAAGAAAATATGTGCAGAAGGGGATTACTATGACAACTGGCAGAAATGGAGACAAAAAGGATTGGCTGGTTTAGCCCCAAAACATCTGAGGTTGTCTAAGCCTAAACTGATTTTTAAAAGACATAAATGCATGAATGAATGCTAATGGACTATGCCAGCACAAGAGCAGGGATGTTTTAGCTGCACATAAATCAAGGCAATTTGGAAATTAAAGTGTCAAACCTTTTGAGCAGTGACATTCTGAAACAGATTTCCAAAATGAATAATAATAGTAATAGTTCCTAAATAGACCTTAATCACTTTATGAATGAAATATTACATGACGAGGCTGTCTGTAAATAACAGAATACTTGATTTCCTGTCCCAAAAAGTCACATTCAGTCCCATGAATTTCTTTTTCAGATTACCTAGAATCCCCAAAAGAAACCATCTTGGTCAGTGTGCAGATTTCTACCTTTCTGTGCCTCATCTTTTTTAAACATAGAAGCAGGAAGATAATGGTTTTCTCTCAGAATATGTGTTCTCAAGTTTTATTTCATTAACACCTGCATGGAGCCTGCAACAGAAAATCAATTAACTTGTGAATCAAAATCCTGGTTTTGAACCGTGCTGGATGTACTGAAACGAGCACTTCTGCGCTGAAAGCACATTTGAGCACCAACAAATCCATCCATCCCTGAGCATGTCATTGTAACATCATGAATGTCACTGACGTCTCACATTATCAGACATGTACCAACAGTACAAATTCACCTACAACTGTTTCATTAATTAATACGAAAAAGATAATCTAGAGATTGAAATATAAAAGTCATACCTGCAGATGACAAATGAATGACTCATTTTAGAGTGACACACTTCCTCCTTTTCTTCTGCCACAGAAGGCAGCTTCATACAGGTTCATAACGTTCCCCACAAAGAAGTGGTAAATTTTTTTTTATATTGCCACAAATACATAAAAATATTTATATGTCTCTTTTCAGCCACAAACAAGATTATGAGAGGACATTGAATATTTCTACATGAACTACAAAATACAGTGGCAGAACAGTGGGAAAAATGCCTTCAATGCAGGGCCTTATGTCCCAAAGAAATTTTCTTTTCCCAATTAAAATCTTAAGTTCTGTTTGAAGTGGTACCTAGGAATTCAAATTTCGTATGTTCAGTTGGCTTTTCTCCTCTACTGTGATGTCTGAAATAAAATGTAATTCTAAAACAAATACAGTGGAAAGATACATATATGAGGATTGCTGTTAAAAAACCAAAGATAGAATACCACTGAAGTTATAGGAAGGGTGCTGGATCTCAGTCTTGGAAAGACAATAAAATATATTAAATTATTTTATCTGGTTAATTTACACCATAAAATGATCAGCAGAAGTGTCCAACATGGCACTGTTTGTTCACTATTGCACTTCAGTTGTTGCTGAGTGGGGACACTGAAACAAAACTGGAAATAAATAGCCTGAAAAAAGAAATTAATCAATCCAAAGTTTGTTTCCAGATGTCCATTACCAGAATTCACTTCTAGTCTAATCTAGTAATCCAATATTTGTATTTAAACTGTTGGCATTCAGTTTATTTAGCTTCAGATGACTGTGCCATTGTTTTCAGTGAGGGTTTATGGGTTCATGCAGCTGCCTAAGCCTAGATACCCAGCAGTATTCGATAGGATGGCTGAGGAAATCCATAAACACATATGAGACAGCATCTAGGGGACACCCGTGGCCTGCAGAGGAGGCTGGAGGCCAGGAAAGATGCCTTTTGACATCTAAACCAGCAGGGGATGCCTGTGCCTGGAAAACTGAATTAGGCCCCGCTCCATACTATGAACAGAGTCTGCCTAACCAATAACCTCCCTCTGCAGGTGGTGCTTGCACTTTGCCACAGGAATTAACATCCCATCATGCTATTTCAGATCTATTTTTGTTGCAAAAAGAGCCCAGGCATCCTGCAGAAGTGTAGTTAATGGTGTACAGACGCACCTCCAACTGGATGAGCCAAATCCAACCCTTGATATCTAAAGAAAACGAAGAGCAGAGCAGAAATGTTGCTCTCCTCTTGTAGATTTCAAAATAATTGATATATATCATCACCTGTTCCTCTGTAGGGATTGTGCATGACTTTGTGTTTGTAGAATATTGGCCTCAGTAGAGCTGCCCTTTGGTACTTCTGAAACAACCATTTCAAAATAATACAAATCACTCTGTTTTGAACAGGATCCATTTAACAGGTGACAGTACTGCCACACAGGTAAGTTTTCAAGGCCAGCAGAGAACTAATCAATCCACAGATCCAAACATGTTTCACTCCAAAAATGTAGGTGCTGAGATGCTTCAAAAGAAAACACCAGTCCATGCTGGGATAAGAACCTTGTTTTGAGAACATCAAAGCGGGTATCTCAAGTTGAAGCATATATAAGGAAAAATAAATGAGTAAATAAATCCTGTTTTAATTTTCTCTCCGCGTGGCCCACATTATTTACATTGTGTCTGCCATTGCTGCAATCACCGTGCAGAAACAATTTCCTAGATGAATACAGGTCTGTATTTTGAAGCTGTTGCTACGCTACTGCTCCATGCCCGGACACCGCTGTGGCTGGAGCCACGCACTGAGAGGGGCACACGAGCGCCAGCCCTAAACTGATTCACTGACCTTCTTGCAGGTGCCTGAGTGAGGCAAAGACACAGCAAGGGCTGGAAGCAAGACCTTTTACCCTTTGTATCCAAAAGATTAAGCAAACTGCTCTGCCCTGCTGCTGAGACACACGTTCTGCTCGTGACTGATAGTCGGGGGGCCGGGTGTTATCTGGAACAGAGCGGCTGTTCACTAATCTTTTCATACACACAGAGTCATTTGAATAGGCAGAAATCCAGCTGGGAAGAGACCCATAGCACAGCTTTCCTCCTCAGAAATAAGGGTTAGTGGCTATTAGGTTTATATGTGAAGATTTAAGAGATTACCAGCCTGCTGTACGTGGCAGGGTGGAGGAGGGAGCCATGAAGTGATGCTGGGTCTGCACAGTGGTGTGGAGGTGTTAGAGGTGTATTCTGAGTTAGAAGAGCTAAAGCACTGGTGAGGGTGTCCTTTACACTGGATTTATGTCAGAGCAGTTCTCTGACTCCAAAACCATGCTGTTTTCAGTGAGGGGTGATCAGAGACTGGTCACACCATCAAGAGAAACCTAAATTCTCACAGAAGAGAAACCTGCCACTCTACAAGTCAAATGGCAGCAGCAAACTGTGCAGTACTGCTGTATTACACCTGCTTGCAAATGGGCAAGTAACAAATGGTTGAGACTGTCACTGAAGCATTTGTTGGGAAAACACCAGGGCTGGAGGAACCATATAAATTTTAAAAGATTCAAAAATCTATTAAAATAGAGCAGGAGAAGTGTTCTGACTAGAGAGCTGGATAAATGATGAACTAAAGAGGTGCTTGCTGTAGTGATTTTTATTGGCACTGCTATTTGCACTACCTGTACCTCCAAACAGGAGCTTAAGAATTATATAAATGAACTGGAGAAAGACTGGAAAATTTAATAAAAACCACCCTTAAACAAAAAAAAAATTCCAAACAAAAACCAACAACTCAACATTTAGAAATCATGACTCCAGTTTGAAGGCGAGCTGAAGGATTTATTTAGTTCAAGAAAGCAAAGACTGAAGAAAATTTGATCTGTGTCTTCTAAATACATAAAGGCCTTGCCTATTAAAAACAAAAATAGTATAATTCAGAGCAACAGAATTTTACTAAAGGAAAATATTGCCTCAGGACAATAATTAAGAATTGACAGAGACTAATTAGTACAGGTGCTGAATGGGCATCACTGAATGTTCCCAAAGAAGCATCTGTTAGGAATAGTCTAGATAAGATGGAGAGCAAGAGGACACATCACTTGGTATTCAAGCCTTGTATTTCTATACTTAATTGTACTTGTAAGCTATCTCAAGACTATTTGCAGGAATAAACAAACATTAATTTTATTTTAATTATCAAAACAGGTATCACGTTAGGATATTGGCTCTGCATGAGTCATTTCCTGCTGTGCACATGTCAACTTCAGCATCTTGGGCTGTAAATCTGCCAAGACTGGAAAACCCTGAAAATAGTTCTTGGATCTTTTCCTTGCTCAGGTTGCTCAGTGAACACTATTGAAAAGGTGGAATATGAATCACTCAAACTTTTTCTAAGTTTATTCATAAGACCAAAATAATACTTGCTTATTTCCATTAGATTTATTATTTATAATATTTGTAAAGGCTAAAATGCCATAAAATGCCAAACTTCTTTAATTTTGTGTACATATGCTATGTGCATATGCATAATACATACCTGCTACCTGCCTTCAGCCTGAATTTACCTTACTACCTGCAAACCTTGATGGAAAAGACATGGCTTAGCACCAACCTTATGTGCTGTATTAGAGCCAATTAGAAGTTGACTGGTTTCCATTGCTAGGAGGTATCTGGACAGCCAGTTATGCTTACAAATATCTAACAGCCCAAAACTTCAAATACAGTTGTTTTCCTCTGTAGATTAGGAGTGTAGTAGGAAATTCTCGGTTCTGCTCAGCAAAACACCAGTTCAATCACTAACTTCTGACTGGACTTCCCTGTGGTTCTGCTCTCTTCAAGTTACACGTGCTTAAAATTAGACTTGTCCTGTGACTTCATGTTCTGAACCATTAATACACATTCCTAAAAAGAATTTTCTCGCCAGATACCAGAATGCTTCATAAAACAAGAGAAAAGCCAACTCATAAGGAAGAAATGTGATTTTCCCAGTGACACAATGGTGAGTCTCACTGTCCCTGTGAGGAATATGGTTTGTCATTCACAACAGTTCAGCTCAGCCTGGGGAGTCAGTAGGGAACCAGCACAGAGTTAGCTGTGCCATCAGGTTGGAGTTGTCAGACATTCCTGGCTTGGAAATCAGAGAACCACAGAATCACAGAATTGGTAAGGTTGGAAAAGACATTTAAGGTCATCAGGTACAAATGTCAACCCAGCACCAACACCATGTTCACCATTAAACCAGGTCCTCAGGTTCCACATCCACATGTTTTTGGATGCCCAGGGATGGTGACTCCACTTCCCTGAGTGGCCTGTTCCAGTGCCTAACAACCCTCTCCATGAAAAACAATAAATTCCTAATATCTGATATAAATCTCCACTGGCACAACTTGAGGAATTTTCTCTCATCCTGTCAATTGTTACCTGGGAGCAGAGCCTGACCCCCACCTGACTCCACTTTCTTTCAGGGAGTTTGGAAAGCAAGAGCTCCCCAGTTCCCTCAGCCGCTTCTCATCAGACTCGTGCTCCAGCCCCTTCTCCATTCCCTTCTCTGGACACGCTCCAGCCCCTCAATGAGGGGCTCAGAACTGGACCCAGGCCTTGAGCTGTGGCCTCAGCCATGCCCAGGACAGGGGGACAATCAGTGTCCTGGTCCTGCTGCCACACCATGGCTGGTACAAGCCCGGTGCCCTTGGCCTCCTTGCCCACCTGGGCACACCTGGCTCATGTTCAGCTGCTGTTGGCTGACACCCCCAGCTCCTTTTCCAGCCACTCTTCTCACAGCCTGCAGCTTTTGAGAAGATTTGTTGTGACCCAAGTGCAGGACTCAGCCCTTCAAATGAGGGAGTGCGAAACATCTTGTGGGAAAAAAAATAATTCTTTCTTTTCCAGCTCCTGACTTAATGAAATTTTACAAAAGGATACCATAATTACAAACACAAACAGCTAAAGGCTTAAGTTCTGATTCTTAAACATAAGCACTGGCATCCACTAAAAGGACAGGAGGCAACAAGCCTCACAAACCACCAACTGAGATACACAAAATTCCATTTAAAACATTGTTTTACCATGAGGGTAGGACACAAAAATGGTTGCCCAGAGAAGTTTTGGTTTCTTCGTCTTTGGAAGTATTGAAAACCAAACATGACCCTGAGCCAGCAGGTGATCCTGCTGTGAGTAAGGAGTTGGACCAGGTGATCTCCAGAGATGCTCTCCAGCTTCCATAACTCTGTTACTCCAGTGCAGTGATCCAAGAGGTGCAGGTGTTGATGATGCTAAACCACCAATATAACATTGGTATTTTTGTCCAACACAAGGTGTTTATTGCTCAGGGTAAAGAATTACCTTCCTTCTTTTGGGAACTGTGTTCCTATGGCACAAATTAGTACAGAGAGGCTATAATCTACAATCATTCTCAGGTCATCAAAAAAACAAAAAAACCAAAAAAAACCAAAAAACAGAAGGGCAACAATTTTCTTCTGAAAAGAAAATTGGAGGATTAGTCTTTAAGTAACTCAAGCTTCAGGAAAACAAAAAAGTCTAAATTTTCAAACCTTCAGAACAAACATGCTGCTCAATAGGAAAATACAGTGTAGAGGTGAAAAGGCTGGACCTTGGAGCTATGATTATGTCAGGCTGTCCTGTGCACTCAATAACACAGCCCGTGTGCCAGTCATATTTCTGTTCAAATTGCAAAGGCTTTTGTTTGAAGAAATTACAGTGTTATTGAAAGGGCATTAAGCTTATGTGACAAGCCTGAACGTGCTGCTTTCACACAAACAGATTTGTGTTGTTACATGCTGCATTCTGCTGTTAAAGGCACAGGGAATTCCTTTTTTACCTTATGGCACATCCTGAAGTAATCCACTGACGTGACATAGTTACCAAGCACTGATAACGGGTGAAAAATGAGTTGAAGTGATGTAAACATTTTCTTGGTGTCTAATGAATGGGCATTTATAAACATAAACATTATCCATCCAGCTGCACTGTGAGTTAGGTACCATTTAATCTTCCCACTTTCTCTGCTGTTCAGTCCTCTGACACTCAAGTTTCCAGTCATTCACAGAGATTTATAAGGGCTACAAGCAAAGGGAGGAATAAATAGTGGCAGAACTGTCATCATCACTACTGTCCCACAGCACAAGATCCTGCTGTCACTTAGTGTCTGCAGAAAAGTGCAAACCTAGATGAACCCAATTTCAGAGCAACACTTGCCTCAGGTGGACTAGAGCCCATGTGAGAAGGGAACCATCTATGAGTAATATTTATTGGCACAACTGAGATATTAGTTCCATGTGCAAGAAGCCACAGCCCTCAGGGATTTCAGTACTCTTGTTATATATTATTCTGTGACCTTCCATTTTGCATTAGACTTTTGCTATCTAGATAATTAAAGAGAGCAAAGCTGTATCTGCACTCCATGGAGAGTTACTGCTTTATTACCTTGATACCAGAAAGATAGAAAAACAAAAAGCCAAAAACCCAAACAGCATCACGTTCAGCCACGTACCCAGCAGTGCCCTGTGCACTGGGATCACACATGGATCACCTGAGAGCCTCATGTCCCAGCCTTTCAGCCAGGTAGGGATATCTTGGGGCTCAAGGACATCTCAAAGACTCCAGGCACTTACGTTTGGCAAGTGAAGAGAGCACAGTTTGCCCTTCTCTCTGGACTAGCTGATAAGAACCTTTATGGGATAATCATACTCTGCACAACAAAAGCAAGGAAAGGGACTTCCTCAGACCTTGTCCATGACAAGGTGAGACAGTTCCTCTCTTCTCACTTTTCCAAATTAATCCAAACAACTCTGCTTGAATGGGAACATCTGCGCACATTTCTTGTTTTATCCATTAAAAAAAATATAAGACATTGTTATTTTGGATGTGAAAGAATAAGGAAATTAAAGAGATTATTTTAAAGCCCTAATACAGCTCTGAGGTTGTTAACACCATGTAGTTGCTAACAAACAAAATGTACTCAATTGCTGCAACTTTTAACACATACACAGGACTACATGCAGAAATATAAAATAGAGCTAATGCCACAGCTCTTACTTTGACCATATAATCAACATATTTTTAGCAATGATTCAGTCATTAAAATGGACAGGTGCTGTTTCAGGGAGTCATTTAACCAAATAACAACTGCTGAAAGCACTTCTCATTATGTGTGGTGACAAAAATCTCTTTTCCTGCTTCCAAAGCCTCCATGAAACTGAGAAAGAGATTTGAATAATATTATTTATGTTGAAAAGAGACAAACTTCATGAGGCTTCTCTTGAAATAAGACAATATTACAATCATGGTGTATTGGCCCATTCAAGGTACACAAGATCTTCAACATCCTTATATAGTTAAAAAGGAACAGTCAGGCCTGTTCCTGTTTATTTTCAGCAAAATAAATGTTGAGAAGGGTTAAATACAAGTGCTTTGATGAAGGAAATCATAGTATTTATTCAAGAACACAGATATTTACAGTTTTGAAATCTATGTAATGCTTTATAAGGTTAGAGAAGGTGTGAAAATCCTCTCAGTAATTTATTCCTAACTGGCAGCTAATGAAAATACATGTTGAAATTGTCACAGAAATGACTCAATCTAACCATTGGAAGAAAGAAAATAAAAACTTCTTTCAGGGATGAGCATTATTTAAACAACATATTCAGTTTTCTTCATAGCATTCATAGTTATGGTTTTGGAGCTCTCAGCTAATTAGATGGTGAAGTGCAGGCATAGCAGAACTAGCTCAACAAAACAGTAGCAGCTTAGCTGTAACAGCAGGGAGATTTCCCAGATAAATAAATTGCAGCAGCAATCAGAATACCTGCACCATACTTCTACTTGAATGAAGAAATCCCAGGCACTTCCACACAACACAAATCACCTCCTTCTCAGCTTAAAGATGCAAGAGGTAAGTGAAGAGATTGGCTCCCTGCAGGAGAGCTGGGAGCAAAGCAGGGGGTAGCTTTACCTCACTGATTTGGAGGACACACAGATGGATTTGAGGTTCCAAACAAGGGGACATGTAGGGTGACCCAGGTTCTTACCTTTACAAAAATGGAAATCTCAAGATCTTCCTGAAAGTTGTTCATTTCTCCAAAGTTATTGTTAAGGGGAAACTTGAGGGAACTGGAAGAGTTGGTAAAAGTGCTCTGTCTCTGACGAAACTGGAAATCCGGAGGAAAATGCAGCTTGCTCTCAAAGAGTGTGCCCTCTCCATCTTTATCTTCCAGAGTCGGGCTCATCAGATCCATCTGCTGCTGTGAGTGGTCTTCTTCAGCACCATGGTGAGATGAGGAATCATCTTCTCCATCACTTCCATGCTGAGAGGCCACAGAATTATTACAGCTATCTTCCGAGTTCTCTTTACTACCATCTGCGTTTTCTGGGATGTTAGCGACGGAAAAAGGGGATGCTGAGTCTTCAGGGACATGATCAGAAAGATCACCTCCTTTATCTTCTGCAGAATCTGAAACCTCAGAGACAATGGTGTCATTAGCATTTTGGTCGATGTCAGTGAAGACTGGATCTTCCATGGCTGCTGGCTGGTGAGTTTTGCCTGCCTGCTGGTACCCTAGAGACTACAATTCAAGTGAGATGTGGACAGACAAGGCTCCTCAGGAGGAAGCAGAGTCTGTGGTGTACTTTCTGAATGCTCAGCTACACATGGCAGATCTCCAACAATCATTTACTGAGAGCCCTGAATCAACAACTGCACTTCCACCGAAGTAAAAGGCTGTCTCACTTTTAACCCCTTTGTCGACCTGACTCCTGGGAACTGTATCTCAGGAGCTGTAATCAGTTGTTCCTCCAGATGTTGCCGGGATAAGCATAGCAAAGAAAAGCTGAAGAACCTATCAGTACTAGAAAACTACAGTAATAAA
Organism: Regulus satrapa; assembly: GCA_013396955.1. Lineage (NCBI taxonomy): Eukaryota > Metazoa > Chordata > Aves > Passeriformes > Regulidae > Regulus > Regulus satrapa. The sequence continues at coordinate 115,962 of VWZN01007993.1, forward strand.
AAAAAAAAAAAAAGTATTCTTACATAGGAAGTCAAAAAGTGTTCTAGTGGAATTTTTATTTATGTAAAGAGGTAGAAGTGCAGACTTCGCCCACTTACTCACAAAAACTTCAAGGAATAGCAAGGCAAAACTGCCTCAACAAATACAAGCAATCATCTGCAACATTTCAGTGGTTACTTACAAAATCATCAACAACTGATGGTCATTTACAAAAAAAACCTACAAAAAAATTATAAAGAGGTAAATTTTAATTCTTTCCAACATTGTTCACTTTGGGGGACACACATTTCACACTTGGCACTGTCCTCCTCTCAACTACAAACTAAGGCAAAAACTGTAAAAGCTCTCATGAGCTGCCCTGAGAATATAGGAAAAGAAAGTAATGAAGAAGTATTAATCATTATTACATATACATAATGTATCAATTAATTATAATCACATTTAAGTTTTGTATCTCTATGTTGTAAGACATACACTAGTAGAAAATCTAGTTTGCCACCTTGTGTATAGAGTTCTTTTCTCTAATGAATGTACAGACACACCAAACTGCACAGAACCTGAAGTGGGTGAATACTGCCAGCTTTAGCCTAGAATTAACTGCCCTCCTGGAGATACACATTCCAGAGCAACTGAATTCAACAGAGCTGAAACTCCCAGAAGATACAAACCTGCATTTATCAAATTATTATAAAGTTACCAACTTATTAAAGTCTTGAGAACTTCAGGCCTTACTGACTAAAGACTTTTTATCACCATGTTTACTGCATCTGGATTACATAAATTATTACAAGAAATCTTATAAACTAATTAATCTTTTGGGGTTGAGTCAAAATGAAAATGAAGGTGTTCTTCTCCTGACCCATCCTTGTAACTTCCTGAGAGGTAACTGCTGTATCCAGGTTAGATTTCTTAAAGAAATAAAGAAGAGAAGTGAAAGAGAAAGATGGTAGTTCAAGCCATCCCAGACAGAACCAGAAGGGAACACAAGCTGTTTCAAAGGGTAGGGTAGCAGGTGCTGCCTGCCTGGGATTTATGACTGTAGCTAATTGCCTTTACTCTTATATTAAGAAGTTTAAGAGTACTACTGAAGTTAAATATCAAAAGCAAAGCAATATTTCATCTTAATTAAACTTAGCCCTTCTAGATAACCTGAAAAGTGCCAAGATCATGGTCACAATCAAGTTTAATAACTGTGATTATACTGTACAAAGATGCAGGTAGGTATCAGAGATCAGTGAGATCTCTTAACTCAGGACATTTCTGGCCTGATCCAACACAAGGACTTCAAGGATACATTACCCATGACCAAGGTCTAATTTCAACTCTTACTACCCCCACATTCCTGCCTGGCACAAGTGGTCCATCACCAAACAGGAAGGAGCACATCTCTTTACATTAGGTGTATGTAACTCCGCCACAATTCCTCACGTGGAAATCCTAACTAGGAGATTCTGAATTGTGTGCTGGGTAATCTGTCTTACAGATTTCCAACACTCAAGACCAAGGCTGATGATGAGACTGGTTTAAAGTAATGAATTTAAATAACTGAAGTGCAAGAAACTACAGAAAAGCAATAGAACAGCTGGTAAGTTTTATACATTCAACTTATTTTAGGACTACTTTTCAATTCTAGAAAAACACTTGTATTTCTTCACATTTTGTAGAAAGACAAATGTATTTCTGCCTGGGTCTGTTCAGCTTGCTCTGAGCATGACTTTGATCAGCAACTCCCACTGATCTTCAACCCATTCTTTCAAGAGTACTTGCAGGATTAAACTCGCTGGGATCATAAAAACTCCCTCCTTAACAACTCAGCTGGCAAACAGCTTGAAGAAAAAAAAAAAAAAAAAGAAACAAAAAAAAATGCATGACACAAAACAAAGAACAAAGCCCAGTTGTAGCCCAGTCCATTACTTTTATTTTTTTCCATCCACAACAAGAACATTTGCAGAATGCAGCAGCACCTGCTGGAGGGTTTAAAATATCACAAGTAAAACAAGGAGTAAGAGCATAAGGTGAGTATTATTTTAAAGTAAATAAGTACAGTTGATGTGGGTTTCTTTACTCTGAGTTATCCAAAGGTTTGTTTCCTCTGCCCTGTGAAATGGGATGTCTCTCCTGCACAGAAGTGAGAGGGAAGAGCTTGTATAAGGTCAGAGAGCACAAAAAAAAGGTCTCAGCACAACTAAAGCCCTCTGAGTAACAGTCCTACCTCAAAGCCATGAGAATGCAAGATTACAAAACAGAGATCACCCATTTCATCCATTCCCTAAATTCTTCAGCTCCCAAATCTGGAAGGTGTTGAGTTCATGTGGAATTTAGTAACCCAATACTCTCTGCTGCTAATTCTGTAATCCAGGTTGTGCCACTGACCATCTGGACCCACGCGAGCCATTGGTCACCGGCTTTGCAAAAGCACAAAGAAGCACAAAAACCATAAGCAGAAAAACTCATAAAAAGAACAAAGAACATGAGTAATAGAACTCCGCATTTTCAAGAGAAGCTTATTTTTTACTTTTTGACTGAATTACTGGTTTTCCTTCAACTTTATTCTTTTTAAAGGAAGATATACCAGAATGAACATGACTACAAGTCCAGTTAACATACTTAGACACAAGTTACAGTTTTGTTAGTGTTCAGCACCTGGAATAAATAAACCCACAGCCCAGTGGACAGTCCCGAGCACCTCAAAGTACATCATAAAAAGAGATGGAAATAATTATGTCAAAAGGAGATGAAGACGGTCTACAGCCCAGTTATTAGAGCTCCCTCCAATAGAGGTGTCTGTTTAGGCAGCAAGGCTGGTATTCATCTACACTTAGAAGCCCACAAATGGACGTCAAAACTGAGGCTAGGAACCCAGGAACTGCCTGGCTCACTCTGCAGAGACACACAGAGCTCAGTTCAGCAGCTCAAACACACAGAGACATTTGTTGGTACTTAAGTTGTTTGCTTAGACCAACTTGATTTGAAGGATAAGGGATCTGGTGCACTATGAAGCTACCACTGACACTTTAGCAGTTCACTCTGAAATCCCAACAGAAATCAGCACCTGCACTTATTTTAAAATGACAAGCAGAAGGCTGACTTGTAAAGAAATTCCTGCACTCTTAGAGTCAGTTATTCCTCACCTCCAGAGTGGAAGAGAATGGTGGGAAGAGCAAAGAGTAACAAGAATATCAGACCCCTAAACAGAATACTTCACATATTCACAGAGATAAAGAATAAAAGGCAAAATCCCACATTACACCATTTAGTACAGATTCTCAAGACTTCCACCTGGACACACCCTTATTGAAGCAGTAATTTGCACATATTCTAGACATTCCATAATACTGTAAACTTCAACTCATCCATCAGTGCCACAAGTAGCTTCACAGCCCTAGAAATAGCAACCTGCTTCTACTGGAATTTCCCTGGTCATTTCCAGTTGGATACTCCTATAATGGTAATGGTTTAATAAAAGAGTCCTTCAGTTTTATTTGTCCTCAATGAAGATACTGGCACATTTTAAGCAAAGAGCCTGTAAACCATTCCTCATAACCTAAAGAAATTGAGGTCCTTCAGTTGCTTGCTCTAAAGTATTCTTTTTCAATAAACCCCAAAATGGTTAAAACTATTTAAAACCATTTTAAAAAAAACCCCAAATGTTTAAAACACTCAGAGTTCTTGGAAACAGCTGAACCTGAAACTGAATGATGGCAAACAAAGTTTACTGTCCCTCAGAAATGGAGGGATCTTAGCATCCTGGAGGATCAGACCTTTCATTTGCATTCAAGTGCACTCAATGCAAAATCATAAATGTTCCTGGACATTCAGGATGTTGGTTTTACCACAACAAAACAAAACCCAAAAACCAAACAAACAAAACCCCAAACAAACAAACACACACACACACACAAAAACCAAACAAAACAACAACAACAACAACAAAACTTGAAAAAAACATTTTCCTTCATAAACATCCAAAGCTTTTGCAACATGTTGAACTTTGTAGTTCAAGGATATTATCAAAACTACACTGTGGGCTCTGGGAGATAGACTGGTCATGGTTTACAGACATATTACAAGGGGCTTGCAATGAATTCATACCACTTTGTTTACATTCCTGGCTGTGGTCTGAACCTGGAGGAAATCAACCACAAACAAACTCTTGCATCATTTCCAGCCTTAGCTCTACTTGTGTTGTTAGCAGCACCTCATCTCCACACAATTCATCAACAGTAATCCTCTGCCCACTGCCAATCTTGCCCTAAACAGCACAAGGACAAGGCTTTATCCCACATTTTGTTCCTTTATCTGCATTCTATTTGCACTGCAGTAAAGAAAACAAACACACCAAAGAATTATTTCAAAAGACAGTGGTTTGGTAAATGCTGAGGATGACACATCTCACACAGAAGTCAGCACATCCATGAAGAAGGCATCCAGAAATCCATCTGTTGCTCTGCTAAAATTGACCTGAATGCTACAGTCTTGAGGGGCTGGTTCACAAATTCAGGACCCCACTGTCGTAAGTAACGGGGATTCACCTTCACCCAGATTTCCTTTGCTGCTGGCTGCGTAAAAGGCTGCATTTAAAGCCAGCACACCCATAAATTTCACCCTGCACATGACAGACATTTCTCCACTGGAAGCCAGACAAACAATAGAAAACCCCTTTGCGCAGGACGCTCAATTCTCGTGTTATCATCAGCTTTTAGTTGTTAAGAATACCAGGAGTCATTGTCAACACACATTTGAAAACTTGCTTTACCTGCCACAGGGCCTAATTATTCCAAATTTGTGTGTTCCAAAGCCCTTTATTTTTGGTCTTCCAGCTCATTTTGTAAAACTTTACTTGATTTGGTCTTCATGTTCATGGTCAAAAACTCCATTGGGATACCTAAGAGCCTAAGAAACACCAGCTTTTTATCTGCCCAACTGCTACAAGAAAAACACTTTTGTTCGCCTTTAAATTCTGGCATAATTTCAACAACCTTGTTTATCTTTGAAACTAAGCACCTTTGAAGAGCTCAGCAGCCCAGTTTCAAGCCTGTTTGCAGTGCAGGTAACTGAAATAAAGAAGGCAGAGACACTACAGTCCTCTGCATCAGCCTGTCATGCAGCCTTAGGGATCTCCTTCCACACAGTTTGAGATTCAGCAAGGTTAAGAGCCCTTTTTGTTTATAGCCTCCACATACAAGCAATGCTTTGGATTAAATGGGCACTAAAAGCTAAAGGCCTAATAAAGTTTAACAGCTGTTACTCACCCAGCTCTTTTTATGGTTTCATGAAACGTCTTTTTAATTTTTTTTTAATCTCAATTTTATAAAGAGGCATCAAAATGCAGTAAATAACAAGTTAAATGACAGATTAAAAATACTACTGACCAAAAATAGTGACAGAGGTCTCCACCACATGGATAAAATTGAAAATAAAATTGGAAATACAGGAAATATTTCTTGTTCAATATTAAATAATCAAAACATCTTTAAGAAAGTATGCAATACAAGTAGCTGAGCTATTCACATGCAACATTAATTTTTCATAGAATCGCAGAATGGTTTGGGTAGGAAAGGAACTTAAAGATCATCTTATTCCACTACTCTGGCATGGGCAGGGACATCTTTCACTATGCCCAGGTTTCTCAGATCCCCATCCCCATCCAACCCAGCCTTGGACACTTCCAGGGTTGGGGGAGCCACAGCTTTTCTGGGCAGCCTGTGCCAGGGCCTCACCAGCCTCACAAGGAAGACCTTTTTTCCTAATATCCAATCTAAACCTGCTCTCTTTCAGTTTGAAGCCATTCTCCCTTGTCTTGTCCCTCCATACTCCTATAAAAAGTCCCTCTCCATCTTTCTTGTAGGCTCCCTTCGGGTGCTGGAAGGCCACAGTCAGTTCACCCCTAAGCCTTCTCTTTTCCAGGCTGAACAATCCAAATTAAATTCATCCAAATTTAACCCCAAATTTAATTAATCCAAATAAATTCAGGTGTTGCTTCACCTCTACAACACTAGAGGACATGGGATCCCAACTATGGGGATGGGAAACCCATCTAGAAAATAAGTATTGTGCCTAGCAACACCTGAGAATATTTTGAGGTTGCCTACTCTTTACTTCCCGGCATTGACTAATGGTTTTCGAGATGCAAATGCTCAGTTGTACTCCAGCAGTAAATCTGGACAGCTCTGGCAGCATCCAGCACATAGAACTGCAGTTTCTACAGGCAAGTGTGGGCTAAAATACAAGAGGGATCAAGGTGAAAAAGTGAAGAAATCTCCATAGTGCCCAGTTTTACTCCTCTTAATGTAAGCACATGTGGTAACTCGCCCATTTCTTGTAGGCAAACACTGTGCATGGAGCTGCATGAAACACATTAGATCCACATTGGCTAGAGCAGTTCAGAGCTGCTGTGCTGCGCTGCCTGCAGGATGTGGCAAACTGGGCACACCACGTTTGGCTGGGCTCGTGAACAAATGAATACCGCAAATGGTTTTCAAAGCACGTAGGCGAGGGTAAACAAGGGATTACTCACACCTTTTAGGACCGAATGGCTGAGTGAGTGTGCTGCAAAAGTAGGCTAGCAAAAGAGTCTTGATGCTTAAAAGTTGTCTGCATCTGTGCATAAAGGCTGTAACAAGAACTCTTTAACCATTGCAACTTGGTGAAATTGGTCAAAATATTGCACTTGCTCTGTTATTGGTTCCCTGGAGCTCTAGTTCACTCCATGTAACAAATATTTCTAAAAGAATACAACAAAGTAATTTATAAAGGGCATGTCCCTCTTCCACACGATCAGCTGTCATGTGCACATTGACACAGCTGAATTTGAGTAACCAAAAAGACTCCGAGAAAAAAAAAAAACACACAAGGACCTTGACTCCAACTTGGCACATAACACATGAGTAGCTGCAAGAATTCTTATCTCGCTCACCTGGAGATGGTTTATTTTTTCCCCCTTTTTTACAGGCCTGTGTTTAGCCACACCTGCTACATTCCATAAATCAAGGTGAATCAGGGGTGTGTCACTTTATTCAGCCTATTGTATCACATTTTAGAGCAAATCCACAGCTGGCATACACAGGTAGCAAAACCTGCCTAGCTCATACATATGTGAAAGCCATTAGGAAGAAACAAGCTGGAATCTACACCGCTTGCAGAATAAACATCTAGCAGGGTACACAGAATGAAATGTAGATCTACTTCAGTCAGTTATGAAGCCATAAGCATGTCTTTTTTCTCAGTTTTTAGGATGAAATTTAAAATAGTGATGACTTGTGTTCTGTGCTATTAAAGGATGCTTCATTTCTCTATTCACGTAGAGCTGATCTCATTGCTTTTCAGCACCAGTAACTTAACAGGTTTTGCAGAATTACTAATCCCTTCTCATAACAAAAAGGAAAACCATGGGAATGTAAACTATTTACCTAAATTTATGAAGCAAGCTTATACCAGGACCCAAACCAGATCTCAACTCACTGTACCCCACACTGCTGCAGTGGCACTCAGAGTACATTCAACCACACATGACCATTTCTTGCCTGTATTCTCAGTTTTAGGGTAATAATTTTTATTTTTTTTTCCCACAAGAGACTACAAAAGAATATGAACAGCCGACTTTAGAGAGCTGTGCGACAATAGGAAGAGGGAACCATGGAAGAGTCATGCTGACAAGCACCACTGCCTGGAAAAGGCGAGTCTGGGGTTGCCGGGCACCTGTAGAGGAGGAAGGAGGCAGGGTATGAGTGCGCTGGGAAAACACAGGGACACTCCCAAGGACGTGCTCCCATCAGAGCCACACCTCACCGTGCCTTTCTGCAGCAGTGAAAAAGCCCAGCAAGCAGCCCTAAGGCGAGTCTGGGCTACAACACATCCCTCACAAACCCCTGAGCTCCCTGAAAACACCGCACTGCTCTGCTTGGGCGGGCTTCATCCCACAGCCCCCATGGCTCCCCTCAGCTCTGTCCCCTTCCTCCCGATGTGTGGCAGAGGGGCCGGGGCAGTGACTGTCCCTTCTGCTGGGCACTGCTGAGCTCTCAAAGACGGCTGTGTCCAGTTCTGGGCCCCTCAGCTCTGGAGGGACACTGAGGAGCTGGAGCGTGTCCGGAGAAGGGAACGGAGCTGGGGAAGGGGCTGGAGCGCGAGTCTGATGAGGAGCGGCTGAGGGAGCTGGGAAAGGGGCTCAGCCTGGGGCAAAGGAGGCTCAGGGGGAACCTTTGGCTCTGCACAACTCCCTGACAGGAGGGGACCGCCAGACGGGGTCGGGCTCAGCTCCCAGGTAACGAGTGGTCATAGCCTCAAGTTGCACCACGGGAGGTTTAGTTGGACATTAAGAATAATTTCTTCACAAAAGGGGTGGCTAGACGTTACGGTGGGCAGCCGAAGGAAGCTGTGGAGTCCCCGTCCCTGGAGGTGTTTAAGGAAAGACTGGACGCGGCACTGACAGACATGGATTAATTGACAGAGTGGTGATCGCCCATAGGTTGAACTCGAAGATCTCAGGGCCTTTTTCCATCTTACTGACCCTGCGGCACTGAACATTCCCCACGGACCCCCTTGGGCTCCTCAGGACCCCTCACACCGCCCGCCCCTCGCTTCCCGCACCCCCCGCGCCCTTCACCCNAGTGCGGGTGAGGGACAGGCGCGGGGGAAACCGACCCGGAGCGCCCGGTTGGTCGGTAGTGCCGAGTGTGTGCGCTCTGCGGGCAGGATAATCCGTGCCGACCGAGCCGAGCGGCTCCAAAACCGGGTCGGGAGGGTCGGGGGCAGGTGGGCTGGTGGTGTTTCACAGCCGGGTTGTTTTGCTGGGTTTGCCTGGGGCAGAGACAGGCATTTGGTGAGAACGTGCCGCTCGTGTATAAAAACACCAAATGCTGAGCAGCTTCGGAGCATTTCGGCGCTGCAGACAACTCTGGTTCTGCTTTTTAAAGCGCCTGACAGCGTCGAACGGGTGATTGGCCGCTGCGTTGCTCTTCCCATTCCTTTTCTCCTTTTCCTTCTTTAAAAGGGCTTGTGTCCTGCAAGCCCTCTGTGCTAAGAGACGCCTTAATGGTGTTTTCTGACAATCCTTGGAAGTTTTGTATCTTCTGCCGACGTTTTAACTGGTGGAGGCCGGGGCGGGGGGGGTGGCTTCCCGTGCTTTGCATCCCCATCGCTGCTAAAGCTACAGCTAACATCAAATTAAAGCTTTACGCCTTTAAAATCAACCTGCCGTTCTAAGGAGTTTGTGCGAAAGGGTTGATGTAAAAAATGTTGGGAAGACAGCTGCTGTGCCTCCTAGAATCAGTCTGCCTGCACATAAAAGAAGATAAATAATGTAAGAAGTATAAAGGGAAACATTGCTGGAATGGGGCTCTTCTTGAGAAGCAAATACACTGCCTAACAACACTGCCAAAGGTTTGTGAAACCTGGAGCTTCACTTCCTCTTTTTTAAAGACTGAGAGCATCATTCTGTACCTTCCTAAACAAAGTGCTTAAGTCACACGTAATACATTAAGAGAAGGTAAAAGCTTACAAATCATACCTGGCACTCATAGTAGTCATTAAATTCCTTGCTGGGAAATACTTACCTTATAGCTAAAGTAATTCATGTTGGTTTCTTTATAGAGAGAAGAGTGTGGTACATAAAGGACAGGTTTAAGTGGTGTTATGGTAGATGTAGAGCAGCCTGGAAGGAAAGCAGAAGTTACTCCTGGCAGTTCTGTGTATGGAATAAACAAAGAGTAAATGGGAATGTCGAAAGGCTGAAAAGACTTCCAGCAGCTCTAGAGGGTGGAAACTGAAAAAGGAAAAGTGAGATGGAAAAGGAAAATTATAAATACAGTAGGAAACAGGCTTCTGACCTGAACAGTGATGCGTAATAGGAATTTAAGGCTGCAGAGGACTCTCAAATTGTGGGTCCAGAACTGTTCAAGTGCCTGTGCTTGAACATGAGGGGAAATACTGATTTTTCTGTCTTGGAATGTAGAATTGTAATAGGACACACACAACAATGGAATAACTGATCAAAAGAAAACAATTCTTCCTTTCATTTCCAGTCTTCAGTGGAAAAAAAAATCCCTCACTGCTTGTTTGTTTCAATATATGAAGAACTGTGATAATGTGTGAAAAACCTCTGAAGTCAGCAGGGAAATCCACTGTTGACTCGAGTGGTTGTTTAGACTGGGTGTTTTGGAATTATCCTCTGGAAAGAAGATGTATGTAAATCTATAGGTAGTTAAACTGGTCACAGTAGAATTATTTTGGTTACATGCCATGCCTGTTTACATTTTTCAGGTGCATCTGCTCATCTGCTGGAAGCACTTCAAAGTCTCCACAATGAGCTCCACGTTGGTGTTATTTTTTGCTGGAATCCTCCTCTGTTGTTGTGCTGGCTCAGCTGGTGACTCAGTACCCAGGTTGCTCCTCGTGTCCTTTGATGGCTTCAGGGCCGATTACTTGGAAACCTACAAACTTCCTCATCTCCAGGAGTTCATTGAGGACGGCGTGCTTGTAAAAGAGGTCGTGAATTCTTTTATCACCAAGACCTTCCCGAACCATTATACCATAGTGACGGGTTTGTACGAGGAGAGCCACGGCATTGTGGCTAATGACATGTACGACGCAGATACCAAGAAGAAATTTTCCCAGTTCAACGATTCGGATCCCTTCTGGTGGAACGATGCGGTTCCAATTTGGGTAACAAATCAACAGCAGGGAAAGGGAGCAAGCGCCGCTGCAATGTGGCCCGGTAGTGACGTAAAAATCAACAACACGACCCCTCATTTCTTTATGAAGTACAACTTCTCCGTGAAGTTTGAGGAGAGAGTGGAGAGAATTGTCACTTGGCTGAACAGCTCTGACCCCGTGGTCAATTTTGCCGTGCTCTACTGGGAGGAGCCGGATGCGAGCGGGCACAAATACGGCCCGGACGACACCCAGAACATGGCCAGAGTGTTGGAAGAAGTGGACGAGCACGTCGGTTTCCTTGTGAGCAAACTGAAGGCGGCGGGTCTGTGGGACGCTGTCAACGTGATCATAACGAGTGACCACGGCATGGCCTCGTGCTCTGCAGAGAGGAGGATTGTCCTGGACGAGTGCCTCGGGCGCGGTAACTACACCCTGATCGACGAGACTCCCGTTGCTGCAGTGCTGCCAAGGCAGAGTATGTTTGGGGGGTTTGGTTGTTGTTTCAGGCATATGCTGAGGATTAAATCTCGCTCATCTTGCCTCTGAAAAGCATCCTGTGTGCTAGACTGCTCCCATCTTTTGCAAAGCCCACCGAGTTCATGTTGCAGAGCTTTGACAGAATGAGTAAGCTGAAGGATGCTGGTTTATTTAGAAGTTTGTTTTGGCAATCAGTGGGACGAGGAGAGTTTCTTGTCAAATTGCTGTGGCTGATAAGGAAGACCCTGGTACAGGTGGTTGAGAAAGTAGATAGGTACACAGTTTGCCTGCTCTCTTGTTGCTCACTTAGTCTATGCAGCTATAATTCACAGCGAGCATGAAATAAACCCATGTGTTTATTCAGAATAAAAAAATGGCGCTGTGTAAATTTCCAAGTAAGAATCTAGTCCCAGCTTTGATCGTTTAACCACTTCTGGTTTTGGGAGTGAAACCTAAGATTTTTGTACCATGAATTCCATTTCCATTGTCTCTCTGATTAGTCCCCAGCAGAAATCGTGGCATTGCTGGCCTCTCTGTGGCCAGACTAATGAACAAAGTGATTCATACACTAAAAAAAAGTATATATTTACTTAATTACAATATAAACATATTTATAATAATAAATAAACATAAATATAAAATATATTTATATTTATAAATAATAAAAATAATATATTTACAATTTATATGCTGACTGCTTGAGAGGGTGATTGCTTTCTCTTCATTTCCCTGCTTGAATTTTGCCCTTCAAGCCCAGATGGTAAATTGAGTTGTACACACCACATCTGGAAAGTGTCTGATTTAAAATGAAAGCAAATTTTGAAATTCACCCAAACCAATGTAGCATTTCTTGAGGGACATGAAAAAAATCCTTTTCTATGTGCTTTTGGGCAGGGGGGGTTTTAATAATTTTTTTGAACGAATGGATCTGAGCTTTTAATGACAGATTATTGTAGTAAACAGGAGTTAATTTCCAGCCGTTTCACGTGCAGTATTTCCCTTGGCAGACAAAGAAGATGTGTATAACTTACTCAAAAATTGCAACAGTCACATGAAGGTTTACCTGAAGGAAGAAATCCCAGACCGATTCCATTACCGCCGTCACAGGAGAATCCAGCCCATCATTCTGGTGGCAGACGAAGGCTGGACAATCGTGCAGAACGAGTCCCTGTCCAAGCGTGAGTGTTTGCTCCTCTGTGGTTTCTGTGGGTAAACTGCTTTGTTTCTCCTCCAGCCAGCTGCAGGGTGGTTCTCATTGAGCAAGGGGACCTGTGCAGGTTTAGGGATTGTGCAGCATTTTCTAGAACATTCTCAGCCCGAGCCTGGAGTGTTTAACAGATGAGGAGGAGATGGGAAATAGTCTGTTACCTGAAATACTTTGACTTGAGTCATGTTTGACTTAATAGTCTGAGTTATCTTAGGCAGGTTAGCAGTCTGTCTCAAGCTTTCCCTAGAGTGTGGTTTAACTTTTTAATTGTTTATAAAATATATACGTAGGGGTGCATAAATCGAAGCATACAACACACAACATTTAATATTACAGTACATGTACTAGGGAATGAAAATATATGACAGAAAATACTAAAAATAGTAGGAACACAGCAGCGTGTTTGAAGGACAAAACTCAACAGGTGTCAGTTCTCAGTGCCTTGCTGAGCTGTGCACTTTCTTCCTGCTAGAATGTCAAATTACACATACATAGATATGTGTATATATATCTCTGTGTGTATGTATATCCAGGTGTGTCACATGCAGGGGTTTTTTTGGCAGACAAGGGGCATGTATAATTTACTGCAAACATGCAACAGTCACGTGGAAGTGTATCTCAAAGTAGAAATTCCAGATAGATTTCCTTTTTGTAATAGTAAGACAATTCAACCCGTAATTCTGGTTGCCGATGAAGCTCAGTGTGTTCAGAAAGTGATTGGACAGGTTCTTAGCAGGAAAATCCATTCACAGAAATTAAATACAGAAGTACCAACTGCAGGGAAGTTTCTGAGCAGCCAACAGCTCGGGCTGGTTGGTAGGGTCAGGGATATCCCTCCTGGATGCTTCCCTGTGCGACTGCTGTTAGAGGCAGTGACTGGTGTGGTGTGAAATCCTGGTTGCACCCACTTTGGCTGATCTTACTGTCTGCCCTCTGCAGAGTTAAGTTCAGGTTGTTTCAGTATTTGTAGAGAAGTGCTGCTTTTTAATGCTGGATGTGTTTATGGTTTCATTTCCCCACGGATTTGCTACAGTTATCTTCAATTTGGCAACATGTAACGCAGGTGCTCCCTGATCAAAGTTCTCTTTTTCTTGTTTCTGGTTAGATTCAATTTCATGAACCTAAAAATAGTTAGTAAGTGCGTATTTATAAGGAACAGCATTGTAAAGTAAGTTGAAGTAAATCTCTTTTCAAATAATTTTTTTATTTGTGGAGACTTCCCAGAATCATGCAGGGGAGGTTTTAGCCTAAAAGCCTGTTAAAGGTTTGTCTTCACGGCAGCACAGGGATTGCCAAGTGCAGCAGTAACTCCACACACCAGAATCCTACTTCAGAGGTGAAAAATTGGGAATTTCATTGGAGAGGGAACTTGGACTAGCTCTATTCAGAACAAACAAGTAGCAAAAGGCAGGGAAAACAATCTAGAAACGTGTCAAAACAAGATGTGGTAACCAGCAGAATGGTGGACAAGATTAGAAAGGACGAGAGGAAGCTCAGTGAAGTGCTGAGTGTGACCCACTCAGTTGGAATGTGGTCATTTGCTTCAGGGAAGCACCCAAGGAAACAGTTCTCAGGGATGTTCCTCCACTGTTACCAAGAAATGGACTCAAAATGCAGTCACACAAATACTGTGCTGTGCGTGTTGTAAGACACTTCTGGCACCTTGGACAGGTTTTTCAGGAATGCTGTTAGGAAATTTGACAATGGCTGCTCTTTAGCTGTTCGTAGTCCGTCTTAAAAACCTACCAGATGTCCAAGTAGTCCTGACCTTGTAGCCACAAAGGTTTTGCTGTGTGTCTGCCAGAGGCACAGGGATCCTTTGTCTTTTGGTTTTGACTCCTTGGGTGTCCCTTCAGCTGCAGTACCTTATCTGATAAACATGAATTGAGGGTATTTAATATGCTGGAACTGAACGCTATCAAGGGAAAGGTGCCTGATTTTTAATAAGTAATTGAAGTGTCCACTCTGCAAGGAGAGATGACTTTCCAAAATCTGAGGAGTAAAAATTTGCATCCTAGCTACTGACTCATTGTGGAGTGGCAACTTCCTTTACAACTTTGGCACGAAGAATGAGAAGGGGAACGCTGGAAATGTTGAGCGCTGCAAGGAAAAGAGATTAATGGGAGGGAGAACCCTGAGGGAAGGCCAGTATGGGAACAGACCTGTGGGGTTTGGGGAAGGGAGAAGGAGCCCTGCCCTCCTTCCGCGGCTGATCCAACGGCGGCTTTTGCTGTCGAGCGCTACCCTTTGGCTTCAGCTCCTGCTTTGGGGCCGGGGAGGGGTTGGAAGGGAACCAGGGGGAGGTCGAGGCCGTGCCAGTAACCCCGTGCTGTGCCCGCTGCAGTGGGGGACCACGGCTACGACAACGCCCTGCGCAGCATGCACCCCTTCCTGGCGGCGCGCGGCCCCGCCTTCCGCCGCGGCTACAGCCAGGCCGGCCTGGCCAACGTGGACATCTACGCCATGATGTGCCACGTGCTGGGGCTCGCCCCGCGGCCCAACAACGGCACCTTGGCCGACGCCAGGTGCCTGCTGGCCGACCAGTGGTGCCTCGGCGTGCCCGAGGCCGTCGGCATCGTCGTCGGGGTGTTTTTGGCGCTGAGCACCTTGACCTGCCTCACCGTCATCATCTCCAAGAGCAGGGCGGCTCCCTCGCGGCCCTTCGCCCGGCTGCAGCTGCAGAGCGACGACGACGATCCTTTGATCGGGTAGCGCCCCGGCGGGGCGACGTTTGCACTGGGTGGAGTTCTTTGTTCGATGCACTTTATCTGTGTAAAATACTGTACAGCCAGACCCCTGCTGATTTGTGTGTGACTGGTGTCATATAAAAAAAAAAAATATTTTCGTAAGCAAATGGTGAACGGGTGTTTTTTTTTTTACTGGAAGAGATGCTGAAGAAAATAAAGATGCTTGGTTTTTCATTCGAGCGTCTGAACGCTTTTGGGGGTGAGACTCCAGAGTGTGACTAGCCAGATTAGGCAAAGTGAATTTTAATATTTATAAATGATAGTTTCTTTGGTTTTTGTATTAAATTAATATTGACTACTTTTAGTGGTTTTGCACCTGTGTTGAAAAGAAAACCTTTACTGAGAGTTAGGATTGGTTCTGTTTTGAGAGCATAATTCTGGTGTGCCCTTAGATTTGGGGAAAGAGAAGATCCAAGACTTTTACCTAAGTCTGACTTACCCTAAGTCAGCAACGCGACAAGAAATTTCAGAGAAAGAAAATAGAAGTTAGTGATAAAGAACTGGTGCATATCTCTTCTATTTTGAGCAATAACTGATGTGCTTCAGCACTTACAAGCCTGGGCAGGTGGCTTAGATCCACAGGTCTGGTTGGGATGGCACTGCTGCCTTATCTCAAGAAAGTTTAACGTGGGATTCTTTGAATTACCCCGTTTGATCAGCTGTACGTGTAAAATCACTGCTCCTACACCCTGTGGAAAATTTCTCCGGGGTAAATTCTGCTGAAGGTGTTTTTGAGATAAAGGTGGTTCTGCCCTGTGTACCAGCTCATAATTGTCTCTTGAAGGCTGTTGTGCTAGAGAGCAGCAATTGACAGTTTGATGTTCGAGTCATCAAGCAAGGATTCCAAACTCATCTTTTAAACCCTGGAAGTTTAAAGGAAGAAGTTAGCAGATCTTATCAGAAAAAAATTAATTCTCTATAATGTTTGAGGTACATAGATGCAAATTCCTGATGAAGACCAGAGCTAACTGTTCTCTTAATTGAAACTCTTGATTCTTTGTTAATGGTCATCTAGTAACTTGCTGTTAAAAATGGTTTTATTGAGAAAGCTTTAAATGGTACCTTATCTTTTAGTGAGATTAAGTTATTATTGCTAACCCAAAAGGAGAACTGCAGTTACCAAGTTCTTTTTCTACAAGTCTGATGGTTTTGTAAAGTAAAGTGACAGAGTGACCTGGTAACAATGGGGTTTGTCTTTCACAACTTCAAATTCGTTGCACTTTGGTATTGGCCACAGCCTTTTAGTGCTCCAAGAGGACTTTGGAGGGAAGGGGTTACTTTGAACTGTCCAGTGGAAAAAAATAAACTTGGGCTTTATAAATGTGTGGAAGCTTTAATAATGTGTGTCTTCCTCTCTTGGGATTCCATTGTACTTGATTAAAAATACAATCCAAAATCTACCAGTTCTGCTTTTTTTTTTTCCTTTTTTTTTTTTTTTCAATCTACTAATAACTACTTAATGCTTTACTCTGAATTAATCAGAACTTGAAGAAGTTCAGATTAATTGAAAGAGGCTTAGGCCCCTTGAAAAATCTGTGCAGTTACTGACAGGGTACTGGATTTTAGCCTGTTGATATTCTAGAGCCGTAGCTGGATGGAACACAGAGTCACTTCCTCATCCTGCCATATTTAAATTAATTGCATGCACCAAGAGATCAGGTTAATGAGTAACTACAAAGGGAATGTGTTGCATGGTAGAACTAGGCTTAGATATGCTGTAAAAGGGAGGATGCTTGAATTCCTATATTGGAGAGAGTTCTGTTAGGTTCTGGTAGCTCTGCTAATCCAGAGTGGGATCCTCAGAGGGTCAGTCAGAGAATTACTGGAGATGCTTTGCATCATCTGTGTTTGGAAAGGCTTGACTGAGTTGACCTTTCTGGCAGACATCCTGTCCTCTCTCCCTGTGCGTTTTGGCTTTTTCTCTAGAAGCTGAAGCTGATTAGGAGAGCGTTTTCTCCCCTCTGTTCCTTTCCCCCAGCAGCTGTCACACAGCGTGGGGTCCATGTGCTCTCAGTTCCTCTGTGCAGCCCCTCCCGGGCAGGTGGCAAAGGAACCAGGAAGGCTTTGTGACCAGAGCAGGAAATGCTGACTGAAGCACAGTTGGCAGAACTCTGATCTGAACTAGGAATGTTGCTACAGCTGGAGAAATCAAGGTCTAAAGGTGTTTCTCCTCCTGGCTCTAGGCAGCCCCTTGTGATGAGAACTGCCACAGGCACTGTGAGCTGCTGTGAAACCAGCTGCTCTGCTGGAAATCCTTACCACCCTCTGCTCCTCCTCCCTTTAGCGTGGAGACCAGACACTGCTGCTGTGGAAGGGTTTTAAAGAGGAGATCTAAGTTATAAATAGGGTAAACTATATTCCAGCTGCACCCCAAAGATGTGGTGGGGTCTGTCAGGGTGCTGAGTGTTCTTCCTGGCACAAAGAGTTTCCCAGTAGCTTTTATCCATTCAGTTTCATACAGATCAAGTACAAATCAAGACAATCTGGAAAAAAAAACCATCTTTCTGTCTTTGAGACATGCAGTTGATTTATTTAAGGATGATTATTTTTAACAATAGGGCCTTAAACTTGACAAAACATTTCTCCTGCCTCCTTCTGGTTTGTGTGATTTCCTTTGGGGCAGCCCATTCAGAGCAAGAACAGCAAAGCTGTGGCTTTTGCTTCCTCAAGGCTGCCATAAAGGGACAGTGGCAGTTTGTGGCAATATTTAATGACTTGCTAAATAGCCACAACTCTGCAATGGTCACACAGGGCAAGTTCCTTAACTGGGTTTGCAGTTTAGAGGGGAATGGGGGATGTTTCCTGACATTGCCTTCATACAGGAACTCCCCACACGGGGTACAGCAGCCCTAAAACCTCCACCCCTTGGGGCTCCGTGCTTTTTGGGCATTGGCATCATGGAAACAGCTCCAGAACTGAGCTGATTCCACCTGGCTACGGCTCTGAAACACTGCCCATGAAAAGAAACCAACTGTGTGTACTTCCAAGGACCAGACCACAGGGACAGATGTTTGTTCTAACGTGCATGGTAGCATCTTTTATTGGGAAAAAAAAAACCCAAGAACAACAACAACAAAAAAAAACCAACAATAAGGAAGGTTTGTTAATAGGATCCAGATTAGAATTCCATTATGGAAAGGCTGATACCACTATTGAATTATCATTTTCATGTGCTTGCAGCAATTTTTGTAGTTTACTATCTAATTAATGCTTCTATCACCTTTACTATAGGGCAAACATGCCATGAAAGGTTTGTACAGCAGCACAGCTATGGTCAACACAGCACCTATGGAGTTATTTCAGCAGGGAAGAAGACTGGGAAATAAGCCTGTTTAAATTTCCATTTTTCAAAACAACAAGACCCCACCACTGCACATTTGTCCTTCTCCCACATGCAGGTCAAGATTGTGCTGTTCACACTTCTGACAGAGGGCGGGGGGTTTGAAATGAGCAGATCTTGAAGATCCCCTCCAACCCAGACTCTTCTCTGATTGTATGAAAAGTCAGTTTGCACAACATTTCATCTACCCAAGTGCTTGGCAGTTCTGGATTAATGTTGGACTAGATCATCTTAAAGGTCTTTTCCAACCCAAGTGATTTAATGAATCTGATTTTCCTTCCCTTTTGCTTTTTTTGAGACTGCATTCCTTGTAGCAGCATTACTGCAGCTCTTGACCAAGAAAGTCTGGAAGATTTTTATTTTTTTTTTTTTTAGTAAAAGAAACTCAATTCCCACTATTGGTAGCTGATAGCTATTTCTTCCATATATGGCAGCAAGGTGGGAAACAAGAAGTCTGTTATATAAGAACTGTGACCTAAAATTCCAAAGTTCTATCACACTTCCAGTTATTTTTAACAAAGGCATACACTTTGCAGAGTCCAAGGAATATCTGGGATGCATACAAGTTGAAACCATTCTCCACCAGTCATCTTCCCCCAGTTCAAGTTTGTTTTCCAGACGTGTTTTAAATGAAGCCAGCACTCCATGCTTGACAGCATTATAGCAAAGATGTATTTTAACTATAGCATTTCCAGACAAGAAGAAACAAAGGAAACATTTGACATGGGTATGCTCCATGAAACACATCATGCATCATCCTCGCTTTCCAAGTTTTAAGTTACAAGCAGTACACAGTGTATTCAAATTCTCTTTCCAATAAACTTGTTTGCACATCATAGAAAGTATCAAATACACAGAAACCAAAGCTCACGTCCTCTCCCCCCCACCCAAAAAGGTGTCTGACAAAATGTCACATCAGAGAAAAAGTCAGTTTTTCTCCCGTGGCATCATCTGTGCTTTCAATTTTATTAAGCTCACACCAAGTAACTTAAAACAGTTGGGCAAATGTCCTCACAGGGAACCACCCAAGGGGTACCTGCAGTACACCTAAGAATAAAGCAAATGTTTGACTCTAACCTGAAACATCAAAACGCTACAAGATTCTCTTCAGGTATTTTTACAAAGTTTAATTTTGCCCTCTTCAAAGAAGGGCCTCACAGTGCAACACAGAACAATGACATCCACAATTCTCACCTGTTTGTGTCCTCAGCCTGAGGTTCCCAAACCCATTGTTGGGGGAAACCTACTGCTCTATCCTTGATGCATATTTGGGCAGGTAAATCCAAGTCCCAAATGCCTGATCCACACTGAAAAACTCCTCCTTAAAACCAAGGGTCACTTTGGCTGATGGCAGAACTACACTTGCCACAGTTAAAGTGGGGTTTAAGGCAAAGCTCTGAGATTACAAACCAGTTATTTTTACATCTGCCACGGTCACTGCTATGAAATTACTGCCATAAGAATTTCTACTAAAGCAACGTGTTCCAAAGTGCAGAAGCTACAGGTGAGGGTTTATGGCGTTGTTATGACAATTGTCACTGTTATTGCCTTATCAAAGCCCGCAGGTCTGCCTTAAAACACACAACATGTTTGTGCTAAAATTCATTTTTAAGCTGCAAATAAGCGAGAACAGGTGGACTCAGTTTGCTGTGTGCCATCCACTTTTTGGAAGGTGGGTAGGGAAGGGATTAGTAACAAGTCAGAGGTTTGGGTTTTGGTGCTCAGACTTCCCCAGTCTCTGAAAAGTGCTGTGAACATGTTCCTGGTGTGGTGGTTCAGCTGGGCCCCCTGCAGCACTCAGTTTTACCTGTCCCAGCAAATCCAACTCCAGGCACAGCCCATGGCCAGCTGCACTAAGAATCAGCCTTTTCCTTCAGCTTTTTCTTCAGAAAATGGCAACACGGGGAAACGAGGCAGTTCACAGCACAGTAACAGCACTGAGCCAGCTGGAGTTCACAGGATTCCATACACATCCCCCAAATCAAAGGCTGTCTTCCAATTTTTCCTGCTTTTTCCTGCCTTTTCCTGCTTTCCTAAAGCTACTCTTACAGCTGAACTTTCAGCATCACCCTTAAAGTTGGGCTGTTGCATTGCCCTCCCTCTGAAGCATTTGCAACACTCAAACGTGGCCTCTGGGAATGTCCACATCTTAGCTTGGTCCCCTAAGCTAAGCAAGTATCACAGAGGAACACAACGGATCTGGAATTTAGCCCAGCCAAAGGAATTTTGTAGCCCAGCCCTCCCCTCGCAGCAGTGTCAGTCACGCCCTCGGCTTGGCAGAGCACATCCTGAGCCGAGGTGTTCCCTCTGCTGGGGGCTGTGGATACTGAGACAAAAGGCGTTTACAAATGCCCACGCTGCTACTGCTGCACTGATTTTGAACGTTTCTTTCTCCTTCAGGCATCGGACTCGGCAACAAAGCACAGAGAAATACTCTAATCTCACAGTCTGACCACTTCAAACAAACTTTAGTCAGCAGATTCTCACAATTTAAGTGAGCTCACCAAAAAAACCCACAACTACACTAGCAAGATTTATTGCCACACACAAAAGAATGAGAATATGTACCCCTGTTGACTCTGAATGAATATTTTTCCCTGACAGAGGTTTTCCTCTGGAAAAATCAACTCCAGTCTAACACCTTTTCTTCTATTAATAAAGTGTGCTTTTTCAGATTTAAGAACATGTATGGCTTAAGGTTTATACAGCTGCCCCTTAAACTGTGTGTGTAATCCTGATCATCCCATTCCAAGGCTCACCCAGACAGAGCAGAGAAAGCACAAAACACAAATCAATCTCCAGCAGCAGACCAGGAACCAGCCTGACAACACTGAAACCAGCCCGAGCATCCTCGTTCCTCAACTCATTCACCTCCCTCAGTACCACAGAAATTGAGAAGACTCCACTTGGATTTACAGGTGTGGTGCTTCTTTGTGTCTTTATCCTGCCACCTGCATGGAACTCCTAGAAAATTTAGTGCAGTGTACAGGAAATAGGAAAACACCTACATTTACCTGAAATCATATGTAAAGTGGTAAAAAACCCTATATTCACTTAAATAAATGTTTAAAACATGAAGAATCAAGCAGTTAAATGCTGATTGCTAAAGGCAATACCACTTCAGGTTTGTATTTTGGGGCTACAGTTAGCACAGGAATTTGAAGAAATATACGTAACTCTAAACTTAGACACCTAGCACCGCATGACCTAGCTGAATAATAACGTTCTTTCCTGCAGGATTTAACCCACCAATTTATTTGTATTGGTGATCCATGCAAAAGCTTCCTTGGGCAGGGAAGAAAAGTACTAACAAAGCAGTTTAGTACCAATTAGTGACTTGTTAAAATCAAAAGAGACTGAAAAAACCCTCAAAGAATAAAATTTAAAAAAAAAAAGTGGGAAATGAAATCACCATTTAATAATCTGTGAAGTGCACCCCAGTTGATGTTATTTCCTAAAAAATAGCCAAAATAAGGTATTTGAGGGCTCTTATCACTACAGGTGACACACACCCAGAGCTTCCCAAGTTCACCTAGGATATCTTCAAGGCCTGGAAGATGAAGTGGCCGCAGGGTGAAACAGGAACATTCTCTCTCTCCATCCCTGGTCTGTCCATGCCCCAGAGTACCAAGGGATCAGCATCCATCTCCTCTCACTCCACATACTCACGCTGATCCGCCTCCATTGTTTATTTGCTTTGTGTAGGCTTATTTTAAGCCTCAAACAGGAGATAATCCCAGGTGTTATTAATCTTGCAGCAGTGGCTGGGCAGCTTCAGTGTGCTGGATTTGTATGGAATTTGCTTGGGCGAGGACAAAATGCTTAACAAAAACTGCACTAAAAACCAAAACAAGCAAGATACCCAGGAAGACTCCTACAACAGTGGAGTAGGAATCTGCTCTACGGGCTCCAGGAACTTCCTCAGCAAGTAAATCCTTGACAGAATTGAAGGAACCATTGTTGGGCAGGGGGCTGATGCCAAGCAGATGGCACAGTAAGGGGTACAAGTCCGTGGCATTCATGAATGGTTTGGTGACATTCTTTCTGAAAGCAGGCCCAAGTGCCAAAAAAATGGGATGCATTTCTGGTAGAGTGTTGTCATATCCATGATTGCCAACTAGAAATGAAAGACAGATAAAGGTCAATATCCCAAAGCTGCAAAACAAGCATTGAACATATTCCTAGCATTAGCAGGGTGCAGAACAGGCACAGCTGTCCTCAATGAGGCTTAGAGGGATTGTTTTGATTGGCAGCAAAAATGTCTCCTTGCAAATACTGTGAACACTCAGAAAACTACAAAGAGAAAATACCTAAAAAACCCACAATGGAAAACACTGTTTAACAAAGAGGGGGGAAAAAAGTGAGCTCGTATGGCAGTAACAGCATTGTCAATGGCACACTGTGTACACCCAGACTCCCTTGATTTTCCTCAAGGAAAAACTCCAGCTTGGCAACAGGTCCAGATCTCTGAGAGAAAATTTTAAAAAACATGTCGAGTCCATGGAGATTTTGTCCAATTTTGTATACTCCTCAACAAGGAAGAGCTCACTGGTGGGTGTCCAGTGCCCATTCCTGACAGGAGCATTAAAAACTGGGGACATGTCAAACACACAGGCACAAGAAGGTGCTCTCAGCAGCTGCTGAAAATCTTGTGAAGTCCTGCTGGTAACACTCATCAGGTTAATACCAGCAGCAAAATTCAAAAGGTTCTCAGAAATGTAAGAGCTGACCATGTGACACCTGTACTGTAGGTTACCAGGAAGTTTCAGTTCACTGTCTCCCTGCTACCTACAACAAATCTCAAAACTTCAAGGTGAGGAATTCGAAAGTGGTGGTGGTGGTTTTATTCCTCCCAATCACCTAGAATGCGATTTTTCCTCCAAGGCAAATGAAAAATCACTGGTGTGCAGTAACAAAATATCCAAAGATTCTTTGTAGCAATAGGATGAGGTTACTCTAAGTGTAGCACCCACACAAGCTGAGAACTTTCCTGAAATGTTCTTGTATTTTACAATCCAACCCTTCTTCAGTAAATAAGTAAAACATTATTTTAAAAAAACCCAAAAACCCCCAACCCTACTCACCCTCTACTCAATGCATTCAGTTACAACTTTCTTTTTTAATCTCTCAGGAAGTGGTTTTTGGTTTGCTATATCCTGAAAGACCTCAAGTATGGGGCCACTAAAACATGTGATTGATCTTATCTCAGTAAGTAAAATGTTTAAAGAACCAGTAAGTGCAGATCCTCCTTCCCTAATAGTAGGGTGCTTCCCATCCCATCAGGGGAAAAAAAATATTAATTTCATACACTTAAGTTTTCCCTCCCAGTCTTAGGAAAAAAAAAAAAAGAATATTGGTTGTTGATATTAAGAAAGAAAGTACCACATAAGGTCCCTGCACTGGAAGATCCAGCAAAACACTATAAAGACAGAATACTTACATAGAAAACCATCAGTCTTGTTATGTACAATTTCCCATCCTTTATCAGCCAGTGCTAAGATGGGCTGAATTTTACTGTTGTGTTTGTAATGAAATCGATCTGGAATCTGCTCCTTTTTGTACACAGTCATGTTGGGATGAGCATTGGCCAAAGCTTCATAGACTTCATCCAGTTTGCCTTCAAACAAACAAAAAAGAAGAGACAAAAGACAAAAATTAAACATACCAGTGTGTTTACTGAACTCCTCAGCAGTTAAAATACAGCTGAGAGGGCAAAATGCACTTCCCCAGAAGGGAATTGTAACTCCAAGAGACAACAGTGTGTGCACAGAAGCTCCTGTGAGAAATCCAGGGCCTCAGTCACAGTGAGATCCCCCTCAGCACCAGGCTTCACAGCCTGTTCCCAAGCAGTAACTGCCTTGCTAATTTGAGAAAAATCCCTCATTTCACAGCTATCAGGATGTAAACTCTCACAGGAACGAGTTAAGACATTCAGTTGTCTCCTGGAAAAGGAACCAAACCCTCTTAGCTCCGTGCAAAGCCTGAAAGGAAGAAGACAGCTCCTAAACCTGTTTGTGAGGTAGTGGCTGCATTCAGGCCGAATTCTGTCACCTAGCTGGCTGTGACAAGTGACACTTTTTACCTATTTGAAAGCAGTTTGTTGCTTTCCTTTATTATTCATTAACAGCAGCATGAGCTGCTCCTCTGTGTTCCCAGTGCCTGCTCCTTTCCCTTTCCTAGTCACGGTGAGCACAAACCCCCAAGAGCTCTACTGACACTGAATAAAAAGGCATTTTCCACCCCCAACTCTTTATTTGCTTAATTCCAGTTTCTGAGCTCGCCTTTCCAGTAAAGGCCACTGAAGAGCCACAACCAGTTTGTCAAGCTGGCTGGAACACCAGCACACAGCATGGAGGAACCAGAACAGAGAGCCAGGAGCACAAAAGCAAGTTCAGGAATCGACATCTGAGCAAATTTCTTCATGCCCCGCCTCCACTTCAGGCCAGATTCGTATTGAGAGCCCCGGAGCACACACAGCAGAGTCCCGTGACACCAAATCCCTCAGCTCTGTGACTCAGGTAAGTGTTTGTGTGACACTGTGAGTGCACAGGGCCTGCAGGCCCCCTGCAGACTGACTTCTCCACTACCCTGGGTGTTTTGGATGGAGATCAGGGAAAAAAGTTTGGGAGAAAGCAACCAATGCTTCTAAAGAAACCATTTCCCTTTTCCCCTCAGCTCCTAGAATCCAGTGTAGAAATTCTGAAGGAAAATACATTAATGTATGCATTCTGAAGGAAACACAAGAATGTTTCTTATCTCAAACTGGTAACAACAACAACAACAACAAAAAATCGCTAAATTAAGAGACAAAACAAAGGTCACAATGAGACAGCAAAAGCAAAGGGATCAGAGATAGCTGCAGCAACAAGAAGAAGGATTCTAATGCAGCATTTCTAGGACTATATTATAATAAAGTTAATTTCCCTATGTCGGCTTTTTATGTAGAATGGCAGGGAAGAGGAGTCCTAAATATAGCAAACTTGATTTTACCCTAAATATTTGAATTAATAAGTTTATATTAAATGCAAAAAAAGAGGCCAGCATCACCAGCTGTGGTACAGGTACCTTCTTTGTAAACATCTAGTTAGTTCCCCACACACACTAAGCATGGTTAGATAATGGCTTTGATCCATCTCTTGGGGAAGCCATACACAGACACAACAGTTAAAAGAAACTGCTGCATTTTTAAGCATTCAAACTTTTCCTCAATCTCACTAAGCTTTACCATTCCCTTGGTTTAAGAAACACAAATTAGCTCACAGGTGAAATCACTGTTATGTACTTAAGCATATATTAGCTCGTATCTGAACTGACAGAGAAATGTATTGCTTTATAATAAAAATCACATCTGGTACCACTGAAGGAAAAAATTTTAGCTGTGCTCTTAACTAATTCTTGTTTATTAGCAGTGTAATAAATACCTGAATCTCTGTGCAAACTCAAATCCAAGCTGTTTCTGCAATCCCCTGAAATGGCTTTTTTTTTTACTATTTTGCAATCTAATTGCAGCAGAGATACTGTTTCTTTTCAGCATTTAGCAGAGAGGAGAATCAAGTTACACATCCTAAAGTTCTCCTTTCCAGCATGAGGCAGGTTTCAGCACTGAAGTTTACTTGTACAACTTCTTTATTTGCTAATGAGAACATCTTGGGCAACCAGTTTGCCTCTGTGGGGATGAAGCTCCCAAATTTGGCTTTTTTATCCCCACAGAGAGAAAGAGCACCCAGCTACTGTCAGGGCCTGGCAGTGCTCAGGCAGCAGAAACCTCAGTTTGAGCACACTCACATTTTAGTCTGGGCTATTCTTCAAATTAAAAATGAAAAGACACATTTGTTCATGCACTTATAGGTCACTTAATTATGCAAAATAATTAATGCCCTGCCTGGGCATTAAACACAGAGGGCTATCTATCAATTACTGCTGCAGATGTTACAGAGTTCTTAAAAGACCACCTTTCCAGAAGGCCACTTAAAACTCAACTTCCAAATTAGCACTTTTTTTTTTGTGTGTGTGGGATTGGGGTGTTGTGCACCGAGTAGTTTACAGTACTTGATGATGACAATCAAGAGCAGATGCATTAGTGACACTAAACATACACCTGACACTTCAGCAACCCTTCAGTGGCTGCAACCAGACTTCAGATTCCAATGCCAACATTACTCTTGCTCATCTTTATCACAATAAAAATGGTATGAATTTAACTGGCTGGCTCTCCAGCATGACAGGGAGAAAAAAACTCAAGTGAACTACAATAACTGGCGGCTAATCAAAAAAGCCAACACAGGCTTTATTTTTATCAAAGATCCCCATCTGTTCTCAGTTTACTGTTTGAGTTAGAAATATAATTCTTCCACTGTGGCTTCAGCATCTTGATGAAAGGCAAGATATGTAACATTCAGGTGTTATCTATCTAGAGTGCCATTCAGCCTTGATAATGCCATTAGATTGTCTTACTCCTCACAAAGGCTAAGGGATCCTTGGCAGTATTAGTCAACAGCAAACAGATTTGCTCCCTTTTCTTTTCTGAAAGTTAATCCAGGCTTTTGACAGAGCCCACAGAAAGAACAAAGGGGTCCTGCAAGCACTCCTTCCTCAAGGCTGATGTCCTACTGCCATCAGTGCTGCTACCACCAACTCTGTAAAGTTTGGGTTCCTCAGGGAACGTTACTGCTGTAGCTCCCTCCTACCTTCTTTTGGCAAAATGGCCACTGCAGGGGAGTGGTCGATGATTTCATAGAGCTCTCTGCTCACGTACTGGTCGAGCTCAATGAGCCTTTCTGAGGACGACTGTGACATCCCGTGATCGCTTGTGACTATGACATTTATCACATCCCACAGCTTCGCCTTCTTCAGCTCAGAAATGAGATAGCCCAGTTTTCTGTCAATGTCACTGATCGTCGCTCCCATCAGAGGGTTTTCTGGGCCCAGAAAGTGGCCCATCTTATCAGGCTGTTCCCAGTACAGGAGACCGAAGTTGATGGGTTCCTCTGACGTAAACCAGTCAATGAGCTTTGCCACCCTGTCTTCAAAGGGAACAGATTCATTGTAGGGCATGTAATGCGTAGGCAAGACTCCGTGTATCTTCACATCTGTTCCGGGCCACATGGCAGCACCAGATCTGTGTCCTTCCCTCTGGTTCGTCACCCATATTGGGCTGGCCTCTTCCCAGAACTTGGGGTTGTGGGCGTTCATGTTGTTCAGGGAGAAGGTTTCGTTCAGGACGGGGTCGTACATCTCGTTAGCCACGAGGCCGTGGCTCTCTGCGTAGAGCCCCGTCACCAGCGTGTAGTGGTTGGGGTAGGTCTTGGTGATGAAGACGTTGGTGACCTGCCTGACGTGCACCCCGCTCCTCATGGCACGGTGGAAGTTGGGAGTGGGCACTCTGTAGATGTAATCCCAGCGAAACCCGTCGAAGGACACCAGCAGCACTCTGGGCTGGGCTGGCTGCAGAGACAGGGCACTCTGAAGGAAGAGTAAGAAAATCCCCAGGGCTTTCCAATAACTGCTCATGGCTGTTCTGGAAGGTATCTGTCCCCTCTTCTGTGGCAACATGGCACCTGTTGAACAGAGACAGAAGTTGTCAAAGTCATAACTGAGATTTAAGAATGAGTGGCTAAAGTATTCCTTATGTACTTTTATACTCTAAGATATATTTTTTAAAAAGCATGCGATGACTGGACAAGGGGGAATGGCTTAAAACTGCAGAAGGTAGAATTAGATTAGACATTAGGAAGAGATTATTTACTGTGAGGGGGTGAGGCCCTGGAACAGGTCCAGAGAAGCTGTGGCTGCCCCATCCATGGAAGTGCTCAAGGCCAGGTTTGACCTCTGAGCAACCTGGTCTAGTGGAAAATGTCCCTGTCCATGGCAGGGGGTTGGAACAAGATGACCTTTAAGGTCCCTTCCAACCCAAACCGTTCTGTGGTTCTAATTCCGATCATAAAATTCAAGGATTTTGACTACTCCTAGCTATGACAGGTACTCCTCGTCTAACAGGCCTTATTGTGTCCTTATCTGACAAAACATGAAACATATTTTCACATTGTATTGGCTTGTGCTCCCCAGCCCCAGCTTCTTCCCAAACAACTTTTTGTTTAAAACTCAGGTATCTACTCAAAGCAAGGTTCCTCACAGTTTAGGTCTGTAACTGACCTAAAAATTCACGCTAATATTCCCCACTGTTTGCTGAACAGCATCATTTAACCACAGGACCAGATATTGCTCAATCCAATCCTGCATGTGGGCCGTACCAATATTCCTCACAGTTCTCCTTAGGTTCCCATTTTTCAGCAATCCTCTGGGACTCAATCCCCACTGAAATTCAGCTGGAAAACAGTGAATTTGTAACCAATAAATCCATCTTATTGCTCAGAGTACATAAATATCCAAGTGAATATAAGAAGTTATGGTATGACAAGCATCTGAGTACCACTGCAACAATGGAATAGGATCTGTGGCTGCCCCATCCCTGGAAGTGTCCAAGGCCAGGTTGGACAGGGCTTGGAACAACCTCCGCTGGTGAAAGTGTCCCAGTCCATGGCAGGGGGTTGAAATGAGATGAGCTTTAAAGTCCCTTCCAACCCAAATCACTGTAATTCTAGGATCCAGCGACGCACAGGCAGTCAAATGTTACACCAAACTTGCGTGTCTCCCGAAATTAAAATCCAGGCCTTGAGTTCTGCTGAGAACAAACTGACATTCCAGAGACCTAATTCCCCCTTCAGCAAACAACACAGACCCAAAGGCTACAGATCACCTCAGATCTACCTGATGGGGGATTTCTTCCAGCTGGACCTGAAGGACACAACACACCGTTGTGTTTATTGGAACCC
Organism: Regulus satrapa; assembly: GCA_013396955.1. Classification (NCBI taxonomy): domain Eukaryota; kingdom Metazoa; phylum Chordata; class Aves; order Passeriformes; family Regulidae; genus Regulus; species Regulus satrapa. The sequence goes on from VWZN01007993.1 coordinate 145,215, forward strand.
CAGCTGCCAAATTAGACAACGCTCATAAATTCCCCTTCTGGGGAGGGACAAGTATGGGTTGAAACCCTCTCAAGTGAAATCAAGTCTCTACTCCTGAATTTTACACGGCTAATGATCTCAGCATGATCTATAATTCTATTATTCTCATTCCTTAACTGCATGCTCTCAATAAATAATAAATGACCGGTGGTTTGGTTTCTTTTTCTAAGGCCTTCTCATACTGCTCTTCCCCGGATACAACCTAAGCACGTCTACTGACCCGGGTCTCTGCAGAACTCGGCACCGCAAAACTCCGGGGACCCGCGGGGCTCCGGCCGGACGAACCCACCGGACTGCCGAGGGCCGGAGCTGCCACACGGNCCGCGTCAGCCGAGCCGGGGCCCTCAGTGCCGTGTTCGGGCTTTCCTCAAACAGCTCCAGGGACGGTGACTCCACCGCCTTCCTCGGCAGCCCTTTCCAGCGTCTCATCAGCATTTCTGTGAGGACTCTCTTCCTAAAGTCCGGCCGAAACCTCCTCTGGCTCAGCTTGAGGCCGTGTCCTCTTGTCCTGTCCCTGTTCCCTNCCAGCACGCCCAGGTCACCGGGGAGGTGACCTCGGGTGGTGCTTGGAGCAGGGTCCCCGCTACAGCCCTGGTGCAGGTGTCAAAAGGGGCAGGTTGTAAGGGTGTCGCTGCATGCCATACACTAAATAGAAATTAAACAGAAATAGAGGTCGGGCAGGGCTGGCTTGGCTGTGACCTGGCTGTAAAAACAAGGATTAAAATTTATTCACTGGATATCTGGAAGTGCTTCTTCAGTTAGAAATAATAATAATTAAAAGTTTGGTTTTGATTCTGCTATTTTCCTATCAGCCTTTTTTTCCTCTCTGGTGTTCTGAGGCTCTAAATTTTCTATCTGCTTTCCAGCAGATGCTTTCCTCCACCTTTTGATGTCTGGACCCACAGCTACGCCCTGGAATGAAAATTAATTCATCCTTCCCCATCTCGCTAGAATCTAAACTGCTGAACTGGAGAAAAATCCAAGCTAGGTTTCCCACCTTTCCTAACTGAGGATTTGTGCTCCGTATGAATCCAAAATCTCTGTCCTCTGTATGAACAAAAACCCCACCCCAGTTCAAGGCAGCGTACAAAACCATTATCCTCCTACTGGTGCATGGGAACACAGAATCAAAAAATTATCAAGGCTGGAAGAGACCTTGAGGATCAAGTCCAACCATAGAGAATAATAGACTCAAACATGATGCTTATTAATCACTTTATAAGTGACATCGCCAATCTGGTGAAATAGATATATATATACACACAAGCACTGCCTATCTAGTGAATAAAGAAATTGTATTTATAAATATATATGCGATACCTTTCTCCCCTTCACCCATCCACCACGGGACAAGGCTCTTCTGATTTAATGTCTTTTTTCCCCCTCTTTCATTGCTGTTGTCCTGTTACAGGCTGAGCTAGTCCAAGCCTGGAGAATCACATTGCTGCTGTGCCTGGTAGAACCTGTGTAGAAGTGGTCGTTCTGCACCTGTAGGACAAAGTTCATAATCTTTTTCCTGGCCACGAACCCCACCAGAAACTTTGGAGAACGGGGAAAAAGGAAAAAGTTGTTCTAAAACTGCACCTGTGTGCATTGAAACCTCTTGCTGGGTGTCCCTCAACAGCAATGTGCTGTCCCACACTGTTACTCGTTAGCTAGAAAAAGCTGTGCTCACATTTGCTGTTGGTTCAGGTTTGATTCTGGCCTCTCACTTGGATCCAGAGGTGCTGGAGCTGCCTCTGCAGTGGCTGGGATCAGTCACTAGAGGGTACAGGTGCACCTGGGTTTAAGGAACAACAGGAATAGCTGGAAATTATAATATTTGCCTCGGATGCCAGCAACGGCTCAGCTGCTTAACACGGATACAAAATGAAAGCAAAGCACGGACAAAGAGTGTGCTAATTCCACCAAAATGTTTAATACCATAATAGATTTTCATTGAAGTACAGAGCTAATGTGAATATTTGTACAAAATATGTGGTTAAAAATAGTATTGATTTATAATATATACAGATATGTCACATCCGTGTCAGAAATGCAGACACTCGAATGAAACCATGAGCAATGCTTTTAAATCTACAACAACATACACGAAATATTTCTGCAGCTACCCACAGCAGGACAACTTGCCAAACTGACACTTAAGGATCCACCAGTCCTTACAGATGGCATTTCTGTCAGAAGTTTCTGTACAAGAACTCTGCTCTAAAATGGATTCAAAACATTTACCTTCATTAAGCCAACAGTGAAGAGAACACATCTGTGTGACACTAATGTAGACACAACTTTCTCGCACTAGATATATGATCAGTTACAAGAATTCGTTAAAAGAAGGCTGATCTTCTGGTGAGAATAATAGAGAAATTTAATCCTTCTTGCTGGATACTCTTAATGTTGTGAGTGAGGAAGCCCCTGATCCAAATGGACCCTTGATACAGCTCTCGAGTACATGGATCTGAATCCTAAAGTCTGTTTTAAGGTTCTGAGTGTCTTCATTTTTCATTATCCTCAAGGCTGCTCACAATTCACAGCTTTCCCAGCCTTACCCTAGCAAGAATCTCCCTCACAAAATGTACCTATTTAAGCTTTGTAGCTGCAGCACCAGGGCACAATCCTATATTAAGATGATTCTTGTTGCAGCCCCAGAATCTGTGCAGTTACTGAACAAACTGACAGAAGGGGAGAGAGAATTCAGGCTGCTTTTTAAAAGCTTTCTGAGCATCGCTGCAGTAGGGACTTTCTATCCAGAGTGCTGCTGCTGTTCTGCCTCTTAACAGTGCTGTTAGGGCTTCTCTCCCCTCCAAGCCAAAGCAAATATACTCCACACTTCAAATAGACCTGTGGGAAAGAGCTTTTACAACAGCTTTTCCCTTGTCCTTTTACCCCTGAATGCTGCAGTCTACACGTATTCAAAAAAAGAGCACAGCTACAGTTATAAAAACATCTTTTTTTTTAAGAGGAGCCTGGAATACTGAAAGCTGCTGTACTCCCCCAGAAGACGGGTTAAACCAGGAAAAGCAGTGTTTGGGTTTTTTGCTAGTGTAACTTGTTATTCAAGAGCATTGCATGATTCTGAGTACAAATGAGGGTCTGGCTGGGAATTTAATCCATGCCTGGTGTTGCTTTTTGATAAACCAGAAGTAAAAGTGATTTCCTAGGCAAAAGGGAATCAAGGAAATGCAAAGGTCTTATATTCACACTGGTATGTGAGAGAAAGCCTGAAACAGCAAAAAGTTTAGTGCTGAAATATTTGCCACTAAAGAGGGACAAAGACCAAATTCAGTAAATATTCTTTAGAGGATCTGAAAGCACTGTGACTGTGATCAGCCTGATCCTCTGGGACACGCAGCTCTCTGGCATCCACAGCTGAAGCCCTGGAGCTCATTTCCCAGTGCTGTGTCCCGTGCCAAGCACGATGGAAGAGCCGCGGCCGGCATGTCGCAAACACAGCTTTTCACTCGGGCGGATGAAGAAACTCAGGGTGCTGGGGGAAGCTCTTTTGGTGCTCAGAGTGAAGAATAAACTAGGCCCCCTGCCTTTCACCTCTAAAAGAGGTGGTTAAGAACCCCAGAAAAAAAATTCACTATTACTAGTTTTCCTAATTAAAACACATAGGTTAAGGCCTGTCCTTTCCAAAGGAATTAAAGAGCTCAGAGTTTACTTCTCCAGTGAGACTTCTGAAACGGATCTAATTTTCAGAATCATGAGCAACCATCCTTTGAGAAATGAAGGTTTTTTTTATGCCAGGCACACAGAAAAACAAATCGTCTTTTCAAATCCAGATGTGAGCATTTCAATATCAGAACTTCACAGGACAGTTATCAGCAAACTCATCTCCCGGTTTCCAGTCCTTTGCAAGACCCAGCACAAACTGACGCAAGAGACAATAATTAGTTTCAAACTTTATGGTAATGAATGTTAACAGAACTGTTTCCCCAGCCTGGCTGGCAGCTGGATGCCATGTTCCTCATCCAAGCAGTCATGGCCACAGCATCACCCATGACTAGAAAAGCACACTGAGAAACCGCATCAGGGCTCGGGGATGTGCCGAGCTTTTGCTCACCAGGGACTGCACTGCAGCTTTTTTTGTGTACACCGAGCCAAATCCACAGCAACCCAGAGCAAGTTCACATGACTGTGAAACTGCAGCAGCTTAAAATGGAACACGGCATATCCTGCCAACAAGAAGGCTGCTTTCCCCTTAATTTCTCCTGAAACAGAGTTTGGCCTATGTCACACGTTTAAGCATTTTCAGTTCTATCAGGGGTATGCACCACACTACTCAGTTTACTGATATAGTTTAGCTCTTTAAATGTTGCTTTTCCAAATGCCAGTGCAAGCAGAACACAAAAATACTGTTTGCCATATTTATTATTTTAAACTAAGCTCTGAATTATACAAGTGTAAAAGTGATTAATTAGCCAGTAGCTTTTTAATACTCCTATAAAATATGACTAAATAGAACATTTCAAAAGTTATGTACAATACAATGGAAAACGCTCATGGCATCTGTGACAGTGCTCAGACAAACCACTGGAATCGCATCCTGCCAGGAGCTCAGTCCATTCCTCAATACAAACAACAATCTGTATTTTTGCTGAAAGCTTTTACAGTGTTGCTGAATGGGACAGAGCAGGGGCAAAGACCAAAATAAAACCAACCCACCCCTCTCACCCAATTTAGAATCAAATTAGCGCTACAAAATTTATGCATGGGGAGAATGTTTATAACCTAAAACACTTCATAGTAACTATGGTTAAGGAATGAATGCTCTTGCCATATTTTCTTGGCTGAGAACAAAGTTTACTGGAGTGTGCCTGGGTATGTTAGGAAGGGGGGGGAATTTGCACACCTTGTCTTAATTACAAAAATCAAGGCCACAAAAATTACTTGTTGTTTTGTTCCAAAAGAGCAGATTCCAAAATACTCTTTCTCCATGCACTGGAAATGTTTTCATGCTTTAAACTGTAGTGAGGAAGTCATTAAAATGTCAGTTTCATTTCTGAAGAGGTCAGAAAGGACAAGCAGGCAGCAGGCAACAGAAACAGCAGCTGTACTCCCCTGATTTCCTTCTTTCAATTTCCGAAGAGCAGCAGGAGCCATGTCCACCCATCAGAGGCCCCAGGGCATCACCTCCAGCCGCTCCCTCCAGCTCCTGCTTTGGGGAGGAAATGGAAAGGATGTGGGCTGTGCCTCGGGAGGCACAGCGTAACACCGAGGCTCCATTCTGCCAGGGTTCCAGCAGGAGAGAACCCCTGACACCCTGGGAAGTGCAGGTCAGAACGGCTGACCTCAAAAAAGCTACAGAAAATCCAATTCCCACTCAAATAAGTAGGGGCTCTGCCTGTGATTTACTGAATATGACAATTCCCCTCCCAGATAGTCAGCATTTTTTGAAAGAAGCATTCTTTCCACGTAAAGCAAGAACCAGCCTTTAGTAAAACACTATCTGCTCCCAAGAGTCACAAATGCTGATACTTTGATGATGAGGACATTATTCCATATGATGTGAAACCATTTTTTTTTCTTTTTTTTTTTTTTTTAAACGTTGACCATTATTTCATCACACAGAGGTGATATATAAGCTTTGAACGTAGAGACTGCTCGGAATTTTCAGGTTGCAATTGTGTTTCTATTTCAGTGCTTCAAAGCAATGAGCCGTGTGGTGCTGCCTCCTGGGTAATACCACACGGCTTTACAAAGCACGGAGCAGTCACTGAACGGGGCCTCGTTTCAAATCTGTTTGAAAATGCACTTTGAGGAAAGAACATTTAAGGTCCAGTGCTTTAATTTGCAGTGTAGTTTTGCATCATTTGAGGCCAAAGTACTTAGTTCAGAACAACGTCTCCCCGAAGTTTGAGGAATGGACACAAGGACAAGATTTGGCCTCCTACAGTCCTGCCCGTAAAAAGGTCCACTAGCAATGATGTCTGATCATTTAAATGCTTAAATCTCACTGCCCCTGTTTACACTGGGCTAAACTAAACCCCATGGAGTGTGTTCTGTAAAAAGCCAGTGGTGTTACTCCTGGAATAGGGTCCTGTGAGTGACAGTTTGTTTCCTCCAACCAATTTTAAATGTATCACCGGAAGAAATATTGACCCGGCACCTCTGAGGAGTTACTTTAATGAAACTTTACAGTGATGTCATGAAGCCACTAAAGCCCCGTTTTCTGTTCAATCTCCGCTGTATTTAATGAGCAGTATTCTATCAGTGTAACATGCACAGCGATGCCCATAAAGCAGTAACAATTACCACAGTATCCAAACGCGCTGAGTGCAGAGTAAAGAACACCAGGGGGGTGGGGCTGTGGTGCTCAGAGGCTGAACTACACCAGGGTGATGAGTCCTCATTCCCAGATGTCCTCACCATGCACGCTGGGAATGCCATCTCCTGTGCTCAGGGAATGCCATCTCCTGGCAGAGCAACACGCCTGCTGTCCTGGAAGTGCTGCCGAGCCAAGACCCCTGCGAGGGGGGAGCTTGACTCTACTGGAGCTCTGCTGCTCGTTCAGGGTGCGATGGGACCCTCGCTCAGAAAGCAGATCATTAGGTTTTAACGAGAAAAATCTTGATTACAGAACCTCAGCTGACTTTTCAGACCCTAGAAGAAGCTTCCAAGATGTATTTACTTATTTTAATCCTTTTTTAAAGGATTTTAATCCATGGAAGCTCACTGTGCCATTTTATAGTCACTTTGGGGAGTACAGCTGCAGCTAATTAGCTTAAAAATCCCACCATACCTTACACATACGCTCAGTTTCTGCAGTATTAATTTCAGTGGAACTACTCATGTGCATAAATTAAGCGCATGCTTAAATATATGCAAAATCTGAGCTCAAATGTCTAGAAAATATGTTCTCAAAATGACAAGTATGCATTAAAAAAATAAATCATCATGGAAGGCCTGCGAGACAGGGAATCCGGGATCTGTCTGCTGTCAGCCATGATGCAAACACAGAACAGTTTTTGTAACCCAGTATATATTGCAAGTGAAAGAAACATGCAGGATGGGGTGAAAAAAGGGGATTCAGTTGCATGCAGTCTAACTTCAAGTGTGTGATTATGGTCCTGTTTTCTTTGGCCTAAAAAAAGAGAAAAAAAAAAAAAAACCCAAATAATTTCAACTAACCTCTGCTCACCTCCACAAACCCAAACTGCATACAGCTCAAAAAGGGTTTTGAAGCACAGGACGTGGGAAGGGAAAAGGGCTGAATATTAGAGATGTGCAAGTTATTACTGACAATTTCAGGGCTATTCACCACACCACCAGGAAAGCATTCAGCCTGTAATGTCACTGGAACATACAGCTATAACAGAGAGCAAGGAATCCCATTTTACATGAGCAGTCAGTCAGTTCCTCCTCCTCAGACCCACCACTCACCCCTTGATAGAAGATAAACTGACAATCCCTACTGATATTCCGGCTCCCTTCTCCCCAGAGAGGATTGACTAGAGCCCCCAGCAGCTGCTGCCTCTCCCTTCAGCCCAGAGAGCTCCATCTCACATCCCTGCCACCATTGCAGACCACTGTTCTCTACAGCTGTTGCTAGAAGAGGGTTGTTTCCTGTTGTTTCTGAAAATGTTGCAAGGACAGTATTCCTTACAAAAAAATACCAGGGGGGTGCAAAGGCCACCAGGCTGCTAGTAGAGTAAAACAACACACCTATCCCTCTTAAAAAAAAAGGGAAAAGACTAAGATCTTTTGGGAAGTGAGGAGGGCAGAGGAGCAGGCTGCTTGATGAAGGGCAGTAGCAATCCTGGGAGTCTGAATATCAAGCCTGACATCGGCCTAATTCCTACCCGAACGGTCTCTGCGGTAGTGGTGTTTCAGCATGCAAATTATAGCTGTGAAAAGATCCTCAGACCGAAACCCTCCCTTGTTTCCTCAGGCTTGTTTTGTCCTTTCCAGCTAGATCTATCGGTTGGTGTGTGATATGGTTACAGGTACAAAGATCTTTTTCCTAGCCCTTTTGTTACAGAGGCTTGATTACTGTGAAGGGGTTTCAGTGACCTTAACGTCCCGGTGCTCAGAAGGCAAAAGCTGCCTTTCAACAGAACAAAGCAAACAAAAACCAAGAGCTGTGCTGGAGGAGAGAGAAGTGCTGCTTCTGCCGGAGAGGCTCAGTTAGATACAGGCGGCGGCACACCGGGGCGTCGGGTTTGAATGATTTTTGGCTTTGGAGAATTCTTTGGGTCCTCATCTTCTTCCATGTCGCTGTCGCAAACGTGCACTACCACGCTGGGAGTGGACTCTGTTCCTGCGTGCAGCTCGTATTTCTCACCTGGAAGCAGAGAAAAGCAACCACGTCAAAAGATGGCAATCTGAGCAGCAACACAGCCCGTGGCACTCCTGGACTGCAGAATATTCCACACCTGGGTAGGGCAGGGAGCTGAGTGTGTGCTGCTGCTAAACACAGGCGAGCACCAGCGTGGCTGGACTCTGTCAGCTGCCACAATATCGCCTGGGGATCCCCAGTTTGATCACAGCTCTGTAAGGCATCATCAAATACACATATCCTCGTGTCTGTAAGGGGTTTTGGTACCGATATTGGTGGCCAATAGCGCTGAAATAAACCCCCAAAGTAGGCAGAGGAAGGAGAAAAGCCACAGAAGTTCATGGTTAAAGAGATGAACTGGAACCCAACCTACCCAACCTTCCGTCTGAAGTCATTTCACACCTGTTGGGTTGAGGTTGATCTTTATTTTTGCTGTGGCTTTCCTTCAGTCCCATTTAAAGCCCATTTCCCACAGACAGATTTCAACACTTAATCTAATTTCTCCAGAAATAAAAAAAACCCCATATCTCTGCTCCAGACGGATTTTGAGTTTCAAAGCTCTTTAACTGAGGCTGTAACAAATTTTGTCTCTACAGATGAGATTACAGAGCAGTCTATAAATTCTCACTAGAGCAGGCTGAATGCCTAAACAGTACATTATATTTTCTAACCATCTACATTCCTTATTTAAGTCTCAACACAGTACTCCTCTGAGGAAGAGGAACATTTTTTTTTTCCCCAAGAAAATACTCTGAATTGGAAGGGACCCACAAGGATCATTGAGCCTAACTCTTAAGTGAATGGCCCATATGGGCTTGGGTGGTTTACCTGCAGAAGTCCACAAGCAAACAAAGGATCAGATAGAGGACTTTGAGTCCTGCTGGCACTACATGTATTCTGGATTGTACATGGGATACAAATAGGTATTGGTTATTAAATTGCAAGGAATTAATTTAAGACTTTTAAGAAAAAAACATTGCCTGCAAAATCTTCTGAGACCAGGTGAGGCCCCAACAAACCCAGCTGGCCTCCGTTTGTGGTGCAGTGGCTCCTAAATGCTGCACTGCTGGCAGAACCCAGCAGTGCCAGGTGTTGGATCCTGGAAGCAAATGGCAGTCCCTGCCCCAAAGCACTTGTGGCTTGCTTGTGGTACTAATTTTGAGTTTCATTTGTTAGCCACTTTGTGGCAGAGTAATTAATACATGTGAGGAAGGGGTTGCAGGTTGGGCCCTAAATTAGCACTTGCAGCTCTGGGATTGAGCTCACATGCTGTTGGTGCTGACAAATTTCTGGTCCAAATAAGCCTGGATGGCTTGAGACTAGAGGACACACTGTATTTTTGCCTGAAAATAAGAAGGCAACTAGTGAATAATAGCTATAAGCCATGCATCTCACTGTGAGAAATATTTTACTGCTGTGATACCATTAATGTTGACATTTAACTGCTTTATTTTTGGCAGCCTTTCCTCTGAATCCAAATCGAGCAAAGCATTACAGGTCTTGCTGATAGGCTAAAATATACATTAAAAAAAAAAAAAAGAGAAATAGCTTGGTCGTGCTGCATTGAGGAATCATATGGTTCTCCTCTGCCCATTTTCCCTGCGGGCCTCAGCTAATTTCTCAGCTCTGGGCTGACGTCAATGCCGCCAGGCAGCACCGAGGGCTGCATTGGTCACTGTCACCGCGGGCAGCTCCGCAGAGCCGCGCACACGCAGCGCCCGTCCTCCTACACCAGCAGCGCCGAGCAAACCAGATTCACTGCCCTCCTAAAAGGTAATAATCCCAGTTCAAATGCCACATTCCTTTACTGCTCAAATCCCTCCCAGAAGGGCTCCCTTCCGCTGAAAAAGAACAGTGGAAAAAAAGTACAGATGCAAGGAAAAATATTCAGATGCCTCTGGCAGAAGTAACTGCAGCAGCAATTAATGTCACTTTGCAAACCAAAATGTGATGCACTCATAAATTAGGGTTTTAAGGCATACAGTTATTTCTGAGCGTGAATGATCTGCAGACTCTGTTCTGTACTCGAACAGCAAAAAGCTTTAAACCTTTTCATGGCTGAGTTAGGAACAGGATAACAATAACTCTGGGACTTTTTTACAGCTGGATCTTGTTCCAAACATAGTCGCTGTTTGTGGCAAAACACTAAAGTGATAAGCACAAAATAAAAATCCAATAGACACAGCCGGATTAGCCCTTCCCTTCTGATGTTCTTCTATTTTTTTTTTCTCTTAAACACCATATCCAGAATTTAATTTTTAAAAAAAGAAAAAAAAAAGAGCTAAGTCTGCAGCAGTTCAGCTACTGAAGAAATGGTTGAGTCACTGGAGTTTATGTTTAAAAGACCTAGGTTGTCCCAAGCTATGAATAGCAAGTTGAGTTAACATGGGTAAGACTCACAAATTTCTGTAACAGCACCCAAGCATTTGTCCAGTGATCTCATTCAGCTGTCTCTGACATGGCCTCCTCTGTGTTCTCAGGCCCTACACTGATCCATGCTCCTGCTTCTCCTGCTTGTCTGGAGAAATCTTACAGACTAGCTAAGCCAAAGGATTCTTGGGGATAGGGGTCTTTCTCCTTCAGCTGTCTTTGGTCTATCTCTATCCTGTAATAATAAATTTAAAACCTTCACATAAGCTAATAGTGACAACTCACATAAATTTACTCTGAAAATTATCATAAATTTTATCAAATATACTTTGCCCTTCAGGGAAGAATTCAGCTGTGGCATGTCTACTTTACAGATTTGTCCAAAAAAACTTTCTGATAAACCCTTGAAAACAGCAGTGATGTTCCTCTCTAACCATTTGCTTTGCATAAGTAAAACAGTAAGCATTTGAAGTTTCTTCCCTGAACAATGAACAGAGCTGCTTTTATGTCACTGGGCCCTATAGTGACCACACGAGCCAGGAGTAAACCCACAGCCTTGGGTGACGCAAGAAAGATGAGCACAGAAGCAACTTATGATATTTTAGAATTAAAAATAATGGTATAGGATTTTCTATTGCTTTGTGAGTCAGTGCTGTGACCTTTCATTGATGGTGCAGATCCTGTCTGACAGGGCCCTTTTGTCCAGCAAAGACCATGCTCATATACATCAAGAATACTGAACAAATGCTAATGATAACGTGTATAGCTACCTCATCCCTAATTCAGACTCATGAGCAAAGGTTAATGAGTTCAGAGCTGCCCATTCCATGTAAATGTGGCATTAGCATAATGAAAATACCTTCCACTTACAGTCCCTTCATCCAAGCTGGGATGGAAATAACAGGAGGTCTTTTGTATGGGTGCATGTTTGTCACAGAAGAGCTGCAGCTCATCCCATAAAATACCTCCATAAACCACCTCTACAGCATGGATCTGCCATGGCAAAGAGGAGGAGCTGCTCCCTAGAAGCCCTTTACTGATCTTGCAAGAGCTGGGCACCCTCCTCTCCCAACCAGAGGAAAAATTTTCTCCATCCAGCAGCTCTCCTGTACCCTGCCCCTGGTAAGAGAAGGGAAGGGCAAAAGCAGCCACAGAACAGCAGGGAGAAGGAGGACAGAGTTGAAAAGTTTTATCTATCCCCATTTGTTTTCCCCTCCATCCTCTTGTAATCCTTCCTGGGAGTCATATGAAGTATTTAGGATTCCTTTGAATCAGTGATGACAAACGTGAGAGTTTGAAAACACTTGGGCACAGAAAAATCTGCCTTATGAGATGGTTTGAAATCCCTGTGTATGGCATCTCCTGGGCAGGGTCCTGCTCCCACCTGTGAGCCAAAGCCAGGGCAGAGCAGTGCAGGTGCTCTGCATCCTCCTCAAGAAGCCCAGCTAGAGCATGGCAGGAACAGCAACTTCTGAATTGCTCAGAGACAAAAATGAAGCCCAGACGCAACAGCCAAGTGGCACAGGCAGCTGCCAGGTCTCCTCTGTGTCCCAAGAGCCACCACTGCAGACTCAAGAGCCACCATGTGTGACACTTCAGAACGGTGCTTTCATAACGAGAAAAATGTATTGTACAAGACCTGGAGTGTAGCCTGAGGCACAAAGCCTGCTGGAATGCTGATAAGGGACGGCGTAACAACGGAGAGGAGTCCAACTGGTGCAGACCTGTCTCTGTGGGCTGCTGGAGATAGTGCCTTGCACTGATTTTCCAACAGTGCCCAAGGCTGTGGAGGCAAGTGGCCACCACCAGAGTGCAAAACTGCAGCAGCGAGTGCATGGAGCAAGTGAAGCGCTCAGCACCCTGACCTGTGCTGGGTGTTATTGTACAGTGCAGATCCCAGCAGGGCAGCTGTGATCCCTGAATCAAACCCATGGGAGAAAAACAATTTCTCTGGGCAACCACAGTGTGGGCAGCAGGGGGTGAGGCTGGCAAGGGGAAGTCGGGGGATACCTGGGATCCTGGGGAAAGGCACTCTGAAGTGCAGAGGTAGAAATGAGAGGGTAGAGGGGTATCTGTTGTGAAGAAAGAGGCAGTGGGGAAGGAGGCAGATATAGGCAGGTTGGGGAGGGGATAGCAAGAGGGAGGGACTGCTTTCCAGAAAAGAAAGGGCATATTCTAGTGTGCCAAGAGGATAGTTTGGAAATCACTGCACTAATAAATTGCAAACAGCTGCCTGTCCTTTGAGGGCAGCAGCTCTATTGTAGATACAGTCTGGACCTCTAGACTCCCTTTTCCTCCACCTTGCAAACGTTTCTCATATAAAATATGTTTACAAGGTGGGGTGGTTGTTTGGTTGTTTGCCAGTCAGGTCCAGGTTGTATCCTCACCTGGCCCAACCTGGAGCTAGCTTTTTCCTACAGGAATGCTTGCAACCTACCAAGCTGTTCTCTAGTCCAGGCCCTGATGTCTTCACATCTTCATCAGCACATCAAACTACTGGAAGCTGTCTTGACTGTGGAAATGTTTTCCATCAAACTGATTAACAACTGCACTCCTTTATTTGCAATATATTGAAAAGATTTTAGGCTGGTGGTCAGCAGCAGGCAGTCACGGTTCCTGGCTCTGACTGATCTACAGCACTCTGTTCATGCCTCATTTAAAGCCTAATTTCTGCATCTGCAGAAAGTGAGAATATACATCAATCATCCAGGAAGTTAATTAAATATGCCATGATCCTCCCTAAGGAGTAAATGCACCCTCACTGATCTCAATTCCATGTGAAGGGACCAAAACCAGCTTCCTTTTGAGCACAGAAGGAAATCTGTTCCATTATATCTTCAAGATGCCAGCCTGTCACTGCTGCAGCTAAAACATCTGTCCCAAAACTGCTGGCACATGGCAAATCTGTTAAGTCACTCATATGTGAACATATTCTTCACACTCTGGTGCAAATCTCCCAATATTTTGCACCCAGGGACAGTTTTGGTCTCTAATTTTGTGGCTATGATGATTATGGCACCATACTGTGACAGGAGATGACCCGGATTCAGGGAAAGGGAAAGAAGCATGGGTCTGTGTCCAAGTGGTACAGCCTGCATTCCCAGTGAAGGAGGACAATAAAACTCATCTTATGCTGAGGGCATACAAAGACACTGTTCACTATTTAGAAGTGCTAATGAGTTTTCCTGGTCCTCAGTTTTTTATTTTACCAAATCACTGCATGTAACACAGCAAAGATCCCTCACAAGTTAAAGACATGGAAGCCAGATTCTGACATTCTCAGCTCTGTAAACAACTGTGCCAAGTGAGTGGTTTTCGACCGCTGATAAGCCGCAGTTACATTTTTAAATTGTGTTTTTGAAAGAAAAACATTTTTCTCTGAGGCTACCAATGCTGTACGATGTCCAGCAGTGTTTCACTGCAGCAATACTGAGAAATGAGTGTTAGTGGGATTTGTTTTTCAATGAAATTCTAAACATAGTAAATGCACAACTGAGAACAGCAACACTATTTTAAACCCGCCACTGCAGTTAACTAAAATTGATCCCTCTAACAAGTGCTAAAAATAGAAAGAAGAGAGCACACAATGGCTTTTCATATTGCTCCCTGCAGGCTCCTTAAATCTGGGTGAATTTGACCTTCACGCAAAGCTGTCCCAGAGTGTGGGACAATGAGTGATATTTCACATTCCACTGCTCCAGAACAGGAATTGATTTATTACCCAGCTAGCTCGGGAATTCGTTTACACGTTTCCATTTATAACACTGCTGCATCAAAGGGGGAGGAAAAAAAAAAAAAGGAGGTTTTTGGTTTTTCTTTTATTCAGCATTTTAGAAGCAAAGTATAATTCCTGGAAATTCTAATATGCAATATTGTATGAAGTCTTCCACCTGACTGTCTTTTTCTATGGGCTTTCCTGCTGAAGGGGAACAAACCATCTATCTCCTGGTACATATTTTCCTCTTGTGAGAGATCCCATGTGAAAAAGACAGGAGATAATCCTTGTGAATCACAAAACATCTTCCTGCACCCCATGCACTCCAGCTCTGAGTTCCTTTGGTGCAGTTGCACAAAAGCCCCAATTAGGAGATGTCTGCAATTGGAAGCTGTTCTCAGAGCGAGCAAGCAGCATTCCCAGTACAGCTGGGGGGAAAACAATTCTCTCATCCCACAAGAATTTCAAAAATAAACTGCTAAATTTTCATGAGCCCACCCCCACAATTGTTATTAGATTGGATCTGAAAAGTTTTATTTCGGTATGAAGATAATTTAATAGGTTATTTTTTCCTTGTGGCTTATGAATGTAAATTAGATTAATTTGTAAATGATACTGCTTAGACCTGAAAATGGAACCTTTCTCATTTTGAAAGCTCTAAAATAGGGTGCTTTAACAGCTTTGAAAGAAAACTCTTTGTAAAGATGACTTAATTAAATCAAAAGTAACCCTCTCCTATGTAAAGTTTTGATTTCATCAAATGAGCATTTCCCCAAGGGAAAGCACTGCTTGAAAATCCCAGCTAGCTTCAACTCCTGGCATTAGCTGAAGATGGAAAGACAGAAGAAAGCCTGGATACATTATCCACTGACATTTAGCAGGTGCTAGCGGAGGCTACAACTTATCCTATTCCTCTTGCACAGTTTTCAGCAGGAAATGAGCATTCCTAACAGAGCAATCCCACCGGGACTGGGGAACAGTAGTTCTCTCTCAACAAACAACATGAGAGATTCTCCACTCCGGTGGAGAGTGTACTTTTGGAGGTGCATTTTCAAGTGAGAAATCCGCACCTTGGAATGCAGTACTGAGCAGATGTCGTGTAGAGCAAAAACTCCTCACATCCATAGCCAAACATTTGTCCAGTCCCCACCTAAACCATCAGCTGTCTCATCTAGGCACAAACCCCAGCACAATAAACGGTGTAAGCAATGCTTTGATCAGCTCTCACAAGCTGCAGATAACACACAATTCTGTGCCTACACATGGCAAAACTCATTCTGAAGGAAAGAACCAGGAGACATCCATCAACTGAAATCCAAATTTTAATGCAACTTCCTGCTCTATGCCAACTCCCTCTACAGGGATTTGGAAAGGAATTAGGTAGGAAGCTCTCCTGGTATTTCTTGTCTGCTTTTCCTGACACGTTTTCACCCAAGGACCACAAGCTTACCTGGTCCAAGCTTGGAAACAGCGTAAAGGAGGTCGTAGTTGATGACAGGTGTTGCATCATCTATTGGTTGCCACCCTACAGGTGGGGAGGCTGGAGGCGAGATGAGAAACTGTTTTGCAGGCTGTGGTGGTGCCAAATGAAGCTTGTCTCCATCTGTCTCCGAGGTCTGAATCTTTAAAGCATAACAAAGACACTGTTTAGTATAGCATAGAATCACAGAACGGTTTGGGTTGGAAGGGACCTTTAAAGGTCATCCCCTCCAACCCTCCTGCCATGCTCAGAGCCCCATCCAGCCTGGCCCTGAATATTTCCAGGTTGAAGCATCCACAACTCCTCTGGGCAACCTGTGCCAGTCTTTTACCACTCCTACTGTGAAAGATTTGTTCCTTACATCCAACCTAAACCAACCTTATTTTAGTTTAAAACTATTTTCCCCTTGACCTATTGCAACAGGCCGTGCTGGAAGGTCCATTCCCATCTTTCTTTAAGCCCCCTTTAAATACTGAAAAGCCACAGTGAGGTTTCCCTGGAGCATTCTTTTCTCCAGGCTAAACAGCCCCAGTTCTCAGCCTGTCTGCCCAGCAGAGGGGCTGCAGCCCTCTGAGCATCCTTGTGGCTTCCTCTGGCCTCACTCCAACAGGTCCATGCCTTTCCTGTGTTTGGGACCCCAGGTGGGATCCCACTAGATCAGAGTGATGTCCCTCAGCCTGCTGGGCACGCTGTGGGTGATGCAGCCCAGGATGTTTGGAGTGCCATTGCCTCCTTGTGTCCAGCTTCTCATCCCCACAGGATGGCTAAATGGAATGACTGCTCAAATCATACCCTTCTCACCCCAAAAGACACCCAGGCAGGGTTCCAGCGTCAGTCTCAAGAGGAGAAGGCCAGGAGATGAATTTCATCTCAGCCTTACAGATGGTGCCTCTGCAGTAAATGCGCAGTGTGGGGCTGTGACATCAGCAAAGCTACAATATCTGTGCCTCTTGTGTGTGTTCTCTCAGGGTAAATGCAAAGGTTTTGTAGCCACAGCTGCTAGTTCAGAGATTTTTGAGACTGTAAAGGTACTCTTGTGATCTGGTCCAAATGCCTAAATAAAAACTCAAGTAACTCCTGCACCAAGGCCCTGTAAGTCTTCTTCAGAAAGACTTCTACAGATTTTATTTCTTTAGTGGCAGTAAAAAAGAAATCTATGATGTTCCTAAGTCCTTTGCAAGTGAGTGTCTTTATTTTATTTCCATCTTAAATCATCTACTTTAATTCCTCTTCTTTTTTAGTATATTAAAGAAGCCTTGACATAAATGAATCGTACTGCAGCCATACCTGAGCACATACAACCAGCTCCAGCCCAGAAGCAATAAACTCTATTTCCATGACAGGAAACATCCCAGGGTGCTGGAATGGCACCCTGCTGTACCACAATGGGATGTGCAGAGAGCCTGTCTGAATCTCTCTACTCCACATTCCCCAGAACTCGTAGGTCTGGAAGTGGTTAGTCAGCCTGGCTGAGGTCAGACACTGCTCCAGACACTGCTGCTTCCACATCTTCATTCCCTGGACAGGACTAATAAGCTCTTCTAAGACTGTGGACTATCTGTGTCCATGTATACCAGAGAGCACAGTGCAGGTACCAGGATGGTTCTGCAGGAAACCAGCTTACAAAGGGACACTAATCACTATTGTGCACATTTTTCTTTTTCTTGTTATCCCAAGTTTTCAATTAGCCTCTTAAATGTACAGTTAGAATGAAACCATTCCCAGATCTGCTTAACTGCAGGTTTTGAAACCTTTCAGAAAAAAATTCAGAGCCAGATTTAGGAGATCACAGCATAGAAAATGGGACTGAGGCAGATTCTTAACACCTAAATCCAGCTACAAGATCTTCTGAGCTCATCTAACTAGTTAAGCATATTGTTTTCTTCACAGCTGTAGCTTCCCATCTTCCTATGGTTCTGCTCCTGCCTAGGCTCAAAACAGCTCCTATTCTGACCAGGATGAAGAGGCTCAT
The DNA here is from genome assembly GCA_013396955.1 of Regulus satrapa. Taxonomy (NCBI): domain Eukaryota; kingdom Metazoa; phylum Chordata; class Aves; order Passeriformes; family Regulidae; genus Regulus; species Regulus satrapa. The sequence goes on from VWZN01007993.1 coordinate 163,069, forward strand.
AATTTAACATTATGGGTATGCTTGATACCTTCAAGTGAGCCAGCCCTTAACCTCAGACCTCTGAACCTGGCAGCTCAAACCACACCTTCATTGCTATAAACACCAGTGGGTATCACACAAGTCACTGTGACCACATCGATTTATTAAACTGCATTCAGAAGAGGTGGTGGCTGGGTTCTCAACCTCCCTCAAATTTTATCCTGGCTGGGGCCCAGGCTGCTGTGGGAGATCTATGTTCTCTCTCCCTTGGCCAAGGAGAACTGAACTCCCACCTGACAGTTCCAGTAGATAGACATAATCATCTACAGCCCCAGGTTGGGGGTGTTTTTCTTTCCCCACCTTCTTCCTTTGACTTGGATTCAATAAATTCCTTTTAGAGAATTCAGTATTTGCAATTCATGTATTCAGTAAGAAAAAGCCAAAAAGGCAGGAGGAAGCCTGACTGTGGCTCAGGGCTGCAGCCAAATATGTAATCCAGTCCCACCTTTTTTATTCACTTGGATTCTTTACGTTAGCACTTTCTTATGGTTAGTTAAGAGAGTTACCCACAGACAACACTCAGTGTTGTAAACCACCTCTGAGACATATAATTCTGTGTATTGTCCTAAGTGGTCCTTGAAATTTACTGCAGACCCTCAGGGCAGAAGCAGCTCAGTCAACACAAGGAGGTTTAAGTAATCTTCTATCAGGGAGACTGGGCATGGGAGAAACCTTTATTACTTTTATTCAGTGTTAGTGCATAGCTTTTATAGAAATATTGTGCAGTAACACAGAAGTAGATTCTAGATTTCATTACCTGTGCAAAATACAACTTTAACTTCTTCCCTCTGAACTGTGTTTCATGCAGCTCTATTCTGGCACGAGCAGCTGATTTGGGACTGCTAAAATTTATCCGCACACGCCTGAAGCTTTTGAACAGCTGGAATGTCACGCAGTCATCATAGGCACGGAACAAACCTTCAAATTTCTCCTGCAAAGGAAAAAGAAATAATGCTGAAGACTAACTTCGTGTTCTGTCACATCAGTCTGGATCAAATAACAATGTGAAACTTGACTGTTTAAGCAGGAGGTTTCAACCTGTGGCCTTTGGAGACAGGTGTCCACAGACAAAGGCTCTGTGAAAAGAAATTAAGGAAAGCAGCAGTCTGGTAGTGCTGAACTCTGCAAAAGGTTTAGGAGAAGAAGTCTTCAAACCGAGAACCCAGCAGCTATTGAACTTCTCATAAAAGTTGAGCAAACCTATGAGAGTGACATACGAAATGAAGCTGAAAGGGCACATGACTGAAAACACCAGACAATGGAGGGCTCATCTGCACTGAAGCAACCATTGTGCTGAATTACAGTGCAGTCAGCAGACAAAGGCTGCAACTGAGGCGCACATCCACATCAGCACCGCAGGGCCGTTTTGTATTGCACGAGATGTTTTCCTGGATGTTTTGTCATTTAAATACTTTAGGGAATAAACACTCGTTCTTTGAGAGGTCCTGCAGCGTCTGGAAACAAACTGGACAACTGAAAACAATAGTGATGTATCCTAAAAACAAACATCAGGCTTCGAAATGTTTAGCTGTAGAAACATGCTCGAAAACTCAGGACAAAAATAGGGATATTTTCACATTGTTAAAGGAAGGTCTGAAGTTTACCAATCCACGGACTTGGAGATGAACAGAAATTCAAGGCACTTTGGCAGCCTGGGAGGCTCAGACTCTGTGATTTCTCTGCAAGCTGTGAACACACACAGGACTAAGCTCCACACCATCAAATAAACCCAAAGTCCTTAAATCAATTCTGACACTTGCACAGGTCTTTTCATTCACACAAGCATTGATTCATAAAATGCCAAGGCTGAAAGGGGACAGTTATTATTCAGTCCAGCCTTCATGTTTACTCAGATTTCAGACTTCCATCCAGTGAGTCACACATCAAATCTGAGCACTGTAATTACTGCAATCAAGCCTTGAAGTTTTGGAAGATGGAAAATCAGTCAGACCAAAGCCCCTTCTTTTAGGAGTGCTTTATTCTGAAAAAAGCCACTGGTGAGATGATTTGCCACACCATTCCATGTAAGGGCTGTTATGTCAGGGGTTTGTATAATTACAGTAACCTAATGTATATTGACAATAACCTGATGTGGATGCCCCATCCCTGGAAATGTTTAAGGCCAGGTTGGATGGGGCTTTGAGCAACCTGGTCTAGTGGAAGGTGTCCCTGCCCATGTAGGGGAATGACAATGAGATGATCTTTAAGGTTCTTTCTAATTCAAACCATTTCAGGATTCTGTTTTCTTTGCTACCTCTGCAGGTCCTCACATTTTTACATGTTTCAAAATATGACTTCTTTGCTTCTTATCCAGGAAAACAATTTCTTTTCCCTTACAGTGGCTAACTGGTAGAGACTACAGAAGATGAAAAACAAAATGCAATTTATGCAATCTCACCAATACTTGAGCTCTCATCTTACTGAGCTTACAAGCAAAACAAAGAACTCACAATTTCTCAGGAAAAAATGCATCCTGCAGCACAGTGCAGCTGCATCAGGGAGCCCTAACAGCAGCACGGCAGTAACTATTGGCAGAGTGAGATATTTGTTAAGGAGTTAATGGGAGAACAGCTCGGTTCCACGGCCAGGGAACCACGGTGCCCAAGCTCCTTTCAGTCGCTGCCAGCTCTGTGGTCTTCCTCCCCATAACTGATGTTCCACCGCTGGCACCCTTTCAAAGGAACCTCCTTATGGTCTATTAAGCTTTCATGATTTTAATTTCATTCTGCCTGACCTCACTCACCTCTTCCTCTCACTGCAGGAGATACTTTGGAGGAATGAAAAAAGAAAAAGAAAGCAAAAAGAGAGGTGAGAGCTCTGTGGTTTGGCAGAGGGTGGCTAAAGGCATGCAGCAATCCCCAAAACAGTGTGAAGTGCATAGGTTTGTACAAGCAGGTCTAGTCTCATCTAGTCACCAATGGCCAAATTGTTACATTTCACACCTGGGTTATGCTTTTTAATCTGCTTTGCTTATATTTTTGAAAAATTCCATTTTCCTGAGCAGAAGCCTACATCCAGAAGCATTTGTATAAAGGTCAGACAAAAGCAGCAGTCATCTCAGTCCTGTCCTGCTTGGAATTTTGATGCTACAGCCTTCACAATGACCAGGGAAAAAGGGCTGGGGGAAGGGAGAGAAAGGGACAGGGGCCCAGTGTCAGTGTAAACTGGGACTCACACTGCATTCAGAAACATAGTCCAAATAAAAAATAAAAGCGTATGCCTTCGTGTTCTCTTTATTATCTACTTCAGACCTCTTAGGTACATTTTTAAAATGAAGCAAACAAATTTAAATTCATTTTAGTGGGTGACTTGGCAGGGCTGGGTTAACAGTTAATCCTAAAGTCTTTAACCTAAACTATTCTATGATTCTGTGAGATATAAAGGTATTTTTATATATAAATATACATATATGATGATCAAGGTATTATCACTAAAGTCTCATAAGGAAAAAATTAGCAGCAAGGTAAACATTTCTCAGTAGTAGCTCTCAGTTTCTCTATGAGTCAACAATGAAATCATTCATCATATTAAAAAATAAGTTTCACCAAGAGTGGAAGGAACCACGGATGGATTTGTCTGGACACCGGGGAGTATCTATTCCAGCTGACTGTTTATTAATAAAGAGATGCTCCCTGTCTGGATGCAGCAGTCAGAGCTGTGTGTTTGCCCTCTCTGTAACAAAACCCTGAGCTCAGAACTTGGTGAGGGACCTACACAACATTAGGGAGGACACGATTTCAAACGTGGGTCCAAGAACAGTGAGCACAGGGAATGTGCTGGGCACATTCCCAGACTACACAGAGACTTACTCTGATTAGGCACAAAGGGATAGATGGAGAACTGTAAAAAAAGCTGATTAAGTCCTGGATGCCATTGCCACACTGGGAGAACTTTAAAGCACTGTGGACTTTATTCTGCTTGCTTTTCAATTTGATACTGGCACAGCGTTAGAGACCCAGCATTGATTAAAGCTCCTGAAAATGCCATGGGGAGGAGGGAAATCAAGCCCTCTATTTGATATTATTACAGGGCAGTCTATCCACAGTGGGGACACTTCCACTGCACCGACTGAAACTGCAACTCCCATTAAAAAGATTCATACATCTGGATTTTCCTACATTTTCAGCTGATAATAATAATGACCTCAGCAGAGGTCATTAATCATCAAGTGAAGTTAATGGCCCTCAGATGCATTTTGAGCCATCCCCACTCCTCCCGGCTTGATATAAATTCCCAGGAAACGCCTTATGCCTTAATTGCTATTGCCTGTGACTTCTAATATCTGCTGAATGCACTTATCTGGATAAAAGTATTTCAGAGCCATTCCAATCTATAAGAAAATTTATCATATACATTTTAAAGACCTAAGCAAATTCTTTCCCTTTCAAGTTTTGTGGATAAATTATTCAAGACTCATAATCCTCTCAATTCAGGACTTTTAAAGTGCTTTTAGGATTCGGTACTTTTAAAATGCTTTTAGAAAGTCAGTCTTTGAACTTTCAGAGCACTTTGAAAACTTGGGGAAAAAAAGAGAAACATCCAAAGTTAAGCAGCAGTGTTGCTATTCTTAAAAAGTCAAAATGTAGAAAGTCATGAGTTACGCATTTATTTCTGGGATTTTGGAGTGTCTACATCCATCCCAAGTACGTCTGAATGAGGCCAAATTAATGCTGTGGAAAATGTGAGCAACCTTTACCTCACCAAGTTCTCTTCTCACTTTTCCCTCCTGGGCCCTGTGCCCTCTCTTCATCTCATTATTCCTTTGACCAGCACTGGGCACCTTTCCCCAGTTCTTTCCTGTCACCTTCTGTCAGCTCCCATCACTCAGTGCCTCTAGCAGTTTCCACAGTTCTTTTTTTTTTGTTTGTTTTCTAAATTAACAAAATTAGCACAAAGTAGGACCATACTAATTAAAGCTGCTGATTATTCCAGCATGATGGTTATCATTTAGGACAGCCAATTCCAAGAACAAACAGAGCACCATGCAAGGAAGAAATGAGCGCTGGAATGACAGACAGGAGCTAAAAAACCTCTGAGGACAAGGGCAAACCTATGCCCTCCTGGAATAAAAACTATTTCTAGAACTAAATGAGAGCTGATCTGGGACCAAGACCCTGCAAGTCACATGGTAACAGTGATCAGTGAAATGCAGCCATAGGGAGATCAACAAGATGCTGGGTATATTTGGAGAAGTATTTCCAGTAAAGCAAGAGAAGTATTAACAGCATTGTATAGTGCACTATAGCAGCTCATTCAAAATGCAGGGCTTGTTGCCTGTTTCCTAAGCAGATTAATGGGAATAGATCCTGCTAAAGGTTACAGGGAGGTGCTGGAATGAGTCCAGAGAAGGGAACAGAGCTGGGGAAGGGGCTGGAGCACGAGTCTGATGAGGAACAGCTGAGGGAGCTGGGAAAGGGGCTCAGCCTGGAGAAAAGGAGGCTCAGGGGAACCTTTGGCTCTGCCCAACTCCCTGACAGGAGGGGACAGCCAGGTGGGGTTGGGCTCTGATACCAGGGAATAAGGGACAGGACAAGAGGACATGGCCTCAAGCTGAGCCAGAGGAGGTTTAGGGTGGACATTGGGAACAATTTCTTCACTGAAAGGGTTGACAGGCATTAGAACAGACTGTCCAGGCAACTGCTGGAATCACCATCCCTGGGAGTGCCCAAAAGGCAGGTGGATGTGGCACTTGGGGACATGGATTAGTAGTGCAGGGTAAATGGTGAAATTTGATGATCCTAAAGATCTTTAATCTTTAATAATTCCATAATTCTATGAATTAACAATTTACTAAATAAGAAATTAAAATGCTTGGCTTATTTAGCAAAACAAAGCAAGGCCTGAGAGGCGATGGGACAGTCATCAGTAATTTGCCAGTACTGACCAGAGTGAGGACAAATTACACTGTATGGAGTAAATCTAGAAGACTACATTGGCATAAAACAAGTGGAAACAGCTGGCATAAATAGGTTTAGTCTAGAAGTTAAAGAAGGCTTCAAACATCAGAGTAATGATCCAGAAACAACGTTCCAATTACAGCAGCGGCAGCAAATTATTTTTTTAAGATTGAATTTGGTTAGTTCATGTGAGGGACTATGACAAAGTATCAACACAATGAGCATTGTAAAACATGACAACCATAATTAGCAAGTGAATTGGGTTCTGACACAGCAAGTTCCTGTGATTTATTTCCAAACATTTCTTTCATGAATAGCTCCACTGGTATTGTGTTCATTCAGGACAAAAGCCAAGGCCTAATTCAAATCAATGGAAGCCTTTCCACAGACATCAGCGAGCTTTGGATTAGAGCCCTAGAACTCAGAACCTAAATTACATTTTATTATTCAGTGTGTTTACACTCATTATCACCCTTGCTACACATTTGATTTAGGGGATGGCTGTGATTTAGAACTTTAGCCTAATGCTTTTCCTAGAGTTTTGCAAGCAAATAAAGAAAGCATTTTTTCCTATTTTAATTTTTCCTGTTCATTCATGTAAAAGATACTCGAAGGAACTAACCACAATAAAGAAAGGGATATAATTCACAATTATGAAATTAGTTTTTCCTGAAATTAGTTCTGTGCCAGATGTAAATATTCCTAAAGACAAACTCCTATCTCAGAGTTGAACGTATTCTGTTTCCAGACAAGCCACGTTGGTTGCAACCCTACAAAGCTCTCATGAGGCACAAGAAAAAAGACAGAATCTTTTAAAACTGTGGAAGCTGTGCACTGAAGAGTCTTGTAGCAAAAGCAATCTAAGAACAGAATAATTTCCTGATTATAGCAAAGAGGATGGGCACACCAGTTACTTCTAGAGGGATAAAGGAGTCACTAAGGTGACACACATTTAACAAAAATACTAAAACAGCAGCCTAGAAAACATGAGCTGAAGTGATTTCAGCGTTGAGATATGTCAATGCCAGGTGAAGGGCATTGTAATGACCCAGCCTGGATGTTGTGTGTGGCTCTTCTCATCCACAATTAAGGGACATGGAAGCAAGTTGGAAGAGCTACAAAAGACTGCAAGGATGATCAGAGAAGTTGTGAACCTGTCACAAGAGGTAAAGGTAGCTGATATCCATCCCTGGAAGTGTTCAAGGCCAGGCTGGACAGGGCAACCTGGTGGAGTGGAAGTGTTCCAGCCCAGGGCAGGGGCTGGAATGAGATGGTCTCTCCAAGTCAAACTGTTCTGGGATTCTGGGATCTTGCCTTGGGAAACAGAACTGAGGTATGAAGTGTTTCCTGCTGCATCTGTGTGTAAGGAAATCAATAAATAACGTGAAGGGAAAGAGATTAGCAGAATTAAAATAACCAACAGTGTTGATATTAAACAAAGACTGCCTGTTAAAAGATTTAGACTTTAATTGGAGGCTATTTAGCACTAGACCTGTAAAATATCAAAATGCCACTGGCCCAGAAATAGAAAAAAGCCTAATTACTTTGATGAAAAAGGTAAGAAGGAAAGATTAAAGAAGGTTAGAAGTGGTTCTCAAGGACAAAAGGAAAGGAAAGACTAGAGGAAAACAAAAAGGGATCCTGATTTGTCTAATGAAAACTTAAAAGAACTGGGTTCACCTGAAGTGCTTTTAACAATTATTTAATGAGCCACACAAAACAAGCAAGCAGCCTCATACAACGCAAGGTGAAAATTCCTTAAAAGCAGGAGGTCCCACAAGTAGCCACTGTAGGCAACAGCCTCTTCAATGATCAAATTCTCTGCTTCTAAAAAGATGAAACTCACTGGGAAGTTGGGAAGTCCTGGTAGTGCATATGAAAAATCACTACCGAGTCTCAGTTAAAATTCCAGGAGTACTGTAAATAGAGGAAATATTTTAAACCAGTGATGATAAACAGAGAATTCCGATGGGCTTGTCCTGCTGCTTTTAAGTAATGGCAAGAGAAAAAAGCACAGATTTACCATTTAGAGATTCCCCTTAAGGCAAAGTCTCCAGGTTATAGCTTTTTTATTTCACCTTTCACTGTAGGCAGCTGTGGTTGAGAGTGTGCTTCCTACATTGTATTTGACACTGTGGGAGAGTATTATTTGAATAAAATATTCACACCGAATATTACTGTCTAAATGTTGGTTTGCAGAAAGTTTCTTCTTTTACCAAAGGGGATCCCTCATGCAATCCCACAGCTGGCAACAGCAATGGAAAAAATGTGTCTTTCCACCTGTCATTCAGCAGGGTACATTTTAAAGGGCTATTTCTACATGTGAGACATTTGGAAAGGAGGGAAAACCAGGAACACTGGCTATTTCACCAGGTAATTAGAATCAAAGTGCTCTGCAATGACCTCCTGGTTACTGTGTTGTCTAAAAGTGTGTTACTCACCTTGGAACTCAGTGCAAAGCTTTGCTTATCTCTTCCTGAAGTTAGATTAGAGCACTGAGATAGGGCTGGAAAGAGGTTGGGTTTGTTTACATGAAACATGGCAGTAATAAGCATCTTCCAAAATTGAACAATTCTCTCAGTACATGAACAAACCAACCCAATTTGCTACCCCAGTCAGTTTGTTGTTTTATGCTTGGCTTTCTCTTGTTTTCAAGAGGTGAAGGTCAGGTAAATTGTGAACCAAAGATGAAATATAACAGTAAAACCAAAAAGAAATCTAAGGCTGAGCTTCAAGATGGGGGGTGTTACAAAATGCATTAAATCTTGCTCTCCCCAGTAAAAGGAAGATTGATTTGCTTGCACTTCTGCAATCCTGATAAAGGGGAGCCCAATACCTTCAAGCTTTACTGTGTAAACAATGCACAGCTCGTATTCCAGAAGCGATGCTCAACAGCCTCATTGCTCTGCAATTTGCAGTGAATCAACCCTAAACAGGAGCACAGCGGCCACGAAACACAGCCCTGGTCCATGGCTCACACCCCTGCTCTGCTGTCCTTACACACTGGGGCATCTGCATAGAACTTCAGATCCTGAAGGATCCATTGCGTGTTCTGCCCTCCACATTGTGCCAAAATCATTCTGACAGCAGAAATACTTGACATAATGCTTACTGCTTACAGATCCAGTGCCAAAGTTCCAGAGAGGGACTTTAAGAAAGTATAACAGACGTTACACGATGTTGTAAAGTCATTTTTAACTCATCATCTCTCAGAGTCCTGGTGGCAAAAGTAGGTCAGGAGCTGGAAGAAGTTTGCTGGTCCCACCTCACGCTGGGACTAAGGCAGAAAGAAGCAGCCATCCCTCACAGCCCTCCTGCATGACATGCCCACCACGGCACGACAGCACTGCCAACATCCCGGCGAACGGAACAACACAGATGTCCCTCTTGAAAAATCAGCTGAACCAAATAAATTTACCTTAGTCTTCCAGCTCATCAGCACAACAAAAGGTACAGAGATAATATCTGCCCCAAAGCTTAATGGAAATGCATTCACATTTCGGAAGAGGCTGACAAATGTCAGGGGCACAGAATTTTGCTGCGTTGCCTTTTCTGTTTTTAACCAGCTCACATCCCTGTTTACCTCAATGTGACGCACATTCCTCCTGCTTAGCTCCACTGATCTGGAAACCAAAGGCTCCTTCAAGATGAAATAAATTGTTCCTGTGGCAATGCCAAGGGGCTGATTTAATATAGTTTGGAGAGTTCTCAATTCAATTTCACACCCACCGACTAAGCTAAAAGCAAAATCCACACTTTACATTTCTTCTTTATAGGAGCACTGTTATTTTACTGTATCATCAGCCACAGCTTTTCTGAGCATACCATATTTGAAGTACTCCAGTTCCAGATGCTCTATGAGCTCCCTGAAATGCTGGAAGTGCTCTTTCAAACCAGCTGGCAAAGTGCACATTCTATGACCAGATCCATTAGTTTCAACCCCTGTTCTGGGGAGTGTTCTGTAGAGACATCATTCTTTGTTCCCTGAAAAGCTACATTTGATTCCAGTGCTGGCTACCATTATTGTGCAACATCACGTAATAGCTGTCTTTTTTTTTTCTCTCTCTTTTGCATTGTATTTGACAGTGGAAAAAAAAAAAAAAATCAAAACCTGAACAGATTTGTGGAAAAATTTAATGCATTTGTTTTCCAAATAGCTGCCTTACATTTTGGCTTTGGAATGGTAAAAATAATGCTAAGAACAAACACGTGAAGAAAATATTCAGACTGTCTTGAAAAAACAGCCTATTGTTGTTTGCTTTAAGATTTAAAAAAAAAAAAAGAGTAGAAAATGTTTTAAGTGAACTCCAAGAGACTCATCTGCATTGGATTTAAGAATGTTCATAGTACAATACCAGCTATCACTTTTGCCTTGTTCCTGTTGTTAAGCCCAACAATTAATTGGTACCAAAAGGAACAAATGACTGTGTATATGTTTCTGAAGTTCTTATTATCTTAATTTAGCACACAAAAATAAGGAAGAAAAACAACCTTAATTAGTTTTTACCAAAAGCTGCTACATTTGTATTAATAAGGAATGTTCTACCAGCAGATCTCTGCAGCAAAACAGTTGGTGCTGAGGACTTTCTGATCACGTGCCACGGACTGAACGTCCATTAGCACTTGGAGCATATCAGGCACACAGTACTGGAGTGCATCTTCTGTGTGAATTTCATCTGAAAGGCATCCAGTTCATGAACTGCTCTGTGATGTGAACAAAAAGCACAGTTAATGAAGAGCAACAGGAAAGCTGCCTCATGAGAATGCCCAGCTCAGACTCAAAATGCTAATGTAGACACAAGCCCGTATCTCTCATAAAAATAGTTAGCTGGCACTCCAGGAGAAGGAAAAAACCAACTCCACTACCAAACTGAAGTGCTAGAGACAATAATAAATAAGGGTGGTCAAACCTATGAGCAAAAGTAGGACTGAAATTATTTATTATGAAAAGCTGTGTGAAAATTATTCATATTCATAGAACTATAGAATGGTTTGGGTTTCAAGGGACCTTAAAGCTCCCCCAGTTCCAAACCTCTGCCTTGGGCAGGGACACCACCAGGTTGCTCCAAGCCCTGTCCCACCTTGCCTTGAACACTTCCAGGGATGGGGCAGCCACAGCTTCTCTGGGCACCCTGTGCCAGGGCCTCACCACCCTAACATCTAAGAATTTCTTCCTATTAACTGTATCAACTTGGATACTGTAAGAAAAGCTACATCAATATCCACCTTTAGTTATGACACTATTTTTTACTGATCTTTGTCAACTGCCATTTCATCTCCTCAAGCCTTCTTGAGGCCACCCCAGTGTCCTGTTTGTGTGGTGACACTGAGGCCAGGACAGGCCCACAGTCACAGTGGGACACCAAAGGCTCATGGGAAACCATGGGAGTAGAACCAGAGTTGCCATAACTCATTCTGAATCACTTCACTTCTACACAATCCCCCCACTGGAGTATAGAAACCTCAGCCTCTTAAAAAATCTGTTACTGAGGCTGTGGAAGTGTCAGGGGACACCTCTGTTGCTGTGATGCAGAATCAGGACATCAGTGTGCAAAATGCTAAATGCAAGAATGAGCTACAAGAATGGCAACACCAAGAGCTGAGAAACTGTGTCTTATTTATACTCTTGGAGATGCAACATTGTAAAACGACCATAAAATGCACACTACTTATTCCCTGACACTGTCAACCCAGTTAAACTAGAAAAATAAACAAGAACAAGCCATGGGACAGTTTAAACAAATAAAATGCTTGCATTGCCCGTTCCTGATTTACTGTTTTGCCTACAGTGATCAACATTTATAGCATTTCAGCTGTTCTCATCAGTCATGGGGAATGCTTTCTCCCTCTGCTCTCCTCTAACACTGCAAAATGCACGAATAGGACTAAAAATACAGTTTCAGCTTGTCTGGATTTGGAAAGGCCACTGACAATTTTGAAAGTGACTATGAAGCAAAAAAAAAAAAACAAAAAACCAAAAAAACCAAGGAGGAGAGCAGAGTAGGATCTAGCATCATGCAGCTCCATGAATGTTATTTAACTGATGAAAAAAGGTAAAAGGGAAACTCCTGACCCACCGATGGACATTCTCTCATCATCATCCTCTTTCTGCTTCCTCTGCAGCCCACAGTCAGTGACCCCCAGTCACAACCAGCAGCACTGTGACCACTGTCTAACGCTCTGCTCGTGCTGTTTGACTGTTCCTTGCTCTTCCCAGTCTGTCCCGACCATCTGTCATTCCCTGTCTTACACTTCATTTGCAAATTACTCGAGCAGGTCTGTTGTCTGTACATCTGAGCAGCTCTCAGGAGCTGCAGCCTCTGAGACTCTGAGGCTCTTTGTACAGTGAAGATAAACCAAGAATGGGAATAGTCTGCCTCCAGTCAAAGTGGCTGAGTGGAGTCTTTAGCAAACCTACACCAACTACACGTAAATGGTGTTTCAGAATTGATGGCATAAACAACAGCATCAGAGATAAACACGTAGGGAAGTGGTAAGAAGAAAACTAAAGAAAAGTCATCACTGGGCTAGAAGAGAAGGAAATGCCCTCTTTACAAATGTGACCAACCAGGGGATATTGACATCACACTGTACGACAGACACATGTATGTCTTTGGCTGGACTAAAAACAATGAGTGCAGGACGTGAGGGAGGGGATTCTGCCCCTCTCCTGCAGCCCACACTGCAAAAAGGGCATGGACCTGATAAAGCAGGTCCAGAGGAGGCCACATGCTCAAAGGAATGGAGCACATCTCCTTCTGTAGCTTGCCAGTGAAAAGGCATGTTGGTCATCAATTCTTTATGCATATTTTCTTTTTAACCTAATTTACTCCTTGCAGTCCTTCCTTCACTGCTTGTTTATAATAGAATAATTACATTTAATACACTTATTTTAACAGATTTTTTTTTCTTTAATTATTATATGGGATATACTTTCCCCACAATAGCAATTATGCTAAAGTGTAAAGATATCAGTGTAAATATATAAACATATATATATATATATATATATATATATTTCAGTTCAAAAAAAGCAATAACTAGAGGTAACAGTCTGTTCCTCCCAACTGCAAACTGCAAAATTTCCACAGACTAAAATGTTAATGATCATACATAGCACTCACTGAAAGAGTTATAAAAGACTCTGTGAAAGAGTTTCTCTTTCTCCCACGTCCACTTGGTACCCTCAGAGGAGGCTCAAATGAGCTGTAATCTGCTGGGTATAATTCCTCTTGATGCTGTTATCAGTCTGAAAAGTTTAACTGTGAA
>VWZN01007993.1:177080-232309 GCA_013396955.1 Regulus satrapa
CAAGGAGGAGAGCAGAGTAGGATCTAGCATCATGCAGCTCCATGAATGTTATTTAACTGATGAAAAAAGGTAAAAGGGAAACTCCTGACCCACCGATGGACATTCTCTCATCATCATCCTCTTTCTGCTTCCTCTGCAGCCCACAGTCAGTGACCCCCAGTCACAACCAGCAGCACTGTGACCACTGTCTAACGCTCTGCTCGTGCTGTTTGACTGTTCCTTGCTCTTCCCAGTCTGTCCCGACCATCTGTCATTCCCTGTCTTACACTTCATTTGCAAATTACTCGAGCAGGTCTGTTGTCTGTACATCTGAGCAGCTCTCAGGAGCTGCAGCCTCTGAGACTCTGAGGCTCTTTGTACAGTGAAGATAAACCAAGAATGGGAATAGTCTGCCTCCAGTCAAAGTGGCTGAGTGGAGTCTTTAGCAAACCTACACCAACTACACGTAAATGGTGTTTCAGAATTGATGGCATAAACAACAGCATCAGAGATAAACACGTAGGGAAGTGGTAAGAAGAAAACTAAAGAAAAGTCATCACTGGGCTAGAAGAGAAGGAAATGCCCTCTTTACAAATGTGACCAACCAGGGGATATTGACATCACACTGTACGACAGACACATGTATGTCTTTGGCTGGACTAAAAACAATGAGTGCAGGACGTGAGGCAGGGGATTCTGCCCCTCTGCTGCAGCCCACACTGCAAAAAGGGCATGGACCTGATAAAGCAGGTCCAGAGGAGGCCACATGCTCAAAGGAATGGAGCACATCTCCTTCTGTAGCTTGCCAGTGAAAAGGCATGTTGGTCATCAATTCTTTATGCATATTTTCTTTTTAACCTAATTTACTCCTTGCAGTCCTTCCTTCACTGCTTGTTTATAATAGAATAATTACATTTAATACACTTATTTTAACAGATTTTTTTTTCTTTAATTATTATATGGGATATACTTTCCCCACAATAGCAATTATGCTAAAGTGTAAAGATATCAGTGTAAATATATAAACATATATATATATATATATATATATATATATTTCAGTTCAAAAAAAGCAATAACTAGAGGTAACAGTCTGTTCCTCCCAACTGCAAACTGCAAAATTTCCACAGACTAAAATGTTAATGATCATACATAGCACTCACTGAAAGAGTTATAAAAGACTCTGTGAAAGAGTTTCTCTTTCTCCCACGTCCACTTGGTACCCTCAGAGGAGGCTCAAATGAGCTGTAATCTGCTGGGTATAATTCCTCTTAATGCTGTTATCAGTCTGAAAAGTTTAACTGTGAATTCGATTTGGTAGAACATGGCAGAAAATGGATGGAAAACATTTGCATAAACAGAGATGATACAATTCTTCTCTCCATGCTGTTTCTAGATTGTCACTCTACCCCAAGTTCAGCACTGACTTACAAAAAACCTGAAGATATTCAGATTTCCAGTTTGGATAAACTTCACTGGGGGGAAAAAGAAAGTGCTTGAAATATTTTTACACTTGGAGAGGCTGTTTTCTTTCTCATCAGAGGTCCCAGTCTGTAGAGGATGCCAGGGGATCTCAAGCTGCAAGGATGCTGAAATACCTAAGGAACACCACACAATAGCCTATTAGAAAATATTTCAACAGCATATTTTAATTGCTAGTATACACCACAATGCTTAATTAGTCTCCAGAACTTTGTAGTGTTATAGTACCTCATGACACCAAGAATTTAGCACACATCAGAAAACTGGGCTTGTGCAGGCCAGGAAAGAGGATTTGTGTGGACTTAGTAAGCAGATTCCAGCACCCAAAAAAGGCTGAGATGGCAGATAAAGGTTCTGTACTGGGTACAGAAGGGCAGAAAAAGCAGCAGAGGTTTCCATCTGACTCAACAGCCACTAGTACCATCCACTTCCATGCAGAACACAGGGAATTTGAATCTTACAGTGAAATAATTGTTTTATTAGGCAGATGGAGGAGCCCCAGGGTAAAAAAGCAAATATTCCTGACCAAACTGCTCCCATGTCATTTTTCAACCAACTGGAAAATTTCCAGTTGGCACGAACTCTGTTTAGAAAGAAGAATTGGAAAGTAGACTAATCCTATCTTAGAGCTAAAACTAGCGCTGCTCTTCATCAAAATCATTTTCATTTCCTGATGTGAAAAATATATCAGTAACAGCATGATATTAAAAAGATACTGGACTAGGATATGAAACTGAAGCTGCTGTCCACAGATCCAGAGCAATTGGTGAGAAGGAACGAGCCCTATAACTGGCAAGCAGAGTGGTAACAAATGGAGATTTTCTTCTTTTTATGAACAAGTTATTCACAAATAAGTAGGACACCAAAATAATCAGTATCCCATGGTTTCTTGCCCTGTGGCACTGTTTCACACTGGCTCTGTGTACCATTTGCCTTGCAAATGCCCTTGTGCCAGTCTGGAGTGTTGGAGACAGCCATATAGAAGCAGGGAATGTCCACAGAATTTGTGGGATGCCACATCTGGGGGGGGGCAGTCATTCAAAAAACCCTGTTCATTGTGGAGGTTACATCTGCAGAGTCCAAGGGGTGTCCCAGACCACTCAGCCTGATGCATGGGCTGTGCCTGCATCCAGCTGCACATCACTGCACTGCAGATGCAGTACCACTTGTAGCCCCAAGAAAAGAATTTACACTTTTGAATTGAAATTGAAAATTGTGTATTTCATCAGTATGGCATATTAGTATTTAATTAAGAAGGGCAAATTATCAACTAAAAGTGAATACATTTATGCTGGGCATAGTCCAGACTTTCTCCAAGGGATACTTGAACCAGAAACACAATAGAAATGGATTTGCTACATATAAACTTCAAATTTAATGGAAAACATTAGGGGGGAATAAACCAATGAGGGTACCTTCATATACGTAAATGGTCTCAACTGAAAGAGGTCAGGTTTAGATTGGGTATCAGGAAGAAATTAGTCCCAGTGAGGGTGGTGAGGCCCTGGCTCAGGCTGCCCAGAGAAGCTGTGGCTGCCCCATCCCTGGGAGTGTCCAAGGCCAGGTGGGATGGAGCTTGGAGCAACCTGGGATAGTGGAAGATGTCCCAGCCCATGAAAGGAGGTGGGACTTGATAATTTTTAAGGTCCCCTGCCAGTCTGTGATTCTGTAATTTTATTATTCCAGAATAGAGTAGTTAAATAGGGAGCAATCTGCAGCATTATCATCCACACCTCATTTTACACAGAACTGTACACTCCCATTATACCACCATTTAACCATACTCATACCAACTACCTTTTTCCAAAGTAAATTCCCCTTATCCAAGACCTTTTCTTTATAGAATTGTTACTGTCCTTTGCTCTGCTTCTATGTTACTATACAATACATAAACCATAAAACTGCAAAATAGTTAAAGCTCAAGCAGGGATTTTACACGGAGACAACGACATGAAAAAATATTATATACTGTTTTCTAGGATGCAGCATGCATTGAGTAAACTCTTGTTTAATGACTGCTGCTATATGCCAAGCTCCTTCCCCTATCCCAAAAAATATCACCACTTCGGGAGTTAAGATTGCAGGCAGCTTGCTCACATCACTACAGTTTTTCAACAGTGTCAGTCTAATAATTTGCTACAAAAGCATGAAGCAGATAGCTAAGCATCTTTCCTCTTCATTCACTTATTAAAAAAAAAAAAAAAAATCAGGCAAAAAGGCATCAGCTCCCAAGACTGTAAAATTTTAAGTACGCCAATAATTTACTTCTGTCTAACATAAGCAGCATACTCATTTCTGCTATGGCCCAGCATTTGGCTTTGCTCCCAGCTGTCTTGATTAATAAGTTGGTTTTTTTTTTAGCTCAACAACTCTCAGATTGTGGCTCAAGGACTGGCAGCCGCCTGCAGAAAGCTGGCTGGTCACACAGCCCTGCAGCTCCTCTCATGGAATCAGCTGTTTCTAAAGATAAAGGTACTACTTTTCACACATCAGTGGTTTTCTTTTTAGGCTCTGTAAACAAGGTAGCAACATGACATTTCCTTTCTAGGCGAGAAAATGTGCATCTGAAAAGTCTAACCAGTCTCACCAGAGACAAGCAGCACCTAAGGCAGAAGGTCCAATTCCTTCTTCCCTGGAAGTGTTTAAGGCCAGGTTGGATGGGACTTGGAGCAATCTGGGATAGTGGAAGATGTCCCTGCGTGTGGCAGGGGATGGAACCAGATGATATTTGAAGGTCCCATCTAACCCAAACCATTCAGTGAAATCCACATCTGTTTTGCTTACAGAAGTGTGACTGTGCTAATTATCCACTGCCATTCTCTAGAACTCTAGAGATTGGCACCACACAACTGTTTAGTCATGTGAGTACCTTTATACAGCGGTGACTTTGATTTATTTCTTTTTGCACTCAATTTCATCCTGTTGTTTAACCAAGAGCTGTTCAGAATTTTGACCCTCCCCTACCAGGACAGTTAATTTACTTTTTATGAGGTTTTTCCCTTTTGACTACTGTCATTATACTCAACCTGCTTTCAGGAAGGAACATGTGAGCTCATCTACTTAAATGGCTTCACCATTTGAGAATGAACAGGTTCTGGTTTAAACATTCTGTAAACAACCATGCACCCACCTTATGGAAATTATATTTGGAGTGTCAATTACTTATGGAAATTACTCGAACAGTGTGAAAGCTGTAGTCAAAATATCTACACTCCAGATCTCCTTTATCCCACTTATCCCATTGCCCTGTCAAACAAGGAAGGCACATGGATTTGACGTGACTTGGTCTACACAGCCCAGGCCTAATTACTTCCAAACTTTTTTTCCAAAATTCGAGTCAGATAAAAATACCTGTAATTGTCCAGGTCTTTCTTCTCTCCCCCTTTTAAACACAAATGCTATTCTTTTTTTTTTTATCTCACATCCTCAGCAATCTCTTTGTAACCTATGAATTCTTAAAGATTATTTCAAATAGTAGAAAATTATTTCAGCTGCATCCTAAAGCATACCTAAGTAGATTTTAGCAGCTCCTGTACACTTAAATATCTGTCTTATCCCTGCATTTTTACCAGTTTTTCTCTGTTCTGGTGACTACTAGGGTTGGGCTTTTTTTCCTATTAATTTAGGTAATTATCTATGTTATTATATAACATAAATCAAATCAGTCACACCATAACCCTTCCCATTATGTATCTTGCTATTAATGGATTTACACATTGTTTTCCTCTTAATTTTATACATCACAGGACTTGTTCTCATTTAAAACCTCTGATAATGCAAACTTATTTTGTGATTTTGCACACTTGATTTTCACATTACATATAGATCTTTACACTGCTCTAAAGCAAAAGCAGTATCTGATCTAGACCTCACTGTATGTCCCATCTGTCCTTTGCATTAGGATAAATAATCTCCATTATGTATTCAAAAGTGCCTCCTTAGCTGCTAATTCTCATGTTCTTCTTGGTCTCTCAGATAATCTTCTTAGGAGACACTATTTACCAATTCCAGAAGGTCACTGAAAATGACTTTTCAGAAAAATTATTTTCCTCTTACTTTAGACTTTATTTTAAAAGCTAACTTCAAAATAATTTTCATCAACAGTACTTGCCATTATTAATTTCGTCAACTGCTAAAATCAAAACTGAAAATCAAAGAAAATTACCTACCTCCATTTGCTGAAAAACTGCACCCAGAAATCTCATAATTTGATATATGTCTGTTTCACCTACTGTTTGGCTATTTCCAACAGTTTAAAAATTACTGTTATTTCTTTCTAATATTATCTACTACACTGAACGAAAACAAGGGAAAACACAAAATTCCTTCTTGCGTTCCAGGAGGATGAAGCAGAAAGACAGAGGAGGCAGGAATAAAATATAGAAAAAGAGAATAAATTTGGTTTTCTGGGGTAAGTTTCAAAAGTATTTTCTGTCCCATGCATGCATATGTAGCTTAGTCTAGTCACGCTCAATCATTTAATTCCTTGTGAGACATTTAAGAGCAAAAAAGTTTTGAGGAAGGAGCTAAAAGGACAGTGGCAGCAGCACCAGAGTACCCAATTCACAAAGGGATTTTGTTACCTGGAGGTGGGATGGAAGCCCCTGGAAGATGCTTTCAGTACAGCAGAACGCTGTCAAAATTAATTTAAGGTTCCAAGGATGCTTAACACCTGCTTGATTAAAGCTTTGTCACAAAAGCCTCCTTTTTGTAGACTGTCAATGGGTTTTTCCAGCATCTTGTATCATCTTCTGCCCTTAAATCATTCCACCAGAGCACGGGAAGTCTGAGTCATCTGTCCTCACCTTGGTCTTCCATTATTGCTCTGGTTTTCACGAGCTCTCCTTCCATCCCGACTCCCCTGCTGCTGTCACCCCCTCAGACACCCATCCTGCCACCACCTGTCCCAGCCTCCAGAGGAGTTTTCCCCACTCCTGGTCTTTCCCAACAGAGGCACTTCATCAGTGTGACTTCCCTCCTCCCAATCCCCATGGCTCCCCTTCTTCATTTCTGCCACATTTTGAATTTCCTCCTCCCTCAGCTCAAAACAGTTCCACCTATGATCTTCCCCTTAGAGATATCTGCTTCTCCTAAAAGTGTTCTCTGAGGGAGAAAGGCCATTTTTGCTGGTGGGTTGCTTTTGGTTCTGTTTTTGTATCAGCAGTAGGAAATAAAACAATAATCCTACAAACAAAACAAAATATGCACCACCCCACCCCACCCCAACCAATGTTTGTTTTGTGGTTAAAACAAATTTCTACACAGTAGAACAAATTTCTACACCAGCATAGGTGCAATTATTCAGACAATTCAATTATTCTTAGTGGGTTAGTTAGAGTTTCTTAGGGTTTTCTCTAAGAAATATGGACAAATAGCCAAAACTGAATGAACCTCGTCACCAGGCACAAGGATACACAGCAAAGGATGATGAAACTTGAGGACAGTAATGTTTGAGTAAAATATGTACAGCAAATAAAGCAACCATCTTCTTATCTCCTCCATAAA
The DNA here is from genome assembly GCA_013396955.1 of Regulus satrapa. Lineage (NCBI taxonomy): Eukaryota > Metazoa > Chordata > Aves > Passeriformes > Regulidae > Regulus > Regulus satrapa. The sequence goes on from VWZN01007993.1 coordinate 184,047, forward strand.
TGAAATTTCTTTTATTGAGAGGATTAGCAGGTTTTAACGATTATTTGGTCATCTGTCTCACACCAGCCTCACAATTGACCTACAAGAATAAAAGGACAAGTGAGAGTTCAGCAAAGTGGCCTCTCTCTGTCTGTGCAGAGAAGTTCTGCTGCATGATTCAGCTCTCTGGATGCCTCCACCTTTTAAAGGCAAACATACCCCTGACTGCAACAGATGAAGCAGGGAGGTTCTTCTGCAAGTGACAAATTGAGCTGCAGAAATTCCCCTGCACTGCTGCCTATTGCTACTGCTCAGAGCTTAACAGGTTCATTGGGTTTCTCAGCTCAGGGACTATTTTTTCAGTAGGTGGAACTACCTGAGGCTGAAAGACTGCAGGGTCTTCCATGCTCATAATAAATATGAAGCCATCCTGCAAGATAAAGTCAGTCTTTCTGTCTGCCAGAATCTAATGAGGATTCTGAAAAGCAGCAAGTATGGGCTAATTAAAAGCAAAATAAAACAACAAAAAACCACAGACACCCCAACAAAAGCAAACCACAAAACCCCCCAACAAAACCCAACCCAAAATCAGTTACTAACTCAGAAAAGCTCCTTGGTCTCTGGAAAATGCCTAGAGCTCAATGACATTTGAGACTGGATATCTACAGAACATGATTAATAAAAACAAGAATTATTAATTACACCAGCTCTGCATGCCAAATCCTGTTTCCTAATCAGAGAACTTACTTCCTGGTTCTTTAGCTTTCCATCTGCAAATGAGAACACGTGGAACTTTTTTACCTATAACATCTCTTTTGAGGTTTTCCAGGAACTCCAGGTGTACAGAAGAGAAGGTGCCATGGAGATGCTGCTGCAGCATCCAGCTCTACACGGCCCCATCCAGCTGTTTTCCCACCCTGCAAGCACAGCAGGGCTGCTTGCTCCTTCACTACTGCTACAACCAAAGGCTCCTCCTTGATTCAGCACCGACAGAAATTCCACGTGGGGACAGTTAAAGGCATCACAAGGACATTGGGGTTGTGAGAAGGCTGTCTGTGCTTCCAGGAATGGACAAAATAGAAATCAGTTGGAATCCCAGATGGAAAACACAGGCTGGAGCCAAACTTGCTGGCTGCACGTGCTTTTTAGAGGCATTGCCAATAAGGAAAAGAAAGGGGAGAAGCCTCCCCTGGGAGAAATATTAATTCTGTTGGCCTTGAGAAGGAAAAGGTACTTATTGAAAAATCACATTAATGGGGAAAACCTTCAGGAAAAGCTCACGCACACAATGCTGGCACCACTATAAATACGTGCATGGAAAACAGAGTCTTCCAGCGAGTGGCCACTGACTGGAGGCTTTGCTTGGCCGGTTTCTGGCAGCCTGTGTGCTAGCCAAGTGTTTGACAAACTGTGGTACCATTTCCTCAGTGTCTTTTTTGCCAAGGAAGAATTCTCTGCTCAAGACCACACCGTCACGGCTGTTTGCACTCCAGCATACGATTAGACAGCACCTTCCAAAGCAAACAGGTTGTTTGGCACTTGAATGAGCAAAACTGAGGAGATTAGTTAAGGCCTCTGGTAGAATCACCCCTAGAAAATATTAAAGGAAGACCTCTGCAACCACAATGTACATTAGTCTATGAGAAAGAAAAAAACAAAAAAAACCCCACCTAACAAATTACAAATTAGTAAAAAAATTACTAAAAATACATAAAAGGTTGGTGCAGACCTCTGCCTCTGAACCTGCAATGCTGCTCAGTATCAAATCTCAGTCATGCTGAGCAGCAGCTAACAGCATCAGTAAAATTTGAGACAAAAGAGTGCACATACACAGCACCTTCAGAGGAAAATGAGACTGGATCACTACAGACCTGAAAATAATGTGTCCTTGATAATTTTCTTTTTTGAGAGGAAGAGAAAGAATTCGGGTACTTTATCGTTCAAGATTCTTCTGAGAATTTTAATTTTATTCTAAAATTTCAACAATTTAAGTAATTATTTAATGAAAATCAGTACCACACCTGTATCCATATTATAAGTACATCAATCTATGGCTGCACTGATTAATTCTTCAAATCTGCTTAAGAAAATCACCATGTCTTCAGTGCTCCTCACACAGGCTGGGGCATTTGTCAGTAGAATTACAAGGTCCATCTTACCTTATTACCTGCCTTGGATTAATTCTGCACCTTCTACCAATGTATTCTAGCTGTTATTTATTTTCATTTGACAAATTACTTATTGTCTAGTTATCCTTCATGTGATTTCCAACAGAAAGGAGAATCAGAGAGAAGACAAAGCCCTCTGACTTGCATTGCTGTTCCCTGTTAGCATTAAAAGGGTGAAGAAGGAGAAGCAGAATATTGCCATATTCAGAGGTGTGTAAACACCTGCAGCTGCCACCGACCTCTGGTGAAACAGCAGCATCCCCTTCTTTTGAGGCAAGTGAAAAGCAAGCACAAATAAGTCAAGACCAGCCTAAAGAGCATATTATGACCTTTAGAAGTCTTACCACTCTATAATTTCATTGGGAACTTCCCTAAAGAGTCCAGCTGCCTTCACACAAGGGTGTTAGAAGGACAGAGGCAAAGCCCAACCTGAGGCTGGGACCGGGGGCACCTCAGTGTGCAGCAGCATTGGCTGCACAAGCCCCAGCTTTGCTGCCAGAGCCTCTCTGTGCTGCCCCAAAGCCAAGAGCAGGGTCAGCGTCCTGGAAACAGCACTACAGCATTTGGTAAACTCCTCTCCATTACTTGCTCCAGATCAACACAGACAGTTAAGCAGAGCTCAAAAGACACATCTATTTCTCCAGCAGAACTCTTTGTATGGTGCAGATTTCACAGACTCAATCGTATTTGCAACAAGAAAGAACTACCAACTACAGAAAATACCGGGACAAGTTACAGAGCAGGCCTTTCTAGCCATCAGGGTATTTTTGGCAGTCATGCTGTTGTTTGGTTTCCTCCTTATAGCCCGTCTGTGAAGTCTTATGACTGTGCAACAGACTCTTCCCACGGACCAAGCTCACATGGCTGAGGAGAAGGATGTAAAGACAGAAACCCAGAAACTCTCCCAGCAAGTCATGCTTCCTGCCACTGGACAGCTGGCACCATCCAGAAGGGCACCAACACTTCTTACCCTTTCTCCAGTTTTCTTCACTTGACTCGGACCTTAGAGCACTTAAACTTTAAACCTCAGGACATCTTTGTGAGTGAGCCACTTAGACGAGTCGAGAATTGAAGTGGAGAGCAAAAACCACAAGCATCTAGTGTGCTTTTGCCCTTTAGAGCTCAGAAGTTTAGACTACTAAACCTCTCAAAGGCAGCTGCAGGAAAGTGACTGAACTTCCATCCCATCCATCCCAAACAACTCCCATTAGCAGGGTGCTCACGGGAGCACCTGGACTGAGTAATGAGTTCAGAGATTGACAGAGATCCTGCTCCAGTGGGGACTAATCCTCTAAAGCAACAGTCCCACAGTGAAACTATTTCTAGTATTTCCCTTTGCTGCCTGGCTCATGAACACGGTGGGATTTTTCCCTTTGTTAAGATAATGGTCCCATCCACATCACATTCCTGTCTTCAGGATGTGATCCATCTGGATCATTAGTATTTCTTCTCTCTTACAGTAGTGCCAAGTTGCCCCAATCCTACCTTGGTTTTGAGTGGAATGATCTCTGTGAACAAAAGGAGGAGAAAATATGTAGAATTAATCGTATAAAAACACATTGCTGAGAGTAAGAAATACAAGTTTGAATTCTCTTCCACTGTTTCAATGATGTCTGGAATTCCTCTACTAGAAATAAATGAGATATTCATTACCTAATTGCTTATGTAACAAAGACCATTACATGAAATTATCATCTAGAGGCACCAAAAGAATCTTAATTATCCAGGTGAACTTCAAAGCAGAACTGCACTTCATGATTTCTCTGGTTGCCTTCCCAACTCTCCTAGTTCCTAATCTACAGTCAGTTGCATGTTGATTAGCCTGACCCAATTTTTGGATTAGAAAAGACAACTCAAAGCAGCAGCTGATGGGAAGCAAAGGGCTTTTTGGATGGGTTCATGGGTGCCAAACCCACAGTGTCAGCGCTGGGGGCCAGCTGCCACTGCCAAGGTACCCATACGACATCATCCTCATTGAAAGGATGAGCAGCTCCAAATGCAGCAACTAAAAAGCTTTGCCTTCAGTACTGAATAACTGCTCCCCACTTCCAGAGGCCAAACGGAAACACAGTGTTTCCAAGCCTGACTGCCAGATGCTAAGAGCACAATGCCTACAGAGTAAGATCTCCTCCAAAGGTGGAAAAGCAGCAATAAGCTGGAGAGCTCCCTCTGCTCCGAGTCCCGTGCCCAAAGCCAGCTTTGTGTAAGAATTCCCCAGCTCTGAGGGACTGATGCTCTTGAGAAGTGCCAACTTCCAGGAGCCTGCATTGCCACCTGCTGTGGAAACTGCTGCTCCAGAGTCCCAACACACCGAGCCCTGCTACTGCAGTCCTGGCAGGCTCCTCACACCCCCAGCCTGCAGCTGCAGCCAACATGTGCTGCAAAGTGCAGAGCAATGGCTCCATGTTGCCAGCACCCTTCTCCCAAACCTCACAGGAGAACAATGGCTCACTCAGCATCCTTCTCCCAAGCCTCAAGGGAGTTCTTAAAAAAATTTAAATAAAATGGATCTCTGAAATAAGTACCTGAAATAAATACCTGAAATAAAAGTGAGATATGCTGTAAGCATATATTAAACCCTGAACACCACCCTTGCTGACATCAGAGAACTATTCTACAGGATTAACAGCTCATCTTAGCAAATCTCACCGAGCACCACACGTATTCTAACATCTTCAACATCTGTTCTACCACTGAAGGAACATTCCCTTCACAGAGGGAGAAGGTTCCCTGCAATTAAACCTTCTATCAGAGAAGGGACAATACCAGACTTCAGTTGTCAGTGCTACCTGTGCCCCTTTCGTGGGTTGGGCAGAGGGGTACTCACAGGGTAGGTGGAGAAGAGAGGAATTCTGTGCTTGCTTTTGCTCTTCAACTTTTACACCCATCTCTTCTCATCAACATCCTCCTTCCTTTTTAACCCTAAATCTGTTACCCATCCTATCAAAGTCAACATAAACTTTTCTATGCTGTGACCACACTGTCACCAAAAAACCTCACTTTGAAGTGAACCCTTGTTGCATACCAAACAAAAAAAAAAAAACAAACCAAAATATAAAAAAAATTAGAAAGCCACACTGATTTTTCCCTGCAATTCTCCTGGAAGTGAGCAAAGAGCAGCAGGTATCTCCAGCTTTAAACTATCAGCAGCAGTGAAACTTTCACAAAGAGGATGCCCACACTGCAGGCTGCTGCATGGGCAGCCCAGGGATGAGCACAGAGCTGGCCACAGCCTCCAGGGCAGAATTTGGGGAGAGCCCAGTGGAAAGGAGCCTGCAGTGAGCTGTGGGTCACGGAGCACAGGCTGCTCACAGCCTCTGAGCCAGGCAACTTCAAAGTAGACTTTGCGTTTTTAAGCTGCAGTGCAGTCTGCAGTGCAGTCCCCATTGTAAATATACCCAAAGTCTCTGCCAAACCAACATTTTAATTTAAACATAAGGGGGGGAAAAAGCAAAACAGGGCAGTTTTAACCAAAGCAAACAAGGTACAGAAAGTCCAAGTAACACAAAAGGGTTACAATTCCTGTAATGTCTCTGTAACCCTTTTGTTCTCTTATCTCATATTCCTGGCCCACACTTTATACATGCTGCAGCTTAAATCAGGCTAATCAAAGCCTTACCCAAGCCAATGGAATGTTTTCTGCTGATTTAAGTTAGTCAAAATTTTGCTTTTGCATTGCTACTGACATGTGAGTAGCATGAGGATACAAGAAGCTCACTACAACTTTAATTTCTTTCACAGTCTTACATCAAACATGGACCAGACACTAAAAGATCCAGATACAAAATCATATCAATGCAGGTGTACAACCTACAGATGTTAAAAGAAAATGCTCACAAGTAAAAAAAAAAAAAATTAAAAAAGAGAAAAAAAAAAGAAAAGAAAAAAATGAATAAGCAAATAAACATTTTACTACTTGAAAATAATACAAGAAACATGTCCCAATGCAGGGAAGACTCCTCACTGAATCATTCCTCTGAATTACTCACTTTTTTATCTCTAAATCCACTATTAAACTGTTAGGAAAAAGCTTCTTAAAATAAGGAGAATCTCTTGCTTCCAACACAAAAGCATCTGCATAAAGTATAAATAATCTCACACAGTGACAAACTAACAGGGAAATAAAAATCATCAGAGCCTCTTATAAATCAAAGTAGTTTTATTTCCAGTGGCTTCAATGTTTGACTCAGAACCACATTGAACAGAGGTTCAAAATTTGACCTCCAATTTGTAAATCCTTTTTACCCTGTTCCAGTCTTTCAATACTAAGAACTATCAGATTAGAAACTAATTTTGTCTGTACCTTTGTCCTTTATGAACTGCTGAATATCACTGTATTACATCTATGAGCTCTTTCAGATGATCTGTGAAAAGCCTACTTAGAATTCCTCTTTCAAACTTAATTTGCAGTGATTTTCTTACAGTAATATGAGAATAAATGAAAAAGATAATTTATTTCAACAGTAAGCAATTACACACAATTACTTTTCTACAGCAGTTGCCTAATTAAGAGTCGATGAGCCCTGCATATCGAGCCTTAGATTTAAGTATTGTTTTTCAGATATGCATATGATATGCAGGATGCATAACTTTTTGTGTTCAGTTACACTGCAGATGAACAGAGATACTTACTACAAACTTTTAACCCTTCACGAAAAATTCATGCTTGCATATTGGATTTGAATGTGAAGGAAAGAAACAGCTACTGTTCAAATGAGTAAAGATATCTGAAGGTTATCAACATCAATAAATAACATTTATGGCAAGGCTGATCTAAAAAGTGACACTGGACTAAAAATAACTCGACAAAATTAACAATGAAAGATTTTTTATGAATATGAAACATGCATATGCACAGATGTCAGTTATATAACCCATTTCTTACATCATTAAAGAGTAAACACCAGGCTACTCTTTCAGCTTATCAAAACACAGTAAAAAGCAGGCACATTTCCTTTCCCTGATTTCTCTCCCCTAATAAACAGATGTTTTTAACTGCGCGTCCTTTACCAGCGCGGCAGAGAATCTCATCTGCCCCCTTATTGTCAATTGCTCCATACAAATGCCTATTGCTCCCAAAGGCTTTTCTAAGAAGCAACAAAAGGATTGCAAGCGCATACCTTAACCTCTTGGCTGGCAAAAACCTCCACATCAACCCCACAGGCAACCAGAGTGGAAACATCACAGTCCATGCTACGGGCTGGCATCCCCCGCCTTTGTACACAGAGTTAGGCAAGCTCAGAGTCACAAACGATGGAAGAAAACAACAAAAGAATTGGAAAAAAAAAAATCCTTCAGTACTGCAATTGGACAGTCCAAGATTCAGTTTCAGCACTGGCAGTGCCTGCAAGCCTCCACCACGAGCTCTGTGCACTCTAAGTGAGTTGCTGGTTGCCTGTCCCCCGTACACCCACCAAGTGAGCAGGCACAGCATAGTAACAGCGCTATTCCATCTCTCATGGCAATGACATCACCACAACGACTGACATAAGCTAAATCTATTTTTTTCAACCCTTTTATCTCTAGGCAGCACAGTGGATCAAATTGAACATGATTATGTGCTAAATCTGAACTCGGACTAAATCAATTCAAGCAGCGTTCACTGTCAACTGAGTCATAGCTGTTGTTTCAGCTGAGTGCTTATGGTGGCAAAAAAAAAAAAAAAGAAGAAGAAAAAGAAGAGATCGGCTGACACTGAAAGCTCCACTCAGAGTGAAAATTAACCCACCATTTAAAGCCACTAAGCTCAAGGTAACATTTGTTCCTTTACTATATTTTAAAATCTACAGCAGAGCACTAATAAAAACCCCTCAAATCAACAAAATCTCAGCCCTGTGCTTTGAATAGCTCTAAGTCCTCTTTTTTAATAAAGCACACTCTATCACCTCACACACGGGATTAGAGAACATCTCGTCCTGTCATCAGCAGTGATCAACACACTGCAAATTTGATGCCAGTGCTTTGCATCCACGTTGCACTGTGACTCATCCCCAGGAAGATCAGAGGCATGTCTGTGTGTGATTTGGAAGTCAATACCCCTTCAAAGAACAGAACATGAAAATTTCCTTGAAATTAGGACTTCACACTAGGCAGCCTTTACACCATCCATCCTAAGGGTTAACCCTTCACAAATACAGCCCTGTTCAAAAGAAACAAGTGGAAGTGAAGATGCTTTACACCTGCTGACTCAGTGATCTGTTTATTCTTTGCAAGCTTTATCATTTTTTAAATGATAGAAATAAAATATCTACATGTCTGGGGCTTCTAAAGTAATCTTTATCCCAGACTGGCACCATTATTTTTCCTCTACCATCTCATTCTTGTGATCCATAAATTACTATTAATCGTTGTAGCCTAGAATTGACATTTATGGATACGTCAGATTAATAAGGAGAATTAAATATTTAACTACTGGTATGAACCAAGGAGAAGCTCATGACTCAATGTAAGAGACTGCTCTGCTTACCTCCACTTCACTGACAGATAAACTTTAATTATATTAACATTAGGAGAAAATTCTTTACTGTGAGAGGGCAGTGACATTAGATACTGAGACAGATAAGCCAGTATCTCTTATCAGAACGTTCTTTTCCAAGTTCTATTAAATAATTTTTCCCACTTTTCAACTTGCATGTATAGCAACCTCCCCAGCAGTGATCACAAACTAAGATCCACAGCCAGGACAAAAAACCAGCACCAAATATTTTACAAACCCAGACTACACAGACCGACAGAAATGGATAGGGCAGCAGAAGACAGAAAATGAATCAATACTTATTGAATACTGTCACAATTATCAATTCCTTTGTGCACTGGTCACTTAATCACTGTCAAGATTTTTCATAAACCACAGAAACCAGAAAATAAAAACTTTTTTTTAACTGAAATAAAACGTTTTTGAAAAGAATTTGAAGTTAACATTTTTGTGAGTGTTAATGTGTTTTATTTGCATATTTGAATATAATATGTATGTGGTAACAGAGAAAAAAAGCCATAAAGGCTTTATTGAAGTTATAGGCAGACAGCAATGGAACAATCATGGCATCAGAAAAGGGAGAAGGCAGTAAGTGCTAGCAAAGAGCTGGAAGGAAACACAGAAAGCAAAGATGAGTTGTGTGTCTGACTCTTATGAAAGTTTTAAGTGATGGACAAACAGGATGAAAATAAAACAAGCATTAGGAAAAGGAACAGATCAAGAATGGGATGATGATGGTCTCTAAGGTCCATAAAGACATCCAGAGTGAGGGTGATGCCTGGCCTGAGTGGTTTTGCAGCAGTGATGGAAAAAACATCTTACATTATACAGCTACACTGGATAGTTCTGGAATTGTTTTTTTTCCCCCTTTCTTCTTCTTTAAAAACTGTCACCTATCAATTTCAATAGCCTTAATCTTCTTATGAAAACTGTCACTTGATGTGCAAACTGACCTGTCCCACTCCATGATTATTGCTGCACTTCCACTGTTCCTCTCCTTTCAAAAGAGAATCACTGCAATTTTTCCACTCCATCTGAATAAGGAAACTTTACTGAGACCACAATTACTTTCATTTCTTGCTGCTTCTTGCCTATTCCAAAGTATAACCTCATTTTTCCCCTTAAAAAACCACTCTAGCTCACCAGGGTATTTTAGTGAGCTCTTTACAAAGATAATCTTGTTGGTTTTGCCTCTTGAAAACAAAGATTACCTAACAGAAGAACTCTACAAAGCTTTTGAGTACTCCAACAAATATCTTTCAATATATGTCATATTCTATTTGTTACTGTTCACTTCTCATTTGAAATCAAGATGTATTCCTATGTGAATGTTTTTTTCAGGGCACTCCACAATTCCTTATAGCCTCACCCAACATTAATGAAAAATTTACTATTGAGCAATTTAAAATTGGTTAATATTGACTTATTTCTCCAGTTCAGGAGACTTGCTTTTCATTCAAATTTAAAGAAAAAGCATTTCAATTTCTTTCAAAGAATTTCTTAACTCTGCCTCTAGATTCACCAGACTCCCAAGAAAAAATGAAGCCACATTTCATGCATATTTAAAAGTACAATATTTAATAGATAGAAATTGCTACAGATAGACCTGCACTTCAGCATCATACTGATACTCATTCAGTAGGTTCTCCACACCACAAACCGGCACCTGTACATAACTCTACTGCCGTCCCTCACCAATTTTATATGGGGTTTAAGACCATGACCATAAATTCTGACAACAGAAAGTGGAGAGTTTTGAACAGGCATTCAGAAGCTTCATTTCTTTCAATGTTTGTTATAGCAACAGTCGTGCACAGAATTCAAGGGGGCACTACTCACTATGTGTGAATTTAGGAGCAGATGGGGCTCATTTGTAAAATCAGACTGAAGATGGAAACATCAAGTTTTCACAGTTACACAGATGCAGAGTTCTAGACAGGTTCTAGAACTCAGAGCAATATTCCAGGTTATTGTTCCTTCACAAGCACCACAGTGACCCCAGAGCATCACTAGACTCTGACAATTAACACTTGATGATCAGGTCTTATATTTTCATCAGCTTTTATATTTCCATTTCCCCAACCAGAAGGAAAATAAAAGCCAGGTCATTCCAGCCAGGAATCTTGGATTCTGGATCTCTACAGTTCCTGGGACAACCCAGCCTTTATTTCTGTGTGTGGAGTTGTTTTCCTTCTATAGTTCCAGCTGTGCCCCAGCTTAACACATATGAGCAGCACCAAAGATTAAGATTTTCCAACTCAACTCTGAAGTCATTAAAGCAACTGCAGCACAAAATCTTGACCCTCCTTTTGCAAGCATGATTTAGCCTTAGGGAAACTACACTGGCTCTAGACCTTACATCAGCCACGTGGTAACCAAAACCAGCAGCAAAATTCAGATCCTGACTTTTTTGCTCTCTGGATGAAGCTTGTGCTTGCTACTAGAGGGGTTATTTCTGTAGAAGCTGTGCTTGCAGGTGCAAACCTTACTAAGTCAATGTACAAATCCAGAAAAATAAAAAGGAGGCCTCCATCAATGACCCTTTGAGAGCTGAATGGAACACTGGGAATGGATTCACATTATGGCTGATTGAAGTGCTTTTAATGATGTGCATTCTCTATTGATCTTGTTCAGCCTACTACACAAGTAAACAGCATTTAAACCACGCTCCTACCTGTCAGTAGGAATGTACTTTTACAAAGACAATCTCATTTTAATGGAATTACAAATGACAAATACGTTCAAAACCACATAAAAATTTAGAAATGTTAGAGACAGCCCTGAAAAAAAAGAACCTAGAAAAAGAAGACAGTTCTTCCAATTGCTTTGTCTGCAGCAGAAGAAAGGCCAGCCACAAACATTCTTCAGGAGCAAAGTTAGCTTCTTCAAAGAGGTGTTTCAGAAGGACATAAAGAAAATAGAACACTTAAGACCAGGCAGGGTTCACTTCACCCACAGAAAGAATTTTTTTTTTTTCTTCTGACAGTGAGCATTGGCTTGTGCTAAGGTCAATTACCCCCAAAAGAAAAAAAGCACCAGACAAATCCAGCCAGAGGAACACACCAGCAAACAGAATGGCCATCAAACTGCTTGGACATGTGTATTTTAAATAGAACATTTAACTATCATATGCAGTAAATAAGGAACATTGAACTATCCAACAGCTGCAAATCCACTGATTTTCCCACGATGAGTCTGACCCCCAAGGTGATGTTTCTACAAATCCCAAACTGGCATCAACTGTGGCAAAAAAAAAGGACTCCAATTCACTCCTTCTCATAATAAATAACCATTCCTCTGAAGAATTTTAAAGACACAGAATCTTGACCAGACCAGAAAAGTTTAATTAAACTTAGAAAAATCCTAAATCACTAGGATTATTATCCTCATACATGCAGAGATTGTTGATCTTAGAAAATGCCTTGGTTGGGCTTGTTTTTAGGAAAAGGTAACTTTTCTATATTTTAAGTGATATAAAATAAAACTCTAGGCAGTAACTTTCTGTTAGTCACGCTTCTAGGTCTCAGGATCTGAGGGCATCCAAGAAAATAAAACAAATCATCAGCATTATGAAGGATTTCTCCCTCTTTAATAAAGATAATACCAAACAACTCCAAGGTCTGCACATGATGGAGAATACTTCAGGGACTGCATAAACAACTGTGTCAGTCAGGCAGCATCACTCTGCTGGCTCATTTAGCTACACACAAGCTGCAACTGTGAGTCAGAGCTGCTCAATTATTTTAATGTGGCTGTACCATTCATAGTCCTTCGCTTCCAAGTAAATTCAGGGAGGTGTGAGGGGGTGGAAATCTGCGTGTGTCTTCTGTCAACTCAGAATGGTTACAAATACTTTTCTGTGCCAGATCCGTGCAGGAAAACAACTGTTATGGCCCCAAATTGTAAACCCCTCGCTCTGGTAAAATGAACTGCTGCAGTTCAGGAGTCAGGACATCCTTGATTCACCTGGGGAACCCATGACCACCTACAGAATACATAACACACACATGAATCCCTGGCAACAAAAGAAGATTATAACCCTGCAGCGTAAGCTGAATTTATTTGCAGCCTAGGATCATTGATAAATTGCACAGGTTTCAAATTAGAAGAACTAAACATAGATCCCCTTATGCTGGTATACATATTGCCAGTATAAGCATCAGATTTGGGAATTAATTTCATGGCTCCAGCATGGATAGCTAATGCAATGGGAGATGCCTAAGGGTATCCAAGATACACATACAGACTTGACAGACATGATCCAGGACCTCTGGAAGCTCCCTCTCCTCTGAACTGTCAGCCAGAGGCCCCAAGAGATTCTTTAAGATATTTAAATTAGCATTCATTATTTGGGCAACTGTTCAACACACTCCCTGCTCAATGCACTCCGTGGACTATTAGAGTGGGATTTTGCTGATCAATCACTTGCTGCGTAGCTCAGGATGGGCCAAATTTCTCTCCAGCCTCTGACTGTTAATGAGATTTCCAGCAACTACAACAGAAACAAAAGCATCTAGCACACATGTATAAACTGATGCTGTCATTTAATTGCTAATCCTGAAATGAATCCTACACGAAGTTATCACTGTTGCCTCGATTTCTCCAAGAGCGAGACAGGAATGGCCATACCTGCTCTGTCAAGGCATCCAGTATTAATGAGCACATGTAAAACAGATTTTTATACTGTCTTCTATTTTATAAAAGTGATAAAGGCCAAAGACTACAAAACAGGTGAAGTCCTTACATATGTTTATTCTTGCAGTACTTGAAAATAGAATTAAAACCAGGTTTAATATACAGGTTCTGTAAGAGATTCACATACACAGAGGATGCCAGGCCAGTGCTCTGGCAGCTTCATGAAACTGGAATTCTAAGCACCTCCCTCAGTTCCCAGTGGGAAGATGGAGCTGGCTCGGGGGCTGTCACAGGAATAAGACACTGGAGAAATGGATTAAATTCTTCACAAGAACTATCTTTGAGACCTTGGATGAAGAGCATGCAGGAACACACATTCAGAATAACTCAGAGGTTTGTGTTTTATTTAGATTTTAAGTGTAAGCTGGGCAGGACAAGGACTCTCCATTACTATTTGCTATTTAATGGATGATGCCAGTTGGAATAGGTCTGTAATGCTCCTGCCTGAAACTGTGATTTGCAGTTATCCACGAGCTCTGTTTACAGCTCCAAAATGTCTTTTTAAATAATTTCCATTTACCCTTACTCGTCTCAGACTAGCAAGGGTATTTAACATGCCTGTATGTTTTCCTTGTCATTTCAGACGTTCCATCACAGCAAAATGCCCTTGCAAGAAGAGCCTGGAATACCAATGCTCACTGCTGTGAGGGAGACCAACCTTATCTCTCAACTGCAGCTCTGCACAGGACACACAGGTGAGAGATTTAATGGCTGTGCTGAGAAAAAAACAGCATTTACTGCCAAGCCAGCAAAAGCAGCCCAGTTCAAAGAGGAGGGGGAAAAAAAAAGAAAATAAAAAAGTCTACTGTCAAACAGCACGCAGTCAGACAGTAAATAATGAAGCATGAATAATAGATTTCTTACATCACTGCTATTTTATCTTGATATCATAGGGTGGGATTTATTCTGTTGCAACACTTTAAAACAAATAGTCTCTTCTGTTAATCCCCAGATTAAACTGCAGACAAGAAAGTGTTGATACTTAAAATTTGCCATATCCAAACCTTAACTTCTTGTCTTCATTACTGATGACACTGTTGTCTATTTTGATAAATCCTCTGGTATTATTTTTTTATTTATGTTGGAAAGACAGATGGAGATTAGATACAATGAGACCTAAAAGTCAGGCATAAAGATTCCAACAGCTCTAAAGTGAAATAAGAATATTTTTAAGGAAGTTTGTTGTTTTTTTTTTTTCCCCAGAGCATGAACACGATGACCAGGAAAAAAAAAGAAAAGGAAGAAAGCTGAGTAATTCTAAGATATTAGTGCACTTGTAATGTATTTATAAAATGGATTTATCCTAGTTTCTCCTTACAGGACTGATTTTGTGATTTCACAAACAGAAGAGACCACAATGGGCCATTTAACAGCCTGTATCTTATTTGAAGACAGATCAGATTTGGTTTCCCCCTTTTCTTCTCCCTACAACCCACACTTCTTTTCCTAACTCGAACTCAAGAAACAGTCTTCCACTGAGCCAGGCCAGGAAAGGACCAGAACCAGTTCCATTCCTATGTTTTGAACTCTCAGTTTATTCAGTATCTCCATACTTCTTATGAAGGGTGATGCAGCTCTAAAGAGACATCCACAAAAATAAAATAATTCAAAAACTGAAGCAGAACTGCTTCCTATACAGACATTTCATATATGAGGTATCTCTGTGGTTTCAGAAGGTGAGTATTTAAATGTTAAGTTCCAACCATTTAGTTATTCTATATGTTGGTCCACCCTCTAATAAAAGAGCTTGACACTGCATTGTCAATATTAAATTGACAGTAATTAAACAGCAAATACATTAAAGTAAAAGTGAGTGACAGAAAATTGATCTTATTTCAAAGCAACTGATCTATATTTAAACAGTCAGCTTCCTTCTGAAACATGGAGCTTCAAAACACAAACCCAAATGCATGACATTCCACAAACCAAAGCACCTTCCAGTCATAGAACATTTCCATACAAAAATTCCAACTCATTCCCCTTTTGATAGGAAAGTAGAAAAGAAAAAAGGTTTAGGAAAGCCAAAAGCAGAAGGGAGAGAAGGGGGACCCAAAATATTGGGTCCAATAACCTACAGCAAGTTCAGCTGTTACTTTAGAACAGGGTTTATTTGTAGGTTGTTTGCTTGCTTCCTTGGGTTTTCTTTCATTTTACTTTAAGTTATTCAGTTTTAATAAGAAGCCCCTGTCAAAACTGGAGAAACCAGAAATAATTGTTTCTATGAAGTTCTCTGAAGCTTTGTGTTTTCTTGGAAACGAGACTTTCTCATTCTCTACTTTTTTATTCTTTTCATAGCTTCTTAAAATCTTCTGGTTGCTTCACCTATGCAAACCCAGTTTAGGAACTTGTTTAGCCTTGGGAATATGCTGGTTAATTTTCTGTAGATTTCGCACTAAATGGCTACACACATTTGAGACCTAGAACTGATTCCTAAACCACACCTGCAGTTACTCCAGACAATTAAGTCTGCCAGAAATATTCTAAGCTTAGTTTTGAGACCCAGTAGCATGCAACAGTCCACATCTGTGCTGGTATTGTTAGCTGTGTTTAAGATCTTTCAGCTGTCTCCACTCCCAGCCACGCTTTAAGAATCAAAGATACTTTCTAGAGCTTAATGGAGTTTTTTAATCTATTTTTTTTTTTTGTTCAAAAACTATGTTAAAATATTCCAGCTGCAAAGGTCAAAAAACAATATAATCACCGGATCTCAGTTACTGTGAAGTAAAACTGCTATAAAGTCATAACTTCAGTCCCACAGCAACTGCCTTTGACTTGTGCATGTCCAGACACACAGATGCAGACCCGATAATCTGATGTGAGCTGCTCTCTGTAGCCCAGGCCATCCATCACTTTGTCCAAGACAGATTTAAACATCCAAATGCGGGGAATCTTTAACAAAAACAGCAGTTAAAATTATCTGTTAGTACACAATGACTTTAGCTGCTACTCAATTCTGCATTCCCAATCGTGGTTACTTGTGCCCCAGTTAATTCTACTCTGAGTTTTGCTCACAGCCTTTTCACAGCTGCCTTCACCTCCTCACCAAGCAAGGCTTATTTAGTTATGTTCGTATTTCTTCACAAGTAAGCTCATCAAATCATCTGAGAATATTTAGTGGTGATTTAACTTTAATTTGCTAATTATTTTTGCAATATGTTAACATTATTTCATGGTAATATTTTATTCTGGTTACATTAATCAATTCATGAAAATTATGGATACAACTCCCATTAAAAGCTTATCACATAGCTATAAACCACTTAATTTTCTCTTTAGTCACTTAAATTAAAACAATGCAAATAAGCTATGAATGGAAAGTGCTAGCACTGAAGCACTCAAAAATTTCAACTACTAACAGTTAATCCAGTAGCCTCATTTTTATACAGTGCACAGTATCTCAGTTAAGGGGGAAAAAGTGTCTGACTAAAAAACTCCATTCCCCTCCACCTTGTGCCCTTTGATGTGAGGTGTTCCATACTAATGTTTACCATAAAATATGAATTTGTTTCAACACTTTCTTTTTCCTTGCAGAAAGCAGAGCTTACTGTGGAAAGCTGATTGTTGAAAAGACAAAAAATATTTAGGTATTAATTTGCAATTTAGCAGGAATTTTTAAAGCAGTATCTATGCATTTTAGTCATAAAATGAGATTTTACACTCAGAACTTCATATTCATCCTTCAACTTGAAATGGACAAGCAAAATCCTACATCAGTTCACCTGAAACCCCACCAAATATGTTACAATTTCCTCAGGCCACAGAGATAAATTTAGGCTCAGATATTACAACACACAGCAAGAGCCACCTTGGCTGTACCTCCTGCTCTCTCAAAAGATCACTTGGAAATGCTTTGTTTCACTCCATGGCCCTGGTTTCATCCACTTGAACAAGAAATTCATGCTCCAAGATGTGTGCAACACAGGAAGGTCACAACTCTTTAAATTGGCACTTAACAGGGTGCTAAAGAGAGTTTGAACACTGGATGATATCCAGAGATAGCAACCCCTTCTCATGGCAAGGATAAGCCCTGCAGCAGATGCAGAAATTTGGACTAGGAACGAATCTCAGCGTCTCTCAAGCATGTTTGTCTTTCTGTGACACATAGAGGCAACTGAAGACAGTAACAGACCAAGACATATTCCTTGAAGACAGCTGAATTACAACTTGAACAAAGAAGGGGGTCACATCTTTGGGACAGAGCAACTGAAAGAGTTACTATTTCCTGTTCTGTGTCCTTGTAAATCTTAAGATGTGATGGCAATGTCTGGTTGCCTTTCACAAAGTATTTTACATAAACCAACAATACAGCCAAATTTCTGATGGGACATGGTCCAGGCCATATACACTGATCAGATTTTTTAAATAACCAATTTCCCAATAAAACAATCCCTATATCAAGTTGCAGATTGTCTCAGGGCAGTGTGTCATATGTTAGACCATACCAAGAGAAGCCCACTGAAGCCTTCAAGGCATCACATTCACTGCAGTGATGGCCATAACTTATAAAAATTGCACATAAAAATCCCCTTGCTGGGCACCAGAAGACTCCAATCCTCTGCCAAGGCTACGAGCCAAGGGAGTGGTCATGGACCAGGGCACTGAACACTTACAGGGGCTTCAACTGAGCCCATCCTGGCAGCAACAGAGACCCCCAGGGACTGGAACCACTCACTGATAAAGACATGTTTGGCATCCCTAAAGACAACCCCAAGGTGCTGCCTTGATCCTGTAAAGGTACAAAGGAAAGGTGGATGGCAGACAGACAGGTTTCTAGATTAACATCCACTTACACACAGAGTTAGCTACAAAGCTGTAAAATAAATGTTCAAAAGCTAGTAAATATCACAGGATCATAGGAGGGACCTTTAAAGGTCATCTGGTCCAACCCCCTGCAATGAGCAATCTGTGGAACCTGACCATGCCTATTTCCAGGGATGGGGCATTTTGAAAGTACATAGATTACAAAAGCCTTTCTGGAAGACAGCTACAGAGTTGCCAAGTACAAAATCCTGCCACAGTGAATCTTCAAGGCACTGCTAGGATTTTTTAAACAGCAATTTAAGTCTGGAAAAAATATTTAAATTTTAATGGCCCACATCTTTGACTTTTCCTCTAATGCCTTTGAGCCATTCCCCAGCTACAACTGCTGTATTTCAATTTGCTAATTAAATTTTTCCATTTATCAAGATAAACATACAATACTTTTTAAATTTTTTTGATTATTTACTACTATAAAAATTTCTGAAGTAAAACATTTATGCAAGCATAATGCTCAAAACCAACAGCAGTTCCTCTGCCCCTAAAAAGTAGGCAGAATTACAGGCTAAGAAGTATTTGAACAGTACTTCTAGAGGAAAAGGTGATGAAAGGAATACTTTTCAAAGCAAAATTTTAAAAGGCAGAAAAAGAACCGAGTTATTTTTTTCTATTGTTTAAAAGTCATTATTCTCAATCAGTGATTGTATAATCCACAGGACAGCTGCATGCTGCAACCAATTGAATTTTTTTTAATATGCAATAATTGTATGTCCATAATTCTTTATATGTAATAATGATGGAGAATTCAGTTGTACAGAATTTGCTTTGTCTGGAATTGAAGTATTACTTCCTTTGGTGAATGGGAAGCCAGAGTCACTGGTATTTACAACATGAATTTGTTAAGTAACAGAACACTGCAGAACTTACATAAATAAAAGTGACCTGAAGTACATGCAGTTTTAAATTCAAAGGAAAGAACAAACAGATCCCAGACAGAGATTTCAGTCCTCAAAATGCAGATAACAGAGAAGCAAACCCAAGCTTCTTTCTTTCTACTATCTCAGACCTCTGTTTATCAATGTACATAATCTTCTGCAATCTGGGAAGCCACTCAAAGTGGCTGAACTAGAAAAAGAGACTCCTATGTTCCCTCTACATCCTGTTTTTGCAGAATAAAGTTTTCTAACCATTTCACCTTGTGTCTTAAATTACTTTTCAGATCTCATTATTTGAGTGCTTTCTTGGTTTAGCGCATTGTTTACAAATTCTAATAAAAGACATCTGAAACTTTCACCTCAAATCAAAAGCAGGTTAGGACAACCTTAAATTTCATCAGTCTGGGGTTGTGTCACCAACTCATAAAACCCCATGACTGGACAAACATAAATACAGCTTTCTTAAACACAGGCATTAATGTGGTAGGCCACCACAAGCCTGCACAAATTCCCAACAGATGTTTGGAAGGTGTTTTGAAAGAGATCATTGCAATCCATACACCTGAATGCTGAAATAAAGCAGCAAAAGTTCAAAGTTGGACTCTCTTTGAAGAGAATTCCTTAACAGATTTTTGTCTAGTATGGTTTATTTCAGATAATGAATGGGAGCTCACATATAAGAAATAATTTCAAACAGAAAATTGCTAGTGCAGAGAAGGTAGGATTGGTGCAGAACAGAGTGCAGAAGAGAACAGTCCCTTCAGTGCCAGCAGCGGAAACACCAATCCGTGGGAAGGCTGTGAACATCTCCTATTGAATTGTATTATTAGCAGCAATTTTATCTGTCATATTCATGACAGCCCACGCGTGACCCACGACAGCTCACGCAGCGGGTCAGCACTCACAAATCCGCCAATGGCTCCAAGTCTTCAAAGCATGAAAGACCAAGATTGGGACCAAAAGCTGACCTGGATTAACAACCTGGGTAAAGTAACATAATCAGCATTTGGAAAAAGCCCCTGCAATCCCAGGTTTCAGCAGCAGAATACTTCCAGGTAAAGAAAGACAAGTGATTATGTCACTTCACAACACCTCAGCACAACTTCAAGAGAGATAGAAAAGATGATGGTGGCATAGGAAGTGAATAACTCCTGTCACTGAAGAACAAGCTCTAAGATGTCTGTGGGGATGTTAACAGGACAGGATGATTGGCACTGCTGTGGGAAAGAAAAAGATAGGAGTGATTTGAAGGATTTTTAAGTGTGGGAGGGAATAAATGCAGAGCAAAGAAGGCGATAAATTTGAAACGGAAATGTAAAACAGCAGCAGGAATACGTAAGAGTGATCGTGTTGGAGAGAGGAAAAAAGAATCCTGAGCACTTTCCTATCTCACACCATTCTACATCTCCCAATACATCAGAACCTCGGGCACAGTGATTCACAGGGAAGATGTTTAACAGCGATGCTGAATAATGAAATAGCCTGGGAGAAAGTGAGGGAGCCGTGATACCCAAGGGCATGGTCAGCTCAGCTCAGAGCCTGCACTGGTCAGTACATTCCTGCAGCCACAGAACCAGGGAAAGAACAGTTCTTCAAGTTTGCTGAGCACAGAAAAACTTAGATTGATGGTCTGGAACCAGGGCAGAGGTATTTGTGACATACTCAGCATAAAAGAACAAAAAAAGGCACCAGAAAAGGAGCAAGCGTTTGGTTGAAGTCATTCAAGTTTTTACACTGCCAGCAAAGCACACGGAAGCGAACATTAAACCAGGCCAACTGGATTTAAGCAGCCAGGTAAGAATGGGGAAGCTGAATCAACTCCAGCTTTTCTGCTGATGACTCAAGTCAGGAGAAAAAAAAAAAGGAATGATCCAAGACAACTTAAAGAAGGCGCCTACCAAAAGAACCAAAGAAGCTCAAACAACAGAGGGTTATGTCAATTGCTAAACTGATAATACTATCTCAAATCGAGGAGCTTGTTATAACTTAAACTAAGAACATACTGGCAGCTATTTACTTCCAGAGAGTTTGATTTTAATTTGGGTAAACACTTCAACAAGTGCCAGTCAAAAAAGTGCCCAAATTTGTGTAATAAATTCTGTGATAAAATGATTCTAAGGGGTGCTAAATCAGTGTGAGCAATTGATCATTTTAAGTTAAGTGGTCTGGAATGCAAAGGGCAAACAGCAACCAGGAGTAGTGTTAGTTAGTGATACCAGCACATCAACACTCCTGAATGTACCAAGAAAATTCTGCTTTATGCAGAGCTTTTATAGGAACGGGTTGCATAAAGCTGTGACTTTTTTATAAGGGAAGGAAGATGAGCATGAATCAGGGAATAGCTGCAGGGCAAGTCTGGAGATCATTTAGTCCAACGCCTGCTCTCTGCAGGGTCAGACCAGAGCAGGTTGCTTAGGGTCATGCCCAGCCAGGAGTCGAGTATTTCCAAAGACAGGGCCCACAGTCTGTCTAGGCAAACTGTGCTAAAACTTTACCACCTTACCATAACAAGTTTTTATCATAAACTTTTCTTAATGTTTAAATTTATTTTTTTTTCTTCTCCAGTTTGCATCCAGTGTATTTCATTTCACTGATCACCACTGAGAAGAGTCTGGATTAATCTCCTTCACTCTTCTACAGGAGATGCTTACACACAGCACTGGCCCTAGCAGCAACCCCAGTGGTGCACCACCAATGCCTGACTTTGTGGACTTTGTGCTGCTGATCTCAACCCTTTTATCTCAGCAGCTGAGCCACTTTTTAATCCTCCTCACTCACTGTCTACTCATCTAGTACCTACTTCAGTAGTTTGTGCATGGGGATGGATGATACACCAAGAGACAAGTTTGTGCTCGGACAGCACCAAGAGACCTAAAGTCAGGATAAAGAGGATCTACTGCTCTGCCCTCATCCATTGAGGTCATTGCTTCACCACATACCACCATCAGGTTCAGCAGGCATGACTTTCCACATATTTAACATTTCACACTATAATTTAAGCAATTAACCAAACCCTACATTTAACATTTTTTTCCCCCTCTTTCATTACTTGCCTTTCTGTTCCCTCTGTTCTTTATTCTCTCTCTCTCTCCACATCTGAAATTCAGCTAAGGACATCCTGGCACAGAACATTTGCAGATGGCTGTTCAGTAGCTTCACAACACAGACATGTGAAGATCAGAATACAATCTATGGTAACGTGGTAGTCACTCATTATCAGAAATATATTTTTCTTTTAAAATGTTTGAGAGAGTCTACGTGACTTAGGCTTGTGCTATATATGGCCCCAAGAATAAGTTTTAAGTCTCCACAAGCAGGTAAGGAAAATCTCAACTACAGCAGTATTTTATAGGTGCAATTATATTTGCATTTAGTTCAGAGCAGGATTGTGCTTTTGAAGCAAACCTCCTGACAACCCTCACCTATCACACTTTGTTCCACACCAGCGCTCAGCCTGAGTGTGCAAATTGGATTTCTTGGAACAAAATCTAAGTGGAAGAGCATGCTCAGTACAGAGAACACAAACTAGGTTAAAAATCTAGTCTGAAATATCACATCTACCCACAAATACAACAGACCCACTCTGGCAAGATCTCAGTCCAGAGACAGCTTCCTTTAGCAGAGGTTGTCACAAAGTAAAAACTTCAGCAGGGGGTATTTGGTCACTATGTGGAAAAAAAATTAAATTCTATCAATGCAAGAAAGATAAGGTGGGTGTCAGATTGCTGATCTAATTTCCACTTCTTCCCAGTCATTCAGGAAGAAACACTAAGTATGAGAACTTTTGATTTGTAGTAACAACAATGCACAAAAGGGCCAGCAATATGTCCAAACAAAAGTAGGATTTTAAGAAGCCTGCAACCACCCACACTCCATCTATGGCAGGTTATACACAAGAAAACTCTACGTTTGCCAATCAGACAAGGAAAAGGCTGACACCAGACCCAGTGAATCAGTTTTCTTCAGCAGATGCCAGTTTCCACATGGAAGGATTAAATACTTTACAAAACCCTAAGAGAAACACAGCACAAAGAAATGACTGACTTTGCTGAATGACCTTCAAAAGAACAGAACAGACATGTACCTAAAGCCACATTACTTCCAGAATACTCTGAAAAACTGCCATGCAAACAAATGTCTTATAGGCCAGCAGAATAATTTACCTTGGAAGAGACCTCTGGAGGTCATCTGGTGCAACCTCCTACTCAAGGCACAGGGATCTTCAAGGTCAAATCAGATTGCTCAGGGCCCTGTTCAGTCAACTTCCAAAAAAATCTTCCAAGGATAGGGGTTCCTCAGCCTCCTTTAGCAGCTTGATTCAGTGCTTACCCATTGTGAAAACCATTTTTTCCTTGTAAGTTTTGAGGTGGGAAATTCTGACTGGGATTATTTGCTGCCTTCTCTCCTTTCATAGTGCATGTACAAGAAAAGTCTGGTTTTTCTTCTCTACATTCACTTGGTGGCAGAGGACAATTAGGTCCCTCCAGACTAATATTCTTCTCCTTTAGGCTGAACAAACTTAGCCCCACACACATATAATGAAGCTCTCCTCATTATATGCTCCCCTTCAGAGCCCCTCTGTATTTTTTTTTGTGTGTGTGTGTGTAAAGAAGCCCAAAGTAGGACATGCTATCCCAGATGTTGCTTCACCAGTAAATAAAATAAATTACCTCCTTCAGCTGCTGGCTCTGCTCCTGCTGACGTAGCACACGATGCAGCTACCTGTGACTGAAGACTGGAATCTGAACATGTTAAAATAAAGAAACCTCACAGTGAGAAAGTAGAAATGAAACACAGCTGGAAGCAAATTTACCCCTGTCTGCTGCATCCACAGAGATAGAAGGCTACCCTGTGGGGGGCTTTCCATCCAGCAATAAAGTGGCCTCCTGCACTGCAGGAAACTCAATGTGTTCTCTGATTCCCTGGGAAGTCCCTTTCCAGTGTCTCTGTAGCTTGTGCTTCTGTCTTACCAAAACTCTCTGGCACTGCAGGTTTCTTCCTCTTCACCTTTCTCCTCCCCTGCTATTTCCTGCTCTGGAAGCCTGCTTTTCCCAGGGCTCAGCCACTTCCAAGGAAGAAACAACATCTCTTTGGCTGTTCAGCAGCTCAGGTTTCAGGGCCCAGTAGCTCAGAGAAGGCAAACTGAGCTCTATAAATCACTCTCAGACATTAAAATAACAAACAAACGAAACAAAACCAAACCACAGACACAAGAAATAATACACTAATACTAAGCATTCAAATATTATGCAAATATCACCTGTTTCTTAAACACTTTAAAGACCTTTGTCTAAGACCAACTTACCTAAATTCTGACCCCACGATCTTGTTTGAGAGTTGAAGAAGTGTGGGCTGCATGATCAAACTGTTAAAATGAGTTGAGAATTTGCTGAACTGACAGGCTGGAACACTAATTATTAAGTGCTCAACATCCATTTGACAAAAAATAACAGGTGAATATCACAAGGGTCAGTATCAGGGCACAGACTGCTCAGTATCTTCCAAAACACTCTGGGCAACAAGGCAAGTTGCAAATGTGCTGAAAGTGCAAATGAGAGCAAAATAGTAAAGAAGGGGCAAAGACTTCTGTTTAAAAGAGAAAAAAAAAAAAAAAGGGATGAAATTCACATGAAGAGTAATACAAATGTATTCTGCCCAGAGTTACACGGAGGTTTTCAAGAGCTGATGAAAAAATAAAGTCAGAGTTGACTTCAACTAGTGTCAGCAACAATTCTAACCTTGGAGGCAGAGGCCAGAGCAGATGGCCTCCAGAGATCCCTTCCAACCCATGTCTCCCTGATCCCCTGAAGATACAATGCAGGAAGGTAATTGCTCGTGACAGCAACAGTAATTTGGGGAACCAACAGGCCCACTGAGGGCAGAGCACACCTTAGCCTGACACATGGACACACCAATTCAAACACTTCCCATTCTACTCAGGCAAAGGGGCACAAGTCACCACTCCCAGACTCACTAAGGAGTGTGTTGATTCCAGACCTTCTCATTACAGGTTTTTAATTATAACGTGCATGAGGAAAAGCAGGGAGGTCTGCTTACTTGTAGACTCAAAAAATCTGAAGTAGAGAGAGAAGTTAAATTCCAAGTCAAATAATACAATACACTTTGTATTGCTGAGAGCTTAGAGAAGAGTCTCTCTTTTATCTGACAAATCTGTCGACTCCTCCTTGACTGAACTTCACTCTAAGCACATTTTAAATACCTCACTACATTGACTCAAACTTTCAATTACAATATAACTCATCACAATGGCTACTGAGCATACAAAGCCATCCTTTACCTAGTTGGCCTATAGGCTCTTCCACCACTGCCAACAGAAATAACATGTATACAGGGTTGAATTCCAGTTAGAGAAAACTGGTTTGCAAATAGAACAGTAACTCTTGCAGTGATGCAAAAGACTCTTACCTAAAAATTTTCTTGTGACCAGTCTGGGTTGCCTAAACTGCTCCAGTAACCTGTTAGTTTGAAATCTGGCAAGCAGAATTCCTACTGCTGTTCTTAAAATTACCTGGCTGTTCTACTAGTCTGAGAAAATCACAGGGAGCTTCCATATAGGAATTTTTCTCCTGAAGGCTGCACACACACTACGTGCATATGCACATGCAACACAGAAAAACAAACAGCATAAAAATTCACCTGGTAGGAAGGATTTTTATCTCCTCTTACATACTCAAAACATAGAAAAAAGTAAACAGCACACTCAGTTCATGCAAACATATTGTGCTATTTCTTTTCTGCACACAGCAAAAATATTTTTAGTTATTACCTTAGAGCAGGAAGTTCATAATTAAATGTTCTGGCTTAGGATTCATTGAAAAGTCCAAGTTGCATAAATGACATGATATCACCAAGATTACTTATGGTATTAGAGGGACATGAGTCATATCTACCTAAAAAAACTGTCCCTGCCATCTCTAGTGTTGCATTATTCATTTTGGTTGTCTTTATTCCTCTGGGGTCTAGGGCACTGCATTAGGTGCTGCACTAACAAGCATCACAGTCCTAACACACTTCAGGTAATCAATAACCACGTCAAAGAGATCACTCCTTCCATTCTCAAGATTTGAAAATGATGCTTTTATTTCCCCCTTATGTTTTACGCATTTAAAACTACTGATGTATTCGAATATTTCAGGAAGCATTCTCTTCAGTCCATTCATTAACTACCTTTTCACATTAGGCACCAATTAGCTCTGCTAAGTATTTCTGTGCATATCTGGAGAACATTCCACCTCCCCCATAAAGATAAGAATACCAAAGATTTCTCTCCGCCCCTTAGCAGTCAAGTGGAGAAGGCACAAGCGATATATTCTTAAATTAGAAGATTCAAAGTTAAAAGTAGAGCTTTTTATCAAGTTATTTTTACCAGAAACAGTCTCCTTTGCAAGGCTGTGCTATGAAAAGCACAAGTACTCAATCTTCTCATTTTGCTCAAAAAACACTGTAAATGTATTTAAATAATTTACTACTACATATTTCAGCTGATCCCATTCATCTAAACCAGGATGAAACTTTATCCATCTTATGCGTTACCTTGCTTTCAAATAATCCTATATACTTCAGTAGGGCTTTGCCAAATAAGACAATAAATATACATAAACATGGATCAGACTCTAATCATCTTAATGCAACAGTACTTCTCCTCCTTTATTTTATTAAAAAGAAAAAAAAAATATGAGGGGCTCCCTGCAACAGCCAGGTTTAAGTGCCTTAAATCACTCCTGGGATGCATTTGCTCTGTACAAGTGCCTGAGAGGAGGCTGCATTCAAGTAGTCTCTTCCCCAAGTAAGAAGCAAAAGGATGAGTGAAAATGGTCTCAAGTTGCTCCAGAAAAGGTTTGGATTGGATATTAGCAAGCATTTCTTCACTGGAAGGGTTGCCAGGTATTGGAACAGGAGGAATTACCCTCCCTAGAAGTGCTCCAAAGGAAGGTGGCATTTGGGGACATGGCCTAGTGGTGCCCATGGCAGTGCTGGGTTCATGGTTGGACTCCTGATCACAGAGGTCTTTCCCAACCTTAATGACTCTGCAATTCCATTTATCCCAACAGCATCCAGCTAGAGTAGGTGGAACTGTAATGGAGTCCTGTTCAGGAGAGAAAGATAAACCTGTACTCAATTTGGGTCCCAAGTCCTAAATCCAGAGCAGTAATCCTTTGGTTATGTTTCCTCTGCACAGCATGGAGAGCAAAGCTGCTCCATGAGTGAGGCTTGGCTGGAATCTCACATTACAGTGATGGAGCCCTTGCCAGAACAAGATCTGATTTACAGCAGCCCATGATGATGGCATTACATATATCATATTTATTAGGATTGAATTCCTTCTCAGTAGATACTCACCAACATTCAGCTGAGCGACTCAAAGCAAGAAATCTATTTTAGGTTTTAAAGAAAACGATGACAAGCAAGACAAAAGAGACGTTGCCTTTAAAACCAAATTAATCAGTGGGCTCTAAACTACACTAGGGTCTAGCTAAACTGTTCTCCAGTTTTCCCCTTCTCTCAGCTTTGTTACTAAATCAGGTGTATTCACCTATTTATACCACTCTACCTGGTAGTGCTGCTGGTCACAAAGGACAACAGAACCTATTTGACCAGGTTTCCAAGCAAAGAACCACACAGAAATTATTTTAGTCTGACTTCCTAGCTATATACAGGATACCATAGATAGAATAAACACATGGAGTGAGGAAAGACTTGAAAAATGTTGAAGATAAAAGGCTAGAAGCTGAGTTCAGGTGCTGAGCCACAATACAACGTGAAATTAAGATCTAGGTCCACCCTAAGCAAAAACACTGCAAAAGAAAGCTGACTGTAATAATAATTTCTTTGCAAAACTATTTTGCAGGGCTGAAATGAAACTGAAACACATTTAGGGTGAACACTGTAGTTCTAACTCCACAAACCTAGCAAGGATCAAAAAGTGAATCTTGTATTTAATATTCCAGTGGTTGGGAATTTAAAAGGACATTCCTTAACATGTATTATCTCTCCCTCTTCCAACAGCAAGTGCTGTGTGCTGCAGGGAGGAGTCAGCAGATGGCACCCACGAACCAGAGCACACACACCCCCTTGATGGCCTTCAGCTCACACACACTGGGCTGGGTTATCCACAAAAACCTGGGAATTCTTTCTGTACCAGCCAGGATCTTCCCTTGCACCGTGTAAATGGTCTAAGTGTGCATAAATCAAGTTTCCCTTCATTACCAAGGTGACTTGCTGCACGATCACCAGGGGCAAGGAGACGTCAGAAAGAAGTGGAACAGTGCTTTTCACTTTCATCATTTTCA
Source organism: Regulus satrapa (assembly GCA_013396955.1). Lineage (NCBI taxonomy): Eukaryota > Metazoa > Chordata > Aves > Passeriformes > Regulidae > Regulus > Regulus satrapa. Next base: position 212,368 of record VWZN01007993.1, read on the forward strand.
TCTCAAACTCCACAATATCAGTGTTTTCACCCCAGTTTACATCAGTTTCTGCAAATACTCCCTTTTCACCTTGCCAAACACACACCTAAGAAACAACCTAAAAAAATATAAAAGAAAAACAAAATTGACATACAGGCAGCAACTTAGGTCAAAAACCAGAATGCATTAGAAAGAACATAAAATTCTCTTAAAAATCAGTATCACAATATTGACACAACTTGTGTTTTTTAGATCTGGGATTAACAGCAGTCCTTATGCTACAAGAATGTAGATTAAGGGACAGATGAAGGTCCCTCAATAACAAAATAAGATAGGGAGGGCATTAACTGCTAATGCAGAAGGAAAAGCAAGACAGGTACCATATATTTCAAAGAGAGTGGACTAACCAGAAATTCTATACTGTATATTTACAATACATAAATCACCTAAAATTCTAAAAACATCACTGTCTTCACACAACTTTCACCTCATAATGAATTTTCTGAAAATCCAGTGCCTGTTATTGTTCACTTTCAAAATCCATCACCCCTCCTGCCCTTCAGTTACACCACTAGAAAGTCGTTGGTTTTTACACAAAACTAATTCTCATGCCAAGTGCAGATCCGTGCAACACTTTTTAAAAATACTTACTCCTATTAGTTAGGGAAAGAACAGCCTGGAAAAATACAGGGTTTTGTTGGGAATGAAAGACATGGAAAAATCTCATCTTCACTCAAGTTACCGATAAGGTGCACATCCATCTCTTTCTGTTTCAAGACTGACAAATATCAGATAAGGATTTAATTCTTAGACCCGAAGTAAACATGTGGAACACAGACACGGGAGCTCGGACCAGCTCTTTTGAGGAGTCATTTCTGTTGTTGCCACATGGCATCAATCACATCGTACATTTCAGATCAACAGAAAGATGGTGATGCAGCAGGGCTCTGAATAGATAATCAGAACTGGGCTTCAGTGACAGCTCTACCAAAAAAAATTCTGAAAAAATCGAAATACATGCACAGGACAAACTCCATCTGCTATATGTAGGTCACAAACCAGCCAGGAGTCAGAAAAAACTTCCATTCAGAACTCTAAGAGCAATAGATTCCCAATTTTTGGGGGAAATACTTACTAAAAGGTATAAGCTTTTTTTAATTAAATCATTTGAAACTGGAATATAAAGAAAGGAAGGCAGATTATCTTCCTAATAAACACTCCTGTAGCACTTGTGCTGTGCATTTTTCCCTCTTCACTTGAGGCAAACAGGAACAATCACAGGAGCAGCTGTGTCACTGAGCACACAGCAGGTAGAATGGACACCAGGTAAAGAAGTACCTGAAAGGAAGATTTGTAGTTAAAGATGCAAAAAATAAAGGGATTTCCAGAAGGATACTTGAAGGAAGGACAACGTAACTGCATTCTGTGATGCATTCCCATAGCTCCTGTTGACAGCAGCAGAGTTTAAAGGAATTTGGAAGTGTCTGTGACCAAATCCCTCAAGTCAGACAGCTTGAAGCAAACCTGCACATTTATTCAGAGGAACAGGATCACCAGTATGTAAGAACTGAATGGGTCTAGAAGTTACTCATTTAAGCATCTAATATTATACATCCCAAATTTGGTCTCTGCTTGTTAAGGCAACATTCCTGGGAGAATCCACACAGAATCTTTGCAAAGGTAAAAAAGTGAAAACAACCAACTCATTGAAGCACATTCAAAATGTCTGATACTGCATAGGAGGCAGCCTCTGGGCTGTGTCAGTGCTCTCAGTCTGTACGGGGCCCTGTCCCAGGAACTCAAAGAAATCCAAGTAAAAATAACTCATAATAATCAATTCTATAATAATAATAATCAACAAAAATAAACAAACTGGCAGAAGGCTGATTTAGATGGCCCTGTGCCCTGATACAACACAACCTCATTCATGTGAAATATCCATTCCCTTCTCTTAAAGACTGTTGGTATTTCAGCCTGAGTGAACTGACTTTGCTTTCAGTCAGGGATACCACAAAATCCAGCAGTTTAACACAAATTAAAACCAAAAAAATCCAGAGGCTTGCAAGAAATAGAAAAATTATCAGCGTCCAAAAGAGTCATGAAGAACAGAAATGGAGGAGATGTGTTTCTTGACTTTATCATGGGTTTTTTTAAGTCAGCTCATGGTACACACCAGTCTGATATCGAGATCTTAACACAGGCAACATCTCCCCTCCCTTCAGGGCTGGTACCTCATTTCTTTAGCATCTTCTGAAGTTCCCAGCTTGGTCCTCCCTTGTAAGCCAGCACACACTGGAAACATAGGGATGAAACCATCAGATTTCTCCTCAGCACTGGTTCTAGGAATATGAAATGGAAAATTTCTGTATTCTGCATGCTGCAGCTTTACAATGTCTTTATGCTTTTTTAACTCACCACAAGGCTGGGTAAAGCCAACACACAGACTTGAGTGCATCCTGCTGCAGTGCAGGGGTTGCTTTTATTACTCTCTCACCAGAGATAGTGTAACCTTTTTTTTTTTTCCCATTTTACTGTAATCTTAACTTCCAGCTCATTAGACCCCATCACTTGGAAGGCTTCTCTTATCCCTCTGAGACAAACACATTACATCTACCATATCTGCAATGCCTCTGCTTCTGGATTAAGTTTCAAAGCCCAGTACAAAAGTTATGTAATTTAAGCAGGGTAGAGTGTCCAGAAAATGCAATCAAATTAGAAGAAAATAACATAAAAAATAATCACATTAAACCGAGGCAATTTTTAAAAGTACATTCATACACACAACACAGGAAACTGAGAACTTGAACAAAATCCTCACTGGTGGAATTGTATCAGCAGATCTTGTTGCCCCAGGATTGGACCTGAGAACAAAACCATGGGGAAATCTTTGCACAACTACAGCAATTGCTAAAATTTCCATCAGCTGTAAAAGAATCAGGAATTCATCTGGCACAGAAGAAAACGTGTTTTCAAATGCACAGAAGTAACTGACAATTCATATCACCTTAATTCAACTATGATCTCTCACCTTTGTGCTCAAATCTGTTGCAGATTCTGTCTTAATTCATGCCATAATCTAAAGCTGCAATCTCTTCCTTTTCCACTCTGTATTTTCTCACAGCACCTCCCCATACCCCTCATTTTCTAAGATAATATTCCTCTCCAAGCAGTATTTTTACCCACCTCTATTAACCATTAGTTTATTAATTGCATTTAGCTCTTGCACAGTGTTAACATGTATTTTGCATTAAATATTTGAGAAATTCCTTTAAATAAGTGATAATTAGAGTTGTAAATTCACTGTTTTGAGATGATTAAACTATAAGGATGCTTCTGTAAATGCAGTGTCTTTATGCACTGCTAATGAAGGCTGACCTTCATTTAGCAGCCTTTTCCTTGGGCAGAAAACTGATATCAGAACTTGTGGTTGGATTAGGACCTCTGATGCTATTAAAATAAAGAACAGCTGCTGCCCTAACCACATTAGAATGGCTTTACTGCACTTTTTGATTACTATCAGCTAGAAAAACAGGATTTTTGTTGACTTCAGAGTGACAGTTTGCTGGAGGGAGAAGGGCAAAACTGTGTTTGATTATTAGCAGATATTTGCTGATAAGAACTACTTAGTGGAACAAACCAAAGACTTTTCTATAAATTACATAAAGGCAGCTTTTCCCTTTGGGAGCTCTAGCTCTTGCTTGTGTCAGCAGATACCAGAAGGGTTGACTTCTTCCTTTAATATGCAATGTGCCAGTGTCAGTTTCAATAAGACCCAAGGAAGTTCCTGCAGAGTTCACAGCCGTGCTTTATTCCAAGTGTGACCTGCTAGCTTATTATCTTGGCTTTTATTGCTTTATAAAAATATGCCATACCTTAGATTGCCTGAAAGAAAAAAAAAAAAAAGGGGGGAGGGAAACCCAAACAGGAGTAACACTGGTCAGGAATATCACCAGTTACAATAAATCTTATCATCCCAAAAAACAATATATCCTGCTATCATCCTGGAGAAGAAAGGTTCAATATTCTGTGTACATGCAGTCAAACTCCAGTATTTTTAAGAAGGATAATCAGAAGGAAAGCTCTACTAACACCCAAATTCTGTCAGGAGAAGTCCCTGGCTGAAGGCTGGTGGAGTTCAGAGGAGAGCCACACCAGCCTCACTGCTCCAGGACAGATCCAACTTCCTCAAAGATGAAAAAGTGTTTACATCTGGGAATTTGGTTCAACCTGTTACAGGAGACAGACAACTGCCAAGTGGAATCTTGAACTAAATTTGTACAGTGTTCAGGGATAGCTAAATCAGACCCCTACCCACACACAGTTTATCCCACAGCGGCCATTGTGCTGGAGAAGGGAGCAATTAAGAGGATGATTTTTTTACTGACTTACACACAAGACCTTGCAATTCCCTGTGGCTCCCAGAGCTCCATTTACTCATATCATAACAAAAAGCTCTCATAAACCTTGGCAAAGATTTACTAATACCTCTGTTAAAATGTCTCATTATTCAAAAGTCTGTATCTTAGTAGAACTGGTAAGAAAATTACATTTAAAATAAATAAATAAATAAATAAATACCCTGAGTTGTCCTTTCCCAGGAAAGATTTCCCACCCATCCTGATTTGAGATAACACATTCCCTCTAGACTGAGTGTAGAACACAGCCACAGAAAGCCAACACTAGAAGAATTTTTCCATAGTTGCTCTTAAGGAAAAAAAGTATGTTTCCAAATTTAAAAAGCAGACAGTAACTGCTGTCTTGTGTGTTCTGGAAAGAACATTAATCAGGTTATTTTTGTAATTTACAAACAACTAGTATAGTTAGATGCTTTGAAACTTTTACTTTTTTTATTTTTTTTTTTTTTACTTACTACTCAAGATTTCAGCTGCAAGGAATACAGGCCTACCTTTAACCCAGTTGGTCTTTTGCCAGGCACGTTCTCCCACCGAAACAGGGGCATCTGTGCTACCAAGAACACTGTGCATGGATGGGAAAATAACTTCAAGCACTGTAACGATTATTAGACAGCATCAACACGACAGACAGTGGCCTTTCAGACCCAGAAATACTTGTTACTAACTTTCTGGTTGGTCGAGGGGTTTTTTGGTTTAAAAAGAAAACAACATCAGCACCACCACAAAAACACCAAACCACAGAGCAGGACTGAACACTGATGCAATTCAGGAATATTCAAAACTGGGTAATTCCTGCATCCCAACAGCATAATCTCCAGAACAACCCAGGAGAAGATGGAAGGAATGCCTAAACTAGACTGACAACTCCTTACAGCTCCTTTGGAAATTCTGCAGATCACCTCAGAGGAAATTACCATCAGACCCTATATACATACATAAATGCAAGTTGTCTTGTTAAGAGCTACAAGAGCAGCCTTAAATCATCTCCTTATAAATATGTATTGACATTCTGAATATGCAAAACACACCAATCAAAATTAACTCATTTTCTGCCTCTGAACCAGAATGACTACTCAACAGACTCCAAATGTCAATGAAGGTGAACTTCCCTACTGCCCCTTCTGCAGTAAAAGCTCAGCTCCTTATGGTTATTCTGGTTTGAGACCCAAGGAGTTGATGACCTAGGATGCTCTGTCAGGCATGTTTAGAGAGTTCACATCCTACAGTACATCCAACTCCATGAAGTTATTGCTTTTCTTATCAGAGCTCCTCAACAGAACCCACACCTGACCTGTGAGCAAAGCACATGGACAAGAGCTACAGGGAGGAGCTGTGGCCCCACATCCCATTCCATGTGCCGACACAGAGCTGGATAACAACGTCCAGCAGCTACACCAAGGGGTAGAAGAGAGGTTTATGAATGACCAACACAGAATCGTAGAAGAATTAGGGTTGGAAGTGATCTAAAATGATGATCTGGTTCCAATCACTGCCATGGGCAGGGACACCTTCCACTAGACCAGGCTGCTCCAAGCTCCAACCAAGCTGGTCTTGAACACTTCCAGGGATGGGGCATTCAGATCTTCTCTGGGCAACCTGTGCCAGGGCCTCACCACCCTCACAGTAAAGAGTTTCTTCTTAATCTCTAATGTCAACGACACTCATTTGGTTCAGGGCCATATTAAGTCTAAATATAAACAGCTTTTTTCCAGTTGTAGAGAAAAGTTGTATAATGAGGCTGAAAAAAATCAGGCTTACCACTCCAGCAGTCAGATGGAATATCAGATGCAGAGCATGGAAAACAGGTGTTTTCAGACAAAACACTGTATTGCTCAGAGATGGTTCATAGGAAAAATATTTGACATGAGTTACAAAAAAAAAAAATACAATAGAAAAATAACTTTAGTTTCCATATTTCTTCAAGCAAGACGAGCCTCCTAAAGCTTTATTTTACTGCTCCATGATCATAGGAAAAAGCAATGCTTGGCTGTCTGCAAACCAGCACCCAGGGAAAAGTACAAAGCAGGATTCCCAGGGGGCAGCTATGCTTCATGAAGGACACTGCTCCTGCAGCCTCTCTTTGCAAGCTCTCTGCGTTGTCATTCCATCAGATGCAGACAGCCTATAGTAAAGAAACACTTCTATTTTCACAGAATGCCAGGGAGTAACACTGATCCCATTAATAAAGCAGGACAAAGAAAAGGAGGTAGATTCCACAGCACGAGGCACAGTCTGCTTCAAGTGGCAGCTTCTGATAATGTTATCATATCAACCAGCACCAACCTTAAAAGGTAGAAAAACTGAAAGTAAAACAAAGCAACAGCAAGTGTACCAGGAAGGCAGAGTGAAGCCTGCATTCCTTTCCAGCCTTGGAGCCTGACTTCATCTTTGCTAGGGTGACCTTCCACTGGGTCCAGGCTTGAACACTAATATTAGACTAAAAAGAACTGTGCCACCCTCTAAATATAATGATGACTCAACACCTAGAGGCTTCAGTGATGTAATATGAACAAAGAGATTCTGACTTCACAATCTAGATGCTTAAAACTCAAGTGAAAAGGAACAGATCTTCCTTCCCCTGCAGACACAAAGCCTGCCTAGAGCTTCCCAGAGCATCATCTTGAATTAGCCTGTAGGAAAAGGGAACCGAAGAAACATTTCACACATGGCAACAGACACACTGGCTCCACCTTTTCTAAAAGGAGCAGTGAACAGACACATTTCAATTATCTGCTTCAGTCAAAGCCTCAGCAGAAAGTTTCAGTTCCAGAATTAACATATTAGAGGCATTTCCTGATGTTCATGTAGCAGTCCAGTGTCTTTCACTGAACCTTAAAAATAAAATAGCAGCATAAAAACCCTATGAAAATAGGCTTTGTTGTACAAAGGAAAAAAAGCCTTTACAAGTAAGGCTACAAAGAGCTCTTAGAGCATCACCCTTGGACAAATATTTCAGCACCCACCTGAGGGAGCCTTAAATATTTTTCAGGATCCAAGTTCAATAATACATCTTAAAAAAAAGAAAGTCAGAGGAAGTCTAACAGAGGCTTCTGCAATAAGAGCAAGCAATCATCCAGTACATGTAAGTAAAGTTGTAATGTGAAAGAATCCCTCATGAAAATAGTAATTGTTTTCATAGTAAAGTCCCTCTATTAAAAGAGGATTATCTTTTCCATTGCCTTGTTAGTTTGACTTTTCTCCTTCCTGCCCCACCCCACCTCCATTAAGCTCACGGTTCAGAAAAGGCATTTTTAATCACCTTCATTCCCGAGTCTTGCATTCATTCCCACACTGGCCCCCTGCATCAGAAGAAGTAGCATAAACTTCAACAGAGCTTCACAGAATCACAGGTTGGAAGAGGTTGGACAGGACCTCTGGAGTTCATCTTTTCCAACTCACCCCTGGTTCAAGCAGGGCCAGCTCGAGCTCAGCTACCCAGGACCGTGTCCAGACAGCTTTGGAATATCTCCACGGAGAGAGAGAGAGTGCACCACCTCCCTGGGCACCCTGTGCTATCACAACCACAGTAAAAAAAAGCATTTCCTGATGTTCAGAGGGAACCTCCTGTGTTTCAGTTGATGCTGTGGCCTCTGCTCCTGGCAGCACTGCAGGAGTCTGGATCTGCCCTGTCGGCACCGTGTCCTCAGGGGCTCACACACTCTGCTCACATCCACCTGAGCCTTCTCCAGCTCAACAGGCACAGCTCCCTTGGCCTTTCTTCAGAGCAGAAAGGCTCCCACCCCTTCATCTCTGTGACTTCCCTCCAGTACATCTACATCTCCCTCACGCTGGTAATTCCAGAACTGGAAACATTTAATCACTATTTCTTCACGCAGAAATATTAATAGTATCTCCTATTGGTTTAGATTACATTGTCAAGAAAAAGCACTTGGTGGACTTTGGCGATTGCTGCCCAGGCAGCTTCACCATAACAAAAATGCCCGGAAGCCGATGAATCATTCTTTATCTGAAGTAAAGCCATCAAGTTTAATCGGTGCTCCTTCCGATTTCAGCCAAAAGAATGGTAAAAAAAAGGAGCATGCCGCTTCTAAAACGCTTGAGGAAACACATCCTTCCCTCATGAAAACATATTCTAGTAATGACAGCTTTGTGTAAGCATCTCCTGAGGCACTACAGCATCTGAAGAAACCATCCTAAGATGCTTCACTTTGACAGCGTGTTTACCAGTCCCAGCCTGAAGGAAGTCACAGAACAGGAAGGTTCGTTTTACAAAACAGTGATACATGCATAACAAAAGCACAACAAAAGGGTTACTAGCCAGAGTTTAAGGGCTATGGGTAGCAATTAACTGCTGAAACACTCGAATACCCATCCTCAGGAGCTATCAGAGTCATGGCCTTTGGCACACCAACACAGCAGCTTTATCAGGAAAGCCAAAAGGAACAGCACCTCCCATTCAGCCACGCTAGCAGCCAAAAATTAATCTCAGTTTTGCCGTATCTTGCTCACACACAGAGAGTCCCATCAACGCGCCAAAAACCAGGGTTACAGTGTAATTTTATTTTTACATTCTTTACAATAAGACTTCCAAGGCCTAACCGAGTCAGTGCTGTACACTCCAAAACACCAAATTAATCTGCACCTACCATTAACAGCTTTATGCCAAAACAAATGATCAGAACACAGGACAGTGACAGGGGCACAACCGAATGTGATTGCAGCAGATTATCCTGGTGGATATCTCCACACCTTTGCTCGATTTTAGGAACCAAAAAGCTCTGTATTTTGAGCACACTGTAAGGAAAGTCTCATTTTTCCATAGGAAGGTGCAGCTGTCCATGATGGGAGTGGAGATAAGCAAAGCCACCTCCCCTCAGCTGTAGCAAGCTGCTCTCCTGAAGCTGCTCAAACATCCTGCACAAATCCTTAAATGCCCATATGATTGACCCAGTTATCTGGGGCATTCTCCTGATCCTAGCACATATTTCTTTCCAAGAACACAGCCTGGAAGGTAGGGAAATAATTTTTGCCCAGATGCTCTGTTACTGAAGCACGATCAGTTGGAGGTAGAATTAATCAATATTCCCCTTTTCTTCAGTATTTCAGGGCAGTCAGTTCCAAACAGCTTCCTTGAAGCCTGATGGCAAACTAATCTTCAGATCCCAGAGTCCACGATTCTTCAGGATGGTGAGACCTCAGGGTGCCAGCCAGGAGAAAACCCAAGCCTATGTCTTTCCCTGCAAAGGACATGGCCTCCAGCTGCCAGAATTCCTCACCTTCAGAAAATGAACATTTGAACTCAGGATCCCTGCAGGTGCCATCATTGCTTTTGACAGGTGACAGAATCCCTTCTAAGAGGGATTGTAGGCACACAACACTGGTGAAAGGGTATTTCTGACACAGGACAAACCAAATCAGCTTATCCCCAGCACAGGTGTACGTGCTGCCAGTAGCTGCTGCAAGTCCACATTCCAGCACAATCCGGAATTTTAGCTGTATCTAATACAAAGGAGTTAAATGCCTTCAAATCAAAAGCTGTCTTTAGTGAGTGTATTGCTTAGATATTATTGTGTTAGAGGTTTGAACTTGACATTTCAGCCCTGTAGACACTTCAGATAATGGAGAATGGACCGGGTAACTCCTTTAATGCTCTTCCTTTCTAAAGCCACTCGGAACTTTCCACACCACATCAAACCAACCATTTACAATGAGGGGTTTCTCTGTCTTCCTTTACTAGCTAACTTGTAACTTCCAATCACACCTCCACTTTCCTCTTCCTACAAGTGCAGGTCAATATTAAAAGTTTAAAAAAAAATTGCAAAAACTTTTACTTTCCGTAGAATGAATACCACAATTAAACAATTGCAGATATAACCATTCCTGTAGTACACACTTTTTAGAAGTTTAGTGTACCATTACATGTACTTTGGATCAAAATATAATTGAAGATATGATTGTTAGCACCATTTATGAATAGTGATCATGTGAGATTTTAACATTTAGGTGAGCAACATGGCAATATTTTATTTTGAGTTCACGTGTGCTCTTATCTTGCAGCAACAGTTATTAATAGAAAGGATTATGGGTATTAATCAACTGGGAACACAAGTACATGTTCTACAGGAATAATAAAAACCATAATCAACTCCCCAGGTTCTTGGATTTAATGAGAAATCTGCAGGTAATCCCATCTCTTTAAATAGAGACTTACAGGAGTAACCACTTACCTGCAACCAGAGCTGTTCCAAGGCACAGCATGGACAGGGTGCACCTGGCACAGAACATCCACCTCCACAACCCAGCTGCTTTCTTAAGACACATCCCTAAGTCCTGCAAGTCTTTGGGGATTGCTATCCCACATACTTACATAATCACCCCTTCCATTTTCTAACTAAGCCATCAGCTGAATACCAGAATGCAGCTCTCAAAAGGGAATGCTCAGGAGCAAGTGGGGATAGAATCTCTGCAAGGTGGAGAGAGAGATTCTCTACTTCCAGGTGGGCTTCTCTTCCTTTAAAACTGGACTTTCAGACCCCTGCAACTTTAGTCAAGTTCATTATCAGGTGATGAGAAAATTCTGGAAAATGGCAGAATGCAAATGACAGATGCTTATTAGCAAAAGGCCTGTTCAGTAAAACAGGGCACAGATTTTCAAAACTGCAATTCAGAGTGTAGAATTTGTAATATATAAATGCCCTTTTTAAAGCTCATATCACAGCAGTAATCTGTATTATTCAAACATACACAAGGCATTATTACAGAGGACAAAAATGGCTAAAAAACTGAACCCAAGTAATTCCACTTGTGCAGCCTCACCAGATATCACTCTCAGTACCTTTAACAAGAAGCCTGTATCCTTAGAAGTCTTCTTTTATTCCTATTTTATCTGGTAATGCCCCTGCCAAAAAGTCTTTGTCCATTCTGGCCAGCTCTGGTCCCAGTGATTTTGTAGTTTTTTTTCTGGATACCTCAGACAGTTTCAGGCAAGCCCACTGTACCACTGCCAGCTTGCTTCTGAATTGAAAATTCTGAACAGGACACTCAAATAGCGTCAGATGTGCCCATAACAATTAGAGCAGACTCATTTCATCAGACAATAAAGCCCCAAGCGATCAGTTTTATATTCCTGAAGACTCAGTCAGAAAGAATACTAGACTAAGAAACAGGAATGGAATGCTTTCTGCAAAAATTGATTTTTTTGGTTGTTATTATTATTATTATTATCTTAAGACCTTGTTGTTCTCAACATTGCTTTCGATTAATTGCAGAGTTCAAAATACTTTCATGAAGTTTTGCCTGTCTTTTTATCCAGAAAATCTGAAGTGAATGATAGTGAGAACACAGTATTACAGATAACTTAAAAACACACCAGGCCTCAATCCCTCTTCTCTACAAGTACATGAAAGGAGGTTGGAGTGAGGCAGGTGGTGCTCTCTTATCCAAATTAACAATCAGTAAGACATAAGGAAAAGGTCTCAAGGCAGACCAGGGGAGGTTTAGCTTGGATATTAGGAAAAAATTATGCACCAAAAGGGTTGCCAGGGATTGGAAAAGGCTGCCCAGAGAAGGGGTTGAGTCACCAGCCCTGGAGGGGGCACCTGGGGACACAGTTTAGTGCTGGGCTTGGCAGTGCTGGGCTGATGGTTGGACTCAATCGAAAAGGTCTTTGCCAACCTAAGGATTTTCTAATTCTGTAATTTTCTAGTTCTGTGGGAAAATACAGACAGGCAGCCTCCCATCTCAGTGATCTGGGATCAGCAAGCAGGAGCAGCCATCATTAAAAAAAGGACTTTGCCATTCCCACCATCCCTGCAGCCAATTCTGCCATGAAGGCTCAAACCTTCATTTCAGTATCCTGCAAATCTCAACAAAAGAAAAACATCTTTTGTTGACCTCAGCTGACAAAAAGGCTTTTAAAGTCTTGAAATAAACGTCAAAGTAGAATGGTGTTGTCACCCTAGAAAGAAGTCCTATTTGTGATCAGGTTTCTTTGCATGAGACAGATTAAACTTGTTTCACTGACTGCAATAAAGAGACACATAAAGCATCGGTTTCTTTTACAGGGAAAAAACTCAGACACTGTACCTTACTGTCCTCATCCTCAAACACGGACTGGTGAACATTACAGGCGAAGAGAGAATTGGGGAGATCGTTGAAATCAATGATTTCATGAAAATCTTCCTCTGCAAAGCATCTCTTCAGGCCGTTGTCTCCGTTGATAGAGTAAAGCAGGAACTGCCCCCCGTCCTCTGGGATGCAGCCGTAGTGGCCGAGGCCCCGCAGTCCAAAGTAAGAATCTCCCCTCATCCCTGGCAGCAGAGAGAAGATAACATCCCACAGTTACACCACGTGTTGAAATGTCCCACATCCACAGGAGAGCCCGGAGATTTTAAAATTTAAGTGAATTTCACATTATTTCAAGGCCAACAACTGGCCTCTGACACAGGGCACTAAGAGCAGTCTCACCGAGGTTCCAGCCTTGGCTTTGACTTGGTTCATTAGCACAGGAAAGGCCTCAACATTGCAGCACAAACCTCTGAAGGCAAGCAAAGAGACATTACTCAAGGGCCCCCTGCCTAGGAGAAAACGCCGTGCTGGATGTGGGTTTAAGAGAACCATGGTTGCCGGGGCTTCTGAGTCTGCAGCCAGCTCAGGAAGCAAAATGCCCAGGGTTAGAAGAACTTCAAAAGCAACTTGGACATTTAAACCAGCCATTAAGACAAAAAAACTGAAACAGAACACCCTTATGGAAAGGAGCATGAACGTGGTGTCATCAAAAACCAGCACGACCAAGACACGTCTCTGCTCTAAAGAACATGGCCAATTTTTTCCTACAGTTCGAGTACAGAACTTACACTGGTTCCCAAAGCCCATCAGCAATGTCTTTGCATCCTAATAAAGTTAAGGGAAGAGTGGACTCAAGATGACTTTCAGCACTTTTAGGAAAGTCCTGCTGACTTTGGAACCTTTATCCCAAACACATCAGCATAGGAAGGTAATTTTAAGGCACACAAAATGATGGGCACACATAATGAACCCATACCACTAAATGGTATCACTGCTGCTGTTATAAAAGCTCCTACTCATAGAAGCTTCTGTTCTACAAGGCTACTACTGTTATGCCAGCCTAGGGGAGTAAGTCAAGGTTCAATTAATGATCAGGGTGTTAATTAGTATAAAATCAGGTATTTAGCAGTCCTTAGTAGACATCCACCTATGAAGTGAACTGAATAACAACCTATTCCCATTTCTTTGTTTCTTTCAGTAGCAATATGCAATCATTAGCTGCTTTTCCCCCTAACACAAGCATTTAGAGAGTTACATAAACTCAGCATGCTCATCTGTTCTGCTCTGCCCTTGCTCTCTTGGTTGCATACTTGCTATTCTCTATAAATAGCTGTAAATATTAGCTCAAACACACTATATGGGACTGCTGTCCAAAATTAAACCATACGGGTTTATTACACTTAATCTCAGCAAAGCTAAATGATGGAGCTAATTTGCCAGGGCTGTGCCTTTCATATAACCTCTGCTCTGAAATGAGATTTGGCTGATGACAGAGCACATCATTCCATAACATAAGGTTATGGAAATATCGGTAATTGTTATTGCTGGAGTCTCAAGGCTAATGACAGGAGCTGAAGCTGCTCTCCAAAGTACTGCGTTAACCTGAGGAGGGGTTTTCAGGCTCTCAAATACACACTTCCCTTTCCGCAGCTCAGCCCAACATTAGCACAACTACCTCCAACCGATTTCAGTCTAGAAATTAAATCCTAGTTGGAAAGAAGAAGCCCGAACAAGTGGCAGAAGAGACAGCCGCAAGTTCGGCAGTACACATCGGTGTAGGAGAGCTCACCACCACGGCAACATTGTCTCTGGTCCTTGAACCAACTCAAGCTTTGTGTTACCTTACATTTCATGGGAAACACAGCCAGGGAAATGCTGTCAAGAAATCCTCCCAGCAGCCAGAAATTTCACATCAGAACGGAGCCTTTTTTCTCCAGCAAAAAAAAAAAAAATAAAAAAAGCTTTAATAAATCATCTCCTCCAAAACCAATCATGGCTAAGCATGTTTGTCATCATGTCTAGCCTGCGTCATTAGGTTTATGGAAATGAACCTGGAGCCCGGCGAGTTACAAAACACAATTTACATGGCAGGGCAGACTCGTGCCAGGCTGTGGGAGGAATTTCATTCACAACAGGCGAACGCTCTGCAGCCAGGGAAGACGCTGGAAGACCATCTGAGACTGGCACTGGACACACTAAAGCAGCAGGAATTTGGGTTAGGAATGTTAAGGGTAACGAGATTCATGCCTCCTTTCCCAAGGCATAACGAAGTTAATTGTGCAGGGAAACAAAGAATCTCAAACTATTGACAGAAGTCAGAAAACTCTATAGGCTTCCTCACTAAACAGCTCTTTATTTTCCTCTCCTAGGAGAGCCATATTATAATAAAGTACTACATAGGAAAGCTTTTAAGTTAGGAATTCAGCAAAACCACTGTGACAAACAACAAAACAGAACAGGATTGTAAGCTACAACCACAGAGCTCAGGTTTTTAACCAATAACAAAATGAACATATGCTGCAGCAGCCAGGATGAGAATATAATAAATATTTACATCATGTGGCAGTAGTCTTACTCTGATAGAGCTCTTGAACAGGAAAAACTTGATTTTTTTTTTTTCCCCCCAGACAATTATTGAGACATTTTTGCCCAGTGGGACGTGGGTACGGGCCAAGTCTTTTTAAGAAAGTCACCATCTCCCAGGCCTTTTGACCAGCTCTTCTCCCAGACTTGCAGGGAGGTGTCTGTGCCTGCACAGGCATCTTCTGCTCTTGGGATACACCTGGAGTTCTGATCACTGTTCCCTGCACCAGCACATCAATTAATTGATTAACTGATTCTTAATCCTGCGCCCGAATTTATGACGGGACGGCTCAGAACACCTGGAGGGAGGAACTGCTGCTTCACACATTTCCCTTTGCCATGCACTGCACCCCAGTAAAAGCAGAAACCTCACTAATAAAATACCTGCATGCTGCCCAAGAGACACAAACTGCCTAAGAGCCCAGCAATAACCCGAGGGGACAAACACACTTGAATCAACATTTGTTAGCAGACACACCACAGAAGCTATCCTCGGGCATAAGATGGAAATCTTACATTCTTCCCATATTATGAATAGTGGTAGACATATAAAAATTTACACATATATAAGTGTAAAAAATGATAAGCACATATCCTTTATTATGTCTGTTGAACCTTAAGGCTCGTGTATTATGCTGTTGGTTGTGTTTTGTGGCTTCTTTGAAATTACTTAGCCACTTCAGGCAGTCCTCTGACAAAAGAAATAATACTCTCTTTCCAATTATTCAACTAATTCAGAGTAAAAGAATTTACATTTCAAATCCCTTAAAAACAATTAACTCTAAGTCATGCATCATCCATGAACTGCAGTTCCATATAAAATTAGCCAAATTACAATAATATGATAATACAATCACTGGATCACATTCCTATTTATGTTAAAGCTCCCTTCCACAGCTTCTGACAAAATAAGTTAACTTCATCCCCTTAGGATCCTTTTTAAAATTAAAAAACCCAAAAAAACACCACATACACAAAAATGAAACAACCAAAAAAAGCCCACATAATAGTAAACTGTACTTATCTTCCTTTTAAAATGCAATGAGCTCAAATCAAGTATTTGCTTCTCCCCTCCCAAATCAGATTTTACTTGAGATTCCAGAAGTTGCCATACAGAACTTCAAAAGAAATGGCAATGCCATTAAAACTAAAATATGAAAAAAAAAGAAGAAAAAAAAAGAAAAAAAACACAAAAAAGCCACTAATACAGGCACTATCCAGCACCAACATTGATGGCAAATCATCCAAAATCTTAACTGGGATCATGACAGCAAATTCTGCCAGGATTGTTCCCTTGAAAAGCCTGGGACACTGAGGCAAATACAAACCTGAGCCAAACAACTTGATGCAACCTCCAGCTAAAGCTGAGCACATCCATTTATTCCCTTTATTTACAGCACACCCGAATGTTACCTGTGCTATTTCTGAGTCCGCTGTAAGGTTTGGACCCTCACCTTTAAGACACCCCCACCCAGAATTCTGAGAGCCTCAAGAGTGCTGCACTTTTGTCCCTGGGGGAAGCAGAGCAGCCACGTCCCTCCCTCCCTTACCATCACCTCACTCTGCTCTGGGCTGCTTTCCATTTCTCCTGCCGTGGCCCAGGTGTGCACAGGTTTCTAATTTGGGTTGGCTCCAAGCACCAGGTAAGAGGGTTCCAAGAGGGAGCTCTGGGTTCATTCTGTTACTTGGCTATTTTTAGACGAAGTACACCTATAATTAAAATTAACGGAGGCAGAAAGTTGTATACGCTGGAAAACAGCGGCAGCTCTTTGAAAAAATTACACTTATTTAGTGTGAAACTGAAAGGGCAAAGATGTGCAGCACCTCTTCATGAAGTTTGCAAAGCCAAAAAAATTGTATTGAATGAAGACAGTCTGAGTAGATGAAGTGTCTGAATGGACCAGTGCCTTCTATATCACTGAGCATTTATAGATTTATCCACTGTTTTTATGGAAACTAATAAGGCATTTCCTTGGGGAACATTTCCCCCTCTTTAGAGTTTTTTCAAAAGAATCCCTGAGGGACATCAAGAAACAGGCACATATCTCTGGAAATCACTAGGAAACTTTACTTTTTTTTTATTAAACACTGCTTGCCATGACAAACAACATGACTAAAAATAGAATAAAGCAAACAAAATGTTACAAATAGAAGCTTTAAATATAATCACTATGAACTAGAAGTATTATTGAGTCCTGAGTGCAAACCTGGAAACCATAATCTGCAGGAATTAAGAAAATTTGGAGAAAAAACAAAGCAAGAAAAGTTGCAGTTGCTTTTCTAGAAGGGTCCAGGAGAAGTGTAGAGATTCCATCTGAAAAAAAAAAACAGCCCCCAAAAAGTAATTTTGACCATAATTCAAAGGCAGGGGAGAGGCAGGAGTGGGGAAATCAAACGCAGTGAATAAGATTTTACTGAAATAATAATTTTTTAATTTCAAATATTCACTGACTTTACAGTATCCGAGCCACCAGTTTCAGTGGTGTGAGCCTAGGGATGCATCTCCTGCTGAAGCCAACTGGCCCCACACCGAAGGCTCTGTCAGGAAGCTCAAATGTAACAGGGAAGGTCACGGAGAAACTTACAGGAATTTCATTCCACTCTGCCCAAAGAACACTGGAGATGAGCATTGTTTTTAATGGTGCCAATTCTTCACTGTGGAAAGCCCCTATGGACTTAAATAGAGGCTTTTTACTTAATTAGAAAGAGCAGAAGTGGACCTCACCTAACAGGATTAATGAACCTTTGCAGCCTCAAAAGCAACAAGGATTACAGTGACCCCCTCCCACAGCCTTCAACCCCATCTCCCACCCGGGTAAATTTCCTTACAGCAATCAAAATTACCAGTGCAGGGAAGTCCACTCACATTTGAGCTCCGGTTTGGTCAGCACCACAAAAAAAAAAACCAGTGCCAACCTCCACTTTTCCTCTTACAAAAGTGGCAGATACGAGGAAGAGGATTTTAATTTTATTTTTTTTTTTTTCCCTCTAAATGCTAACTGGTGCAAATCCCAAATGTTCTAATCCTTTCCATTGACATTCTAGCCGCATTAAATTTAGCTGAGACTTTGGAACTATTTTTGGAAGCTTTTAACATCCAAAGGGACGATTCAGTTTTATTCCTCTAAAGCGGGACTGGTCAGCTCAAGCAGCCCAAGACATCGTGCTGAGGGCTCAGCTGTGCCTCCCACGCCAGGAATGCACCCTGGGAGCACAAAGGGACCCGTCTGGCATGGCCTTACTGAGCCACCTGCATCTCCAGCACGGCAGAAAACAACCCAGGAGGTGCTGGGGGAACCCAACGGAGCCACAATTCCAGCCCCAGGGCACAACAGGATACTTTGGAGCAGTCGGTGCCAGGTGTGAAGATTCCCTGTGCTGTTTGTTAAAGTCAAGGAGCTGAGCTCCGATCAATTGGGCACTACAGTAACCATGGCAACGTTAAGGTATTCAAAGAATAAAAAAAAAACCCAAAAAAAAACCCCTCTCCAAATACAAAGAAACCAGAACAAACCTCCTGATCACCTTCACTTGGCCTCTGTGCTAATCTATTTAAAGCAAGCCTGTTTTATAAGGAGCACACAGCATCAGAGCTGTGTCACGGGCCTTCAGCCAGAGCTGTCACCTCACACGGGGTCAGTGGAACACTCGTTCAGCAGCCTCCAGCTTGTCACCTGAAATCCAGAACTGCACCCCAGATCTTACCCAGAACTGCTGCAACAGCACCCAGCCACAGGGCTCAGCTCCTAGAAGGCACTCAGGACACAACGGTGACTCGGGAGCGAAATTCCAACGTTTCCTTCTCTAAAAGGATTTCCTGCTAGCACGACCAAGTAACTTATAACTAAATAAATAAAGAAATTAAGGACAGCAACGCGATGGAAACAAACGTTTTCAGCACAAACAATGACAAACCAAGCTACTGAATCTGAACACAAGCTATGATATGTGGAAGGGGACAGACAAACTGTATCACACAGCTGATGACTTCTTGGAAGTTAAAGGAGGATAGGACAAATCCTGCTACTTAACAGAGATGGTCATCTGCAGAAAATCTTCTGTCCTTGCTTACCGAGATGTGTTAGCAGTTTCCTGTAATGTTTTACATTCTCATAGTATTCAGACATTCGTCTGTTCGACCAAGATGGGCAACCATACCATTTAGTTCCACTGCAAGAATAAATGCAGGGGTTTCTTTACACCAATCACGTATTTTCATCCATTAGGAAGTTTCCTTTTCATCAGGGCAGCCACTCTAACTAACAAAAAGATCAAACCATTTCCAAGGGCAAAACTTGAAAGCAGAAGACAGAAGCTGGTGCAAAGTATAACCCCTGATTAAACTACAATTCTCACTTAATATGATTTATTTAAGCTGTATAAAGTTACCACACATTTGTTTTTAGAAACTTTCATTAAACTCCAAACTCAAGAAATAAAGGAACACGGTATTTTAAAGAGGTACAAAAGAGCCTAGGAGAGGTGAGGGGATAAAAAAAGCCCCAAACCAGCAAGTTTGGAGAGCTACCTATTACATAAGCATCAAAGGATATTGGCTCGGGATCACCGAATCATAGAATGGCTTGGATTGGAAGGGATATTAAAAACCATCTCGTTCCAGCCCCCTGCCAGGGGCAGGAACACCTTCCACCATCCCAGGCTGTTCCAAGCTCCAGCCGAGCTGGCTTTGGACACGTCCAGGGATCCAGGGGCACCCACAAACTTCTCTGGGCAACCTGTGCCAGCGCCTCACCAGCCTCACAGCAAAGAACTTATTCCTAATATCTTACCGAAACCTACCTTCTTCCTCCGCTTCAAAGCCATTCGCTCTCGGCTAGGGCACACAAGTTTAAAGCAGCCCGAGAAGAGCTTCTCCTCCCTCGGGGCTCCCGGCGCAGCCCAGCCCGGAGCGCCCGGTCCGGGTCCGCATCGCCGCG
>VWZN01007993.1:234563-283102 GCA_013396955.1 Regulus satrapa
GGATGATGCAGACAGAAGAAGGATAGACAGTGCCAGGGCTCCTCGCCATGGTTTCTGTGACAACCCCTCAGGCCCTCCTGTGGTGATGTTACAGGGGTCCCAATTACTCTGGAGGATGGAGCTCCCAAGACCATTTTCCCCTCTGGCCACCGACACCCAGCCGTTCCTCTGGAGCGAGCTCCGTCTGGGACAGAGCCAGTTCTTCAGGCTAACAGGTGAATCAGGGGTATCCCCCCACTATGGAGGATGCCAGAAGAAGCATTCGTAGGGTTCTAAAGGAACGTCACATTTGCAATGGAAAAAGGCTGAGGCTGGTTATGATTTTAAAAAGAAGAGAAAGCCCTCAGATGCCCCCAGGGCATGTTTTATTAAAGGAAGGGCTATTTTCTCTCTTTCAGCTGCACATCCGAGGCTGCTAAACGTCAGAGGCTAACACTGATTTTCTGTGGTCTCTTCACTTTGGAATGTAATACAAAGGGATTTAATCAATAGGGTAATACAGAAACGTAAATAGGTTTTTGTAAAGATGGCTTTGAAAATCTATAGAATGTAATGAAGAACGAGAAGACTCCCATGTAGTTATTAAATACCCTATAAAAATCTATGTAAGGAATAATTCTCCATTAGTTAAAAATATATAAAAAGATGTGTGCCATTTATAGCAGCACTTTCCAATAATAGTAGAAAATAAATGGTGTGAAGAATGAAATCAATAGCATACCCCCCCTCATCTCTGCAGCAGACAGCAAAGATTGGAACTTGCAACAGAAGAGTTTCTTCCTGGTCCCATAACTAAGGACTGACTCATGCCTTGGTACATATCTGGTTTTGACCCCTTTCAGGTTTTCTGCTTCAGTTCTACTTTTCTTTTTAAATGTATAATAGGTAACTTATAATAGTAATTATTATTTTCATTGGTTTGCCCTTGTGCCTAAAATATTGATCCCTGACTGGGATCTTACTGCTTTAGGCATTATGCAGAAGGGTAAACGAGCTATGGAACCAAAGATGTCACTAGATAAACTAATCAGGTTTTAAATCAAATTATCCGCTTGTTGGTTTTTGTTTTGGGAATTAAACCTGGTAGGATATTTTCCTTTGTCTCCATTTATGTGTGTTCTCTTTGCATGATGTGTTATTTTAATATTCTGAGTAGGAAGAGCATCCACTGGGCTTTTTCTGTCCTGTGTTTTATGTTATACAATTTCCTTGTGTCTTCTTATCTCCATCCTCTTAACTGTATCTTGTGTTTAAAATTTTATTAATTTTCATACTGGGAATAATGCTTTCATTGTGATGAAGCTGCCCTAGCATATGTTTTCCTCGTGGTAAAACAGGAATCTCTGCAGTTTTGAAAGCAAGCTAACCCATGCTCAGAAAAAATCACGAAAGCCAAGGTCAGCACTTAGGGGTTTTATGCATCCAGGGACTATTGCTAAGATGAAGGGGAAAAAAACCCCAAATTCCACTGTTTGCAATGAAATGTCCTTCAAAGTAGATAATCACAAGAATAGCAGCAATTGCAGGGTTTTTATATCCCCTGCTTTAAGCATTAAAGATTTCTATTAGGAAAGGGCACGATATATTATTTAGATACAGAAAAATGGTGTTGCCAACATAAGGGGGTAACAGCAATTGAGAGCAGGTCCTTTGTGGAGTCCCACCCTCTTCCCACGAGCCAAGCAGCTGCAGGGTGCCAAAACCTGGAGGAAGCTGCAGTTCTGGAAGGAATATTAAAGGAGGTGATGAAACAGCTGCTCCTTGCAGGATCCACAAGCAGTGCTGTGAGCTCATCCCACAGAACTGAGTGGGAGTTTGTTACTGATATCCCAGAGCACTGGCTTAGCCCGTCTCTTCCAAATCCTGAGCTGCTCATTATCTTCAGTCTGCACCTGCTTCCCATCTCCAGATTTAATCTGTAAGCAAAAGGGGCCTCTCAAGTGGGTGCTGAAGCACCTACAAAGAATTTTGACACAACTGAAGCACTGTCACCAAAAGATTTTGCCCTCTGACAATGTTACCTTTTGATTTCTGACCATCAAAATACAAACCCTGGCTAAATCCTGCAGTCTTTGCTGATGTTTTGGTGACAAATTTTCATTTTTTTCAGAAGAAGCAAGTAAGTAAAGCCTGAAAATCTGTGGATGCTGAGTAAGTAAATGCTTCATCTTTTATATTTCTGCTCACTGGGATAATCCCAAATTCTTTGGCCAGATATGGATTATGATTTCTTGCAAATGGCTGAGTCTGGAGATTAAAATGGATAAAGCCAGTAAAATTAACGTTGACTCTGTCAGCATTATAATCTCAATTGTTTCTGTTACTTTATTAGAACATAAAAAACACAGTTGGATACATCTTAGCTCTGTCTTTTGTCTCCAGCAGCCAAGACTGGATGCTTAGTAAATCAGTGTAAAAATAGGCTCTGTGTTCTCTCCTGTTCACCTTCTCATTTTTCAGTAGGGCTTTCTGGAACTCATGGTTGAATCCATGTCATGTAAATATATTGTTTATACCTTCTCATCACGACTACAGGACAAGGTGGATTGATTTAAGACGAAGAAAGAGAGTGGGTTTAGATTAGATATCGGGAAGAAACTCTTCCCTGTGAAGCTGTAGAAGCCTTGGCCCAGGTTGCCCAGAGAAGCTGTGGAGACTCCATCCCTGGAAGTGCTCAAGGCCAGACTGGTCCAACCTGGCCAGTAGAAGGTGTCCCTGCCCATGGCAGAGGTTGGAACAAGATGATTTTTAGGTTCCTTCCAACCCAAACTATTCTGTGATTACTTTCTAGCCTTTAATTGGGTTTCCCTCCAGCCATCCCTTTTTCAATGTCGTGTGGTTTTCTCTGTTTTCAGTGGAAGACTTTATCACCATCCTCTCTCACCTATCTAATTTTACAAGAAAACACTACTTTGAAACTTTGATTCTGCTAAAATGACTCTTGAATTTTACTGGGGCTGGAATAGACAAGATCTGTGTGGCCAAGGGACTTTGAATAACTCTGAGCATCTGGCCTAAAGAGTCTCTGAGGGTCCCCTTATCATCTAAGGGGGAAGCTACTGATTCTTGACATTCAGTTCTTCTTTTTGACCACTTCCTAACCCCACACTGACATTTCCAGAGGGCTTTCCACTTCAGTGTCCAGATCTGCTGCAGTGCTGGGACCAGTGTCTGTGTGTGGTTTTGGCTGGGGTTATTTTTTCCCCTCTGCATTGCTTTGCACTTATCACTGCTGAACTTCATCTGCCAGTTTATCACCCAGTCACTCAGGGCAGTGAAACAACATTGCCTCGACACCTCTCCACACAGTGTCTGTGTGCTCAGAAACTGCTGAGCAGCTTAGCTGCAACATATTACAGAGAACAGCAAAAAAAAAAAAAACAGACACTCTGTTTTTGCTTTTTATCTACAGAGCATTTCGCATCATTCCAGGTACAGGAATGAGAACTGCACAAATGAGAAATTTCAGCAGGAAAGGAGACTGTCCTCCACCTGCTGTAAGATTTCATTGCCTCTAGTGCCCTTGTACACGTTTGTTCTATGAGCAGGTTGGTCATGGAGCAGAGCTCTTTCCTTTGGGGGCTTGGATATGCAGGGAAACACGTGGGATGTCCATTCTCTCCAAATCTGCCATGTGGGGGACAAGCAAGTGTGGAAAAGAACCTGGAGAGGGCTTCCAGCAGCTTCCAGCTACAAGAGAGCTGGAGAGAGATTTTATTAGGGGCATGGAGATTTTATTAGGGGCATGGAGTGGTAGAACAAAGAAAAAGACCTTAAGCTGAAGGAAAGCAGGATTAAATTAAGTATTGGGAAGAAATTATTCCTATGAGGGTTGTGAGGCCCTGGCACAGGTTGCCCAGAGAAGCTGTGGACGCCCCATCCCTGGAAGTGCTCAGATTCGGGTTGGACAATGCTGTCTAGTGGAAGGTGTCCCTGTTCATGGGAGGGGATGGAATGAGATGATCCTTAAGGTCCCTTCCAGTCTGGTCTTTGATTCCATAAGAACCTGTGGCAGTGCTCTGGAACCCCTGAGCTCCCACCTTTGCAGAGGGGCACCCCTTGCATTTGCCTGTTTTGCTCCCTAAATCCCTTCTCTGGCATATCCCTGTTATTTCTGAGCATCTTCAGGAGCAGACAGAGGTCAGACAAGGAGCTCGTGTCTTTTAAGGCATCGAGAACAGGAACAAAGAGTCTTTCCATTTTACATCTGCTTCAGAGAGCGAGACCTGTTGGAAAAAAAATAAAGAGCTTTTTGATTTCACGTTGCAAAAATTCCCTAACATAAAGTCCTGCAAAACAGAACTTTACTATCTTATAGCTAACCCTCAGCTTTAAAGACAACAAAAATGGCACATCCCCGTTTCTGTGGAAGGAATATTTTTAACCAAGAGATGTTTTTTCAGCCTAGATGCATGATAGATCAAGGGGAAAAACAGGTTTCATTGACTTTTAAAACAACCTCCATTTCAAGAAAGAAAAACATAAACCTTTTGTTCTGTAACAAACAACATCCTTACAGTACAAGTGCAACCCTCAGCTCTGAAATATTATGGCCAGATGCAAAATGTCACATTAGAATGAGGATGCTGAAATAGAAGGTTTCCATTTTGTTCCTTGTTTCTTTAAAATTTAGTGGTTTAGTTCTTATGACTCAGCAGAGTCCAGCAGAGTTTATTTCATAATTGGTTCATTAAGGTTAAGGCCTGTACAAGCTACTGTGCAAATTCAAAAGCAATCTTGGAGGTGTAGCCACAATTCAAGAGCATGACTGATGATGTCAGCCCAAACTCCTCAAGAATAAACTGTGGTTTGCTGCCATGTGTTAACAAGCAGAAGCACTTGGATTTACCCAGTCAAACTACAGGAAGCTGAAACATCTGGCTTGTCAAAATGGTCACAAGGTTGTAGAGGCCGTGACAAAGATGTTAGAAAATTCAGTCCAGGAAATGAGCACAGTTTAACCACAACATAAGTTCACTCTCTAAACACACTGTCTTCCCTTTCTGATGCACTGATTTCTATCTTTAGATTGTAATTCTTCGTGAATGAAACTCCACGTATTTTGAGGAAGTGCTAAACGTCGTGATGGTTTTCAGTAAGTAATTCTCACCACCTCTCCTGCTGTTTCTTACATTTGTGATGAGAATTATTAGAAGTGACTTGCCCATTGTGACCCAAATGGAAATAAAAAAATGCAATGAGCCATAGCTATGTGACCTCAAGCCAAATGCTTCAAACTCATGTACCTAAATATAGACACCTAAATAAATGGCCTGGTTTTCAGGAGCACTGTGTGACTCTCAGAGTTGTAGGTGCTCTGAAAAATCAAGATGCTTATTTAGGTATCCAAATACAGACTGAGTTAATGAATATATTATTGAAATTGCTTCAGAATGTAAACAACGAAGAAAACAAAGCTACCAGAAATTCTATATTTATATGTGCTAATTAGAAGGCCACACAGTGTAATTCGCTGCAAGACACGATTTACTCTTCTAAAGCAAATATTGTTGTAATTAATGTTTATTAATTGTTGAGAAGTAGAATTTAGGAGTCCTAGTTCTGAAGCAGAGCTAGACAGGTTTGATGAAAAAGTCCACTGTGTGAGATTTCTTTGCCTTTTATTAATCTTCATCCTTAATTATGGAGATTGACGCAGGAAGGCTTTCCAAAATGTCATTGTAAGGAGATTTTTTATTGAGAGATCATTTAACAAAATTTGAATGTTTCAGTCTCCTTAACTGTGATACATAATCTTCAGGCTCCTTGTGATTTTCTTTCTTCTCTGAAATTTTTATTCATTATTCTGACACTTTTAAGTGACTACTGAAGGCATAATTGGAGTATCATGGGAAGCAGAAGGCTGTGTTATTAGTCAGCACAACACCAGTTAATAGAAAATAAGCAGCTCAAGCAGGTAAGTAACAGCTGAGACTGAACTGTGCCTAGAAGTGAAAACTTAATTTTCAACACTTCTACTAAGACATAGTTTGCTTACACACTTTACCTTTGTGTATGCTTGTATTTATATCATTGCTTTTATATATTTTAGGGCTGATTTTCTAGAGATCACCTCTCAGTGGATGATGCCAATGCCCCTGTCCTGCCAGCCCTTGTGCAAGGGGAACGCAGGGGATGGCAAAATGGAAACGTTCCTGGTGGCACAGATATTTTTGGGCAGTCACAACTTCCACAGCACTGAGTCACTGCGGCAGAGCAACCTCTAAGGAGTGTTCTCCTTCCACATCAGCCAGAGAGAAGGCTCTGCCCCTTCCTCCTGCTCTCCCAGCAGTGTGACACAGCTCCAGAAGGGATGGCCAGTCCCTTCAGGGGTTATCTCCTACTGAGGCACTGATCTGCCAGGCTTAACCCTGCAGTGTTGCACTGCACCTTCAAGCTTTTCAGGTATTTGGCAGCCTGGATGTCTGAAAAACCTGAAGGAAAAGGTAAGATGAGTTTACAGCTGAGCTGGGAAGGGGAAGAAGGGCACTATTGAAGTTCTTAGGGAGGATGGAAACAGTAAGTGGAAGATAAAAAGGAAAGATGAAGCAGGGTCTCTCCTCTGATTGTGGCCTTCCACTGCTCCAGAGCCACCATGGGGAGCAGCCTGCTGTGCCATGAACATCCTGCTCAGCCAGCCCACCAAGACACCCAGGGCATGGCACCTTCCCAGCTGTGACACCCAGGGCCATGGCACCTTCCCAGCTGTGACACCCAGTGCCATGGCACCTTCCTGGCTGTGACACCCAGTGCCATGGCACCTTCCCAGCTGTGACACCCAGTGCCATGGCACCTTCCTGGCTGTGACATCCAGGAGGACGGCACCTTCCCGGCTGTGACACCCAGTGCCATGGCCCCTTCCTGGCTGTGACACCCAGTGCCATGGCACCTTCCTGGCTGTGACACCCAGTGCCATGGCACCTTCCTGGCTGTGACACCTTCCCAGCTGTGACACCCAGTGCCATGGCACCTTCCCAGCTGTGACACCCAGTGCCATGGCACCTTCCCAGCTGTGACAGCTCAGAGCCCAGCAGGACAGCCCCAGCTTCCAGCTCCTTTGCCCAGTGTCCACCTTCGACCCCTGTTCCAAGGTGCCAATGCTGGAAGGTCTCTGTGTGGAGGGAAGAACGTTCCTTCCTGGTTGCAGGTGTGGCAGCTCAGGGCAGATGTGATTGCAACAATTCACCTGTATTTGTCCTGGCTTGTGGATGTGTAGAGAACTCGTTTCCTACAGACCCTCACCTGAATGTACAAACTGTGCATGCCCACAAAACATCTGAACCAGGCTGCAAGGCCAGAGTCTGCTCTGGAAAAATTTAGCTGGATATATTGATGAATACCCAAAGGACAGAATAAAACCATATCCTGCTGATTCAGGCCTCTTTATTTTAAGGAATAACTAGATCATTTTGATGAAACTGGCTTTTAACAAAGTGGTGCTTGATTTCACTTCGTGGTAAGCGAAGACCAGTTGCCAGGTTTTCAGATAGTAAAACAGTCCTTGGTTTATTTTCTCAGAAAAAGGAACTTCAAATCTCAGCTTTAATGCCTGAAAACACTCTAGTAATTATCCTTTTCTATCTGCTTATTATTCCAGTTCTATAAACAAGCTTAAAATAGTAAATTATAATATCTTCAGCTCTAGTGAATTACTCAAAGAACAGAACTCTTTGAGTATCTCATGCTGCTTATCCATTTTAACCTGGGAATCACATTCAGGGGCTGTGTCATGGTACTGGAAATCGCTTGATTTTCTTCTGGTGTCAAGCAAACAGAAGGACACAGTGCTTTTCTGAGCACTGATGGTCTTCAGAATGAAGGTCAGATCAAAGGGCAGTGCCTTGGAACTGCCTGTGCATCTGTGTCAGCAGTTACAAAGACCAGCACGATGAACCCAGTGTGTTTAATTCCAACGAGTCAAGTCTGGCTCCAGCTGAGACCTTTGAGGGGAAGGTGTGACAGAGCCCCATCTTCAGCTTGGATCCTGCTTTACCAGTGCAAGACCCCACAGCAAGAGCAGTTTGTTCATGCAGTGCTGAGGGACCACATCCACAGAGCCTCTCTTGGCTCTTATTTGGGTCAGATCTTCACAGAAATCACTGGCAATTGCCTCTGAGCAAGGACACAGGAAAAAAGGGAATGCCAGGTCTTTCCATTCCCTAATGATGCTTTATAAAAACCATGATCCTCCTTAGGTTTAGATTTCTCTGCCCAGTTGTGATCACATGATCTGAGTATTATGAACTCAGAAAAATATGTTTTCTGCCTTTGTGGACTACCTAGAAGTTGCTTTATGAAAGCAGAATGCCCATACAGATAATTTAGGTCTTCAGACTCTCCTGTTTTATGTTTTGCAGATTCCCAAAAAGTAAAAGGTTGCCTTTTCTTCCTCCCTTCACCCCAGGAATGCACATGCTCCAGAACAAGAGGTTTTATTTTGGAAAAAGGCAATTTTGTTGTCAGGACTATTCATATAGAAATGTCATTTCAGTACTTGATAAAACAATTCCATTTCCTCATCTGCAGTTATACCTCATTCCAGGTAGCAATCTGCTCATTTTCATTTCAGTCCACTGCAAAAAGGCCCAGCAAGCTCCAGAGGCCCATCCACGACTGGAGCTCTGATCTCTCTCAAATTTTTGTGATTGTGTGTTGGCAGTCAGAGCCAGGGCTGTTACAGTGCTGTTGATGAGAGGTGTAGGATCTCCTCCAGCACTGAAATTCTTGTTTTTGTAACCAAAATTCATGTTAGGGCCTTCAAGCGAAGGATCCCATGTGACAATCATTTGCTCATTTGCCATCACTCCTTCCTGACTTGCCTTTCTCAAAGCTGGAAAGATAATGTTTGGCATCTCTAGAGCAGGAATCGTGCTGCTAGGAATGCTGGAGTATAGCTGTAGTTCCTACTCCCAGGCAGCTGCTACTCAGCCTTGTAGATAATGCTGTTCCAGAGGGGTTGGTTTTATGAAAGGAAGTTCTCACTCAACAAGAAACTTGTCCATAGTCTTTAAATGCCAAGCTTTGCATTAAAAACAAATTATTTCTGAAGACTGTGGGGTACAGCTCTTCCGTCATCCTCTTAAAAACTGTGAATTAAGAGATTTAAAATATTTCCCCTGAGTGTTTTGACTGTAACTCTTCAAGTAGTGTCATTTACCAGTGGCCCAGATCGGGACAGCGTGTAGCTCATCCGAAGCCTTCCAGACAGGCACTGCTATCAACAACCAGGCAGGAGTGCTCTGATGAGTGGGAGCAACACTTACAGCCTTTAAGCCACACAGACTTTGCAGCAGTGGGTAATTGTCATTATTACTCCAGCGTGAGGAAACAGGGATGAAGTGATTCACCCAAAGAGCACACGGAGTCGATAGGGGAGCTGGGAAGAGAGTGCAGAATTCCCTGCATTATCCATTGGAGATCTCAGATACTATCATTTTATAAATGCTCTATCTTTGTCAAGACTTCAGTGCTATAATTATCCTCCCAGGACTCTCATGGAAACAAGATATTTATAGCTCCATTAAGCCTTTCCTGGTAAATTTATGATCAAAGTAAGAAACCCAAATAATGCTGTGCCCAATCAGTCGCATGTCCATTGTCATCCAGAAGGGCCACATGATGAAAGCCTCTCCTTGGCTGTTGCAGTTGAGTGCTTGCTATCTTTCGAATGCCTTCCCTGTGTCCAATTCCCCTTCTACCACATGGTAGACAGGGAGTATTTTTTGCAGTGTGATGAGCCACGCATTTAGAATGTACCAAATAACTGGGAAAGATCCTTGTTGCCAACAAAGCCTACTGGTTTGGGCTATAAATGCTTCCTAAAACCTTTTCATGTGTGCCAGGGTCACCTAAAATGAGCAAAGCCACCTCAGTATTTCCACTAACCTTTGTATGTCCTTAAAATTACAACACAGGTGCCAAGACTAACTGTAAACAACAGGTTAAGGACTGAGGCTTTTGGACACTGGTTCAGCGAAGCACTTAAGCCTGTGCTTAAATCAAAATCCATTCTTATTCCCCAGATCCATTTTAAGTGTTTGTTTAAGGCAAAACACATGCTTAAGTCGAGTTTTGCTTGGCACAGGGCTTAAGCCCAGCGCAGAGCAAGTGCCTTAAAAATAATTTCTTTTTGAAGGGAAGTCGTTATTTTTAGCCCGCCTCTCAATGGCCACACCACTATCTTTTAGTCCCCAGACAGCTATTTGGAGGAGGTGTACGTGCTAAGCCCAAACTTCTGGGTTCTGTAGCAGTCAGTGGCACAGAAAAGACCACTTGAAATACTTGACTTGAGTGGGGCCTTTGGGGAGGGTCACTAGAGGGAAGACATGAGAGAAGTAGGGATTATTATGGGAGGTGGCTGCTGATACTGAGGGTGATCTTTTCACTGTCCTGACTGGAGAAGATTCACTTACAGGAGGTCGACAATTTTAACTTAAAATGTTTTCAGGAGTTTTAAATTTCCACAGGAAATTCATTATTTCAGGAAAAAATGTTTATACTCTCTTCAAAAATATCAGAAAAAGATTTGGCTGGAATATGTTCGTTTCCTTCCCCCCCCCCCCCCCCCNACAATTATTAAAGGAGAATTCATGGAACAGAATTTTATTTCTCATTCCTTGTAACACTAGATTTCCTGTCTCATTAAGACAACTCTTACCATTGTTTCACTGTCTTCAACACTGGAATGTATCAAGTAGATCTGGCCTTTGCCACATCTGGAGGAGGAACAATTACATTTTTTTAAGATTTTTTTTGAGGGACGCTCTTCTACTTTCCTTTTAAGATCCAGACTTCATATGGAAGGTAGAAATAGAAAGGTAGCTTGAAATACATTTCATTTCTTTTGTTTTCTGCTTATTTACTCATTTATTTTCATTTTATTTGGGCTTAAAAATCTTCAGCTTCTTACAGTCTTGTGGTAATGGCACAGATAAAACCTTACCCTGACTCCTGTCACTGATATGTAGGACAGCTTTCTAACAGCAGGCACAGTCAGGTAGGAGGACAGATCCCCCATGGAAATTTGGCACTGCTGTATTTAAAAGCAGATTGGACAAGCACTTGAAGAGGAATAATTTAGATACCCTTAATCCACTCCTGCGCACGGTATCGCACTGACCTTTTAATGCCCGCTTAACCCTGTCCCATGGGAAAGTCTGTTCCTCCCTCAGAAGCTTCTGGATTATTTCCAGGCAGAAGACCCCTTTTAGCTCTATCACTTGACCACCACATTGCTTTACTAATCCACCTGCCTTGTTTTTTTCCACCTTGGAAAGTACAGTAAGTGCCTGGAGCAGTCATCCCCAACAGGGCAGTGATGGGACCCTCGCTTTTCTTCTCCTCTGCCATGAACAGGTATTTCTTTCCTGCCCAAAAACCTGCACTTCTAACGAGAATATGTCCTGCCCTTCAGACAGCAGACACATTCATAGCTGTGTCAAATGTGTGTATGCACTGCTGGTTCCAGTGGCCAGCTCAGACACAAACACTCAGCACTCAGACAAACCACACCTCATTCTGCTGGGGTAGATTGGGCTGAAGGTTTGTGAGTGCAAACTATTTGTAAAAATCATCAGAGAATCATAGAATGGTTTGGGTCGGACGGGACTTTAAACATCATCCATTTCCATTCCCCTGCCATAGGCAGGACACCTTCCACTAAACGAGGTTGTTCAAAGGCCCATCCAGCCTGGCCTTAAAAGTATGGTCATTTGCAAATTTTAAAATGAAAATATGTATTTCCACGAAATACCATGCATAAAATCCAAGGGAATGGCTTTTAGTTATGGAGGAGACACTAGAAAAGCAATTAAGACTGCAACTCTTGCACAGTTAACCATTATGGGCTAAATTAAAAGTTGGATGAATCATTTTCCAGCCATATAAATCATTGAAGTTGTTCTATCCATCACAAAAGTAAGCCAACCATGTAATGAATTATACAATGTGTTATTTTCCTATGCATATTATTCCCATAGTTTGTACTGTTGTTGAAAGTCTATTTGTGTGAGGGTTTTTTAGGTTTTTTTTGCAAATACTTTTAAAATGATGCATAATCTTTACTTATAAGACTAAAAATACATGCCAGCTATTATTGTATATGAAATCTGACAGCAGTTAAAGTGTTGGTATCTGAACTTATTTGACAGCATCTTCAAACAACTTTTACTAGGTATTCTTTACAGGATTAAATATTCTTATATTTGTGCTATTTGTTCTGTAACTCATGTGGTAGGAAAAGCAAAAATGTTCTAGATATTAGACAACCAGTCTCATGAGCAAGAACAGCTTTCCTTGCGATCACTTTTTATTGGAAGCCAAACATCACAGTCAAACTTTTATTGCAAATTCATGCAAGGACTGATTCTGAATCCTGTGAAGCAAAACCAAGCTCAGCAGAAATTTCAGGTGGAACAAGATCCAAAACGCTTTCAATTTTTCCATTATAAATTCATTTTATTTGCAAGAAGTTGGCACTGGCTGTAAGGAGAGCAGACCTTCACCTCCCCACACAGGCAGTGACACACGAGTCACCACAGTTTATCAGGATGTGGAGCTGATCCTGAGGTCTCTGCTCAGACCATCCTGGATTTTGTGCACGGCAGCACCAGGCTGCTGTTTGTTGTTACCAGTGGGATTTCTCAGCACGACTTTGGCCTTGCTTCGAAGCGCCCTGCAGGAAGCAGTGACCTGGCCCAAAGGAGCTGCTTCTCCACTGCTTCTGGCACAGCTTCCACACAGGATTTCCAGACACTGCAGCTTTTTTTGTCCTGAATGTTTGGTTGGCGAGTTTATCAGATTTGCAAAGTCTATGAATAACTGAGCCACAAATTATGAATGCAGCAGGGGAGCTTGGATTGGAGCACTGGGAGGTGGGCAGCCAGGAGGGAGCACAAGTACGACTGCACTGGTTTGGAACAGCACAGTGTACAGCACTGAAAGCTGAAATCAAGAACTCTACAGGCAGAGAACCTGCCTGAAGATGTGGGACGGGGAAGCAGCTCAGTGGTTCACCCATCCAGCGTGGGCTGGCAAAGAAAGGTCAGTGCTGCACAATTTTCATTCCCGGCATTTATACCGGACCTGTAATGGAGCCATGGGTTGCTGTGTCCCCACCAAATGTAGAGGGCTCTGAAGAAAGAAGAAAAATGAGAAAAAAAACACTTCAGTTAGTTCAGCTAATGGAATTACCGTTGTACTTTAACATTAATATATAAACATTCTTGCATCTTCGGTCTTAGAGAACCAAGACCAAATAGTAATAATTATTTCTTCGCTTTGCCAAAGCCACTGAGTAGGGCCTTCGTGGTTAATTATTATTCTAGTCACTCTGTCAGAGTGACACACGAGCTCTTAAGAAACTCTCACAGTTTTGAATACTTTCAAAATACTCAAATAATGAAGTGGGGACTGTGCCATTCTCCCTTAAGTGCAAAACCTTAATGTGTCACAGCTGCTCCTTCATTCTTATCCTAATCTTTTACCTTCCACTCCTGACTATGTACTATGAAGAGCACTACAAGTGTTACATGTGATTCCATATCTTTAAAGTATTCACGATCCTGTTCCATATTTACTGTTTTTCTGAGCAACAAGTATCAAATCTCTGGTAATTTTTAGGCAATGATGAGACAAAACATTCTTGCGAGCACTTTGTTGCATAGGCAGTGCAGCCTGACTAACTGGAATTGCTTGAACGACTCTGAATTTTCTGAGTTAAAACAAAGATCAAGTTGTGCGTTACATGTTTTATAATACTCCTCTCAAAATTTCTGTAACCACAGCTGAGCCTGATGAATGAAGGGTAGAAAGATGGGGAATGCACTGATCTTTTACCTCCTTTGGCACTGCATCCAACAGCACCACTTCATACTTGTACAGGAAGAGCACGACAAACAGCTGGATTTCCATGATCGCAAACCACCTGTGAAGAAAGAAAAGGGAGGAAAACACTGGCCCCTCCAGACTGACCATCATGGGTCTGTTATCCTCAGGGAAGAAACAGGGTGTCTTCGACACATTTCACACTCCATGCTTTAGCTCTGTCTCAAAGTTTATCTTCCGTAGGGAAACTGCTGTAGTTTGTTCGGGTTTGAACACGAATGTGGCAGCTGCCCCTTCTTTCTGGTGAAATGCTGGACTGACAGTATCCCTCTGACACCTATTTTAAACCAGCTCCTTATCATTATGGATTTTTCCACTGTATAAACATTTATGTTCTTCTAACACTTGCTGACTTGAAATAACTTCCTAGGAGTGAGAAGGCAGTCAAACACAGAAAAGGCCATATGACTAATCGTGCTATATAAAGTTATATAATGCAGCTGGGAGCTGGTGACATCAGAGAGCGGTGACAGTGGGAGTTATTATTTAATGCGTCAGCATTAGGATGCAGTAGGAGACCCAAGGGCACAATTTCTTTTCTCTGTAACGCTCTCCCAAAGGTCTTTCATAGGCCAGAGAAGATTTTGGCTAACTGCAGGTGAAATCCTCCAGGCTATTGGTTTTTAATGCTGATGTATACAGGAGCTGTCTGCATTCACCAGTGTGTAGCTATGTGAGGTCATGGAATTACTCACTTGCAGAGTTTAGACATAAAGTCTGAAACACCCAGTTAAAACAGGAATATCACCCTGTTCTTCTACAGGGAAATGCTGGGGATAAAACAGCTCTGGGGAATTCACAGGGCAAGAGGCTACATGGCTGCCCATGGAGTTGGCCTGGCAGGTATAAAGGGAAGCTAAAAAGCCTCACAGACCCAAGGTAACTCCTGCAGAGCCACCAGGCTCTGCACAGGGACCTGTCCTGGGCTCTGGAGTGGGAAAATCCTTATTTGTTTCAGCACAGCTTCAGCCCCAAATGATCCCTGTGATTTCACACTGGAATTGCCTTGAGCTTTTGGTGGCCTTGGCTCAGGGGGATGCAGTGCAGGGATATTTGGATGGCTGTTAGCCCAGCTCGGGTGCGATGTAGCCCAAGCTCCAAGCCTGCAGCAAGGGGGGGTCCTTCCAGTCCCAGCTCTGTTTGCACAGCAGGGCCCTGGACCCCAGTGCTTGAGGGGACAACACATCCATGTCAGACAAGCACAGGCACACAGGCAGTAACAACCTGCTTCCACCAAAATAGTCCAACTGACATCAAATCTTTCTTTAATGTAAAAGGTGTGGCACAGAAATGGCTTTTTGGGAGCTCCTCCCACCATCTTCTACCATCAGCTCGGTAGAATATTGGACAGGTAAGTTATTTACCAGCTTTTACCAGTTTGACTAAATTTGCTTTTAATTTTATGCTGAACTTTTGAAATGAAGAAATTAAATGTTTCATATATTTCATTTATAAACCTCAGTACTGAAATAAATAAAAATGCATCTTAAACTTGAAATATCTTTGTTTCATTCAGTCATAGAAGGAAATCTGCAACCTGGAATCCCTGATATATAACCCTTGATTCCATTTTCTTTTTGTCAAGAACATCACATTATTCTTTTACAATTATTGCCGAAAAACCTGAAGGTGTATGTTACCATGTGAACTGCCAAAGGGTCTGAAAGGCCTTTTTTGTCTCTCAGCAAGGAAAAGATTCTCCATCTGTTGTCTGTGTAGAAATGTTAGACTTTCCTTTCTAAACAGAAACTTATTCGAAAGATGTTATCAGAGTCCAGAGAACAGCCTGAGCAGAGATACAGGTCAGGATATATAAACAAGCAGCTTTCAGCAACGCTGTTTTGCAGCTTTCCCTGTACCTGCAGATGCCTCTTGTGAATTTTGCTGTTGCCCTTGCTGGGAATGAGGCTGTGCTCAGATTTAGCTCGGGAATGTGGTACAAGCCACCGAGGTACAGCAGTGAGCGAGCACTTCTCTCTGGCAAGCCTACATGGTGAAAGCAGTTGGATTCATTTTGCTCATGTCTTTAATGCCTTTGCACAGTTTATGTGGCACTCATGTCCAGCCTGCCATAGGGTGCAGATTGCAGATCCTCTGCAACACCCTCCAGATTCCTTGCTCCACGTGGAACTCGAGGGAAAATGACTGGTCTTAAGGATTCTTGGTCACTTTTGTCTCAGAGTAGCCCAGGTTTGGAAGGCAGAGGGTTGAGCACAGAGATGTTTGAACACAGGAACGAGGAGCAGCTGGCTCCCTGGGACTGGTTCCAGGAAAAGGGACAGCAGAGAAAACAGCAGAAGGAATGCAGGAAGTACCAAGGCTGGCATTGCTGGAGGAGTGAAGTGAGACAGGATCTGCAATTTGAGCCATTATACAATTCTGTGTGCCCTAATGCAAAGACCAGATTCAAACAGAGAGGAGCCAGTTAAGACACCTGAAGATCAGCAGAGATGTCAGTGGCATCACAGAAAACAGGAAGAGTCTCAGATCTGAGAAATGTTCTGCAGGTTTGTTCAGAACTGTTTTAAGGCAACCTAAATAACTGTGTCTGTAAAATGGTGTGTTTGGAAGTGGAGCAACTCTCCCTTGATGAAAAGAAACCTCAGCAGGGGCAGAACCAGGCTGAATTTCCTCCCTGGGTGGGGGGCAAAATTCCTTGATACACTGGCCTTGTTCATTGTGACTTCCCCTGTCTTTTCCAGGAATTAAACTGCTTTCAGATCAGTTTAAATAAGGTGCAGATGATGCCAAACCTTAGGAAACTGACAAAGAGCAAAGCAAACACTTTATCTGCAAGAGTAAGAGAAGCCCAGTTCAAGAGAGTTGTTCTGTGCAGGGTTTGGGAATAAATAAACCCCAGCTGTTTCACTGACCTTCCTGGACACTGATGCTTCCCTCCTCCGAATGCCACAAAGCTGTCCAAGAAAGCATTCTTCTCTAAATTTGCCTCTTTCCAACGATCCTGTGGGAAGAAACTTTTTTTTTTCCAAATCAGCCTTATATAAATAAAGCTTAACTTTATTTCTCCAGGCTAAAAATGACCTTGGACAGCTAATCCTCAATACAAAGTTGCACTAATACATTTTTTTTGCATTCAACCTGTGAAGTGTTAGAGTCTGGATCCAAAAGTCAACACCGAATCAGGGAAAGAAATGAAGGTCCCATTTGAAACACATTTAGATGCCCTAAAATGCTGGAGAAGTTTTCAAAATTACTCCTAAAGTAGTTTTCCTATACCTCCCCATTTCCTAAATCCTGCATCTTGAGCTATTAAAATGCAACCTTCTCTTTTTAAATGTATCTACAAATGCAAATGTTCAGCCAGTACTGAGGGAAGCCTCAGCCACAAAATTGTGTCATAACACTCAAACAGCTCACACACATCTTGCACAAAAAAAAAAAAATCATTTTTAAGACACTGCACAGACAAATGCAGTCTATGAGCTTTAACTGGTGTAAGCCAGTGTGTGAGAAGATGAACAGTTCTCCACAAAAAACAGCTTGTCTGTACCCAAAGGGATTCCTGCTCCATCCTAAATTGCTTTGAGAGGAAAGGGACAACACAAGGAACAAGGCAATATGGGCTGAAGTTTTGGTGGGTGACACTGAGAGAAGCAAATCTCATGACTGCTGGGTGACAAACTCTCCCAGCCTCCACAAACTCAGTGCTACTCTGCCAAGTAACACCCTGTCAAGCTTCTGGTGGTGAACTCCTCTGATGAAACTGTCCCAGAGAAGACATAATCTTGCATTTATCTATTTTAGGCTTTTTTTTTTTTTTTTCTAGCTAGGGCTGTTTAGAGCTTTCTGAGGAAGAAACCTGTCAGCATCAAAATCCAAAAAGAAAGAAAAAAACCCCTCAGTGGTGATGAAGCAAGGTCTTCATTTGGAATGACAATGGGTAAGGGGTACTCATCGATTCCTCTTGAAAAAAGGGGAGAGTTTCTAAAAGCTACC
Source organism: Regulus satrapa (assembly GCA_013396955.1). Classification (NCBI taxonomy): domain Eukaryota; kingdom Metazoa; phylum Chordata; class Aves; order Passeriformes; family Regulidae; genus Regulus; species Regulus satrapa. Next base: position 252,405 of record VWZN01007993.1, read on the forward strand.
TTGCTCTTTAGAAATGAAGTTACTAAATAAACAAACTGCTGCAACAGAGTTTCAGCTTCAGATTTCAAAGAAGCAGGAATTGTTAAAAGGGATTTCAAATCGGGAAGAGTTTGCTAGAAGGGAATTTTTGTTTAAATTACTCCTTGATGTATTTCTATAAAAAAAGACAAACTGTTCTATATTGGATGGTGCTAAAAAGAGCAGTTACAAGCCTGCCCACACAGCCACCTGCAGTGGAATAATAATCAAGAAACTAGATTAACTACTGAATTAGCAGAGATAATACCTACGAGAAATCATCCGACAGGGAGAGGAGAACGCTTGGAATCACAGATTTGGATATGCTGCAAAAGGCCTCTAAAATCAAGTCCAAGAATAACCCAGCAGTGCCAACCCACCATAAACCACATCCCCAGGTGCCACACCCTGCACAGCTTCTAAATCCCTCCAGGGATGGTCACCCCACCATTTTCCTGGGCAGCCTGTTCCAATGCCTGACAGCACTTTTAGTAAAGAAATTTTTCCTAAGATCCAATCTGGCACAATTTGAGGCTGGTTCCTCTCCTCCTATCAGTTGTTACTTGAGAGAAAAGACTGACCCCCATCTGGCTGCAATCTCCTTTCAGGGAGTTACAGAGAGGGATAAGGTCAGCATCAAAATGATATTAAAGCAGTACCCTATTACCTGGAACATGTCATTGAATTTAAAAGTCTTTTCTATTCCTACAGGCTCTTCCTTTATGTCTCTGTATTCCAGGCCATTCTCCAGCCAGATTTAAGTACGTTTGTCCATATGCTTTTATTGTAAAATAAGTGAAGGGAAGACAAGGCAGCAAAATATCCACACTAAGAGTGACAACTTACGGGTTTGAACATTTCTGGGTCAGGAAAATATTTTGGATTCCGGTGCAACCAATATGGTGACAACATCAGCATGTCACCTGCAGGGATGGTGAAATTCTGAAAAGGAGAAAAACCTCTAAGAAAAGAGCTAAAAATCTCACAAAATAGTCCCTCCTTGATACTTGTGTTCCATCAGTGGAAGATCCTAAGAAAAGACAAGTGAAGGTGATAAAGCCTGATAAAACCATGGTGGCCACATTACATGTTTGAAGTTTCTTCTTGCTGTTGCTATTTTTTTCCATAAAACCTACAGTGGGGAAGGTGGAAAGATTATTTGTGTTCTAATTTGGGGGTTTTTAGGTATCAAAAGATTAGAAACATTATTTCTGCCTTTTCTGCTTCTTGATTTACCATGTGAGCCGCTTTCTTTTTTCTAAACATTTTGTTAAACACTTCCTTCAATGCAAAGAAATTCAAAGAAAGCCTTCTATGACAGTAGATATTAGTAATGTGATCAGTAATCTTAAATAGTCATGAGCTGATTCCTTAAGTGTGTGGGGTTTTTCCCAAACACTTCTTTGCCAGATTCCTGAATGCTGACACCTCCCTTCTGAATGGTAGTGAAGAGGACGAAAAGGAGTCTTCTCAGTTACTAAAATGTGGTTTCTTCTACTATACTTGTTGTGTCTTCTTCCTCTTTTATATGCCATCACTATCTGTAGTTCAATTCGATTCCATCTTAAATCAATTCAAAATTGAAGGCAAGACTGTGAGCTGGGGAATCCAAACCACTCATAAATTAATGATGATGAATAAATCTATTAAAAAGAATATATATGTGAGGCTGGGGAATATCTCTCCCACTGTAGTTTTACCCAGATGTATTGGGAGTACCCTTTCCAGACAAATCACACAGCATCCTTTGGGGAAAAAAAACCCCCAGAACCAAACCTCACCTTAATTCTAATTGGGTTTATGACTTTCTTGGTGATTGCACCTGGAGACCTCAACCGTATGGCTTCCAAAGTGCACCATTTAATGAAAGGGATCTGCTTCAGGTCCTTCTCAGAGACTTCCAGTTTATCTTTACCTGTTAGGGTATGAGGGAGAAGACTCCATGTAAAAATTACATTTCATACTTTTTTTTTTTTATACAGGCTGGCATGTCTTGCTTTAGGACTGTGGGTGAAATACTTAGAGACTTCAAGGCATTGCTTACACCCAAAAATTGTCTTAATATTTCAAAGTAAATAAACTTACCCAGATCAGTAAAATTTAAGAAAAACCACTGAACATAATTCAGTAACTCTAAGGTAGGTGTATACATGGGGTTAGACAGAAGGGGCCTAACAGAGTGGGAGTTAAAAGTCTTCAGAGTTTTTAAGTGCTTTCATAGGACACTGCATGGAAATCTCAGGGACTGTAGGAACCAAGAGAAGAAGCCATGGCTGAGCTCTTGGGCTCTGTTATCATTAGCAAATGAAACAAGGCCAGAAGAAAGGCTTCATTAATTTCCTTTATTCGTTAATTACTGACATGTTTCTTAATACAATTTTGACCCATGTCAACAAAGTCTTCTGTAAAAGTTTAACTCTGGTCCAAGGGATTGCATATGGGATAGGGGACTGCTTTTTGAGGGAAAGAGGTTACTGATGGGGGGTAAATTTGCCTCTGATGACAGGAAAGAGAACAGTTCCTGGTCTGTTTATTGGGTTTGGGGTTTTTTTGGTTTTGTTGGTTTTTTTTGTTTTGTTTTTGGGTTTTTTTTGTTTTTCCATGAATAGCTGTAACTGGTGAACAGCCTACTGTGAAAAGCACCTGAACTGAGAGACTTCATCTGACCCTATCGTAGGTGTCTGGAAAAAGCACAAGACTGGGAAATACAAATCTAAGTTTAAGTGATAGGAAGGAAAAAAACACCCTAGCTTCTTTCTGCTAACATCAGAGCTGGTTTTGCTTAAAAATATGCTTTGGGCATATAGAGAGTAAAGACCTAAGAGCTGCACTCTATGCTATCAGCAGCACCCTTAGCAGGAGCACTCATTGTTCCCAGCCACTGACCAAGTGTGCCCTGTGCTGGGCCAACACAGGATAAATCACTTCCAGCTTCCAGAAGGACAAATCAGATTTATTACCTGCTTTGCCAAAAACAGAAGCCAGGTCTTCCATGACTTTCTTGTAAATGGCAGGGTTAGAGAGTATGAAAGCAAGGGTCCAAAATGCGACCTAAAGAGGGATGGAAATCCTTGAATTTAGGGACATGGGCAGAATTACAGTATCTTTTTAGCAAATCACAGAGGCAGGTGAAAACATTTGCACTTTTTTTGTATGAGCCTGTTGTTGAGATGCACGGGGAGCTGTGCTTCCTGGGTAAATCCATATCGAAGGGCTCAGCTCCTGGGAGATTATGTCTAGTCATCTGCTGTGTACTTATCTTTAGTGAATATTATATAGCTTTGGCCTTGAGCTTTGAAACACAGAATCCATTATTTTCTAATAACTAGGTGTTAAATGAACTACTAAACCATTGTGCATGAATAGTTTTAGCTGCAGGAATGAAAAAAAAAATCAAACTAGCTTTTGCAGAAATGAGGTTAAATAATTTGCAGGGCATTTTCATAGCGAGTCACACTAAAATGGGCAGGGGAAGTTTTAATTAACAGCAAAACAAGGAGTAGTATATCCCCTTTAGAAATAAATTGGTAAATAATAATTGGTAACTTCATTATGCAATAAAAACTCTCTATAAGAAATTTAGGAAAGGAGAAAATCCTCTTAAGTAGGATGAAACCAGAAGGACTGGCAGCAATGCCAGGAGTCTCTCTCCTCTTGCTGAGCTAGCGGGAGGTGCAGCCTGCACACAGATCTGGTCGTGGGCCATCTGTTCTGGTGAGGGATGAAACTCTGACTGTTATTTCCCAAACAGACTGACATGGATGCAGCCCTCCTTCTGAAAAGCAAATCTTGTAGCTTAGCTTTCCTGTACAGCACTTGGACGCTGTGGCTTCACTCCGTGGGCTAAGAAGGGATAACTGAATTGTTTCAGATAAAAGGGCTTAAAGTGCTTGTAAAAAATGCCCTTGGAAGGTGAAAGGCCTTTTCTTTCGTCATTCCATTCCCCAGAACAGTGGTTGTGACTATTCTGAGAAACAGAAAAATATCTGTATGTCTATTTACAGCTGAATATTACAGAAGTAAGTGTTGTGGAAGGAATGTCAGTTATCCTGATAACAGACAGCAGGCTATGCCTCCCACTTATGCCAGCATGTGAATCCACAGAAACCTCACTAAAATGGATGAATTTCCCTTAGGCTAAACTGCAGCAATATCCAATCTCCAAAAAACATAGATATATCCGTTAGAGGAACATATAAAAATAACTCACTATCATGTTTTTTCTAAATCACATCTGTAATGGACATAACTGTGCTGGAAAGAGCTTAGTAGCCATGGTAAATAAAGGATGTTTTTGCTGCTATGGATTTTTCATCTGAGAAATTCCTATAAATGTCTTTGGTCAGCCTAAGCTGTGTTAGATATATTGGGCTTGTTAGCATACTTATATCAGTGTCATTAATCCTGCAAATCATTTTCTAATACGGACAAAACTTAGCAGCTCTAGAATCAAACTATTGCTTTTCTTCCACTGCCTTTCGTACAGCAGATCCCCCAAAAATGAAAGAGACAAAGTCACTCGAGGGCTTACACATGGGTGAAGTTACTCTATATTATGCTTTTGATATTCTTTGCAATTGGTAACACCAGGATATCTGAAACAGTATTTTCTATAATGCAGCCACAGTGCTTCAAAACAGAGTTAAATGCTCTTCACAGCTTAAGACTGTGATCTTAATAGCTGTGAGGCTTATGTTCCTGAAATGTTATGACAGGGGACAACATAATTTAGGAAAAATACAAGAAGAGCTTTTCTTGTCATTGCTTCTGTGACACTGCAGCCTGGGTATATTTGTAGTGATGCATGTGGGCGTGATAATCCCTTCTTTGGAATCCATGGAGTGTGTGTGACCTCTGCTTCAAAGCCTTTCCCTCCCAAATCCAGGCTCTGGAACAGGAGAGAGAGAAAAGGTGTTTCTGTAGCTGATGTACTTACAGGCACAGCATTTGCTTGGGCAGCCCAGAGCATCAGGAGACCATAATTGGGAGCTAGATGTTTTCCCTGCAAGTTATCCAGGAGATGTTGTAGAAGTGTCTGTTAAAAATAAAAGAAAATATTCTGTATTTCCAAGAATACATGAAAATGTACTTTGGGGCAGGGCTTACTAGAACTCAAGGACTGGTTTCTCAATGAGAAGTAATGTTAGTTATGGCTTTTTTGGAAGGCACAATGTAGAAATGACAGCTATTAAGAGAAAGTGAGACTCACATAGGCAGAGGGCCAGCAGAACTCAGTGCACCACATGAATCCCTCCTGAATACTTTCACTGCTCTCCATTTCCTTAAAGTTCTAGAGGATTGGGTTCCCTCACTCTCCATTGTTACTGGTGTGTGGAAAAAAGGAAAAAAAAAAAAAACTCTCTATTCTAATCCCTGCTCTCCACCTCTGCTTTAAAGAACCTGAAAATGGGAATGAGCCAATTGAATGAATGGAAATTAAAATGTTGTCTCTGCTCATGCCAAAAAGGTGCTTGCTATAAAGAGATGGTCTGACACATCAGCAAACTCCCAAGTTTCAGGCACTTTGTTGGTGACCTAAGCAGTGACTTCAGTGGGCTGATATTATTTGAAACTATAGCAACTGTGTAATGTTCTAGGATCAGCTTTTGTTTATAGTATTTCCTTAAACGCAGGGAAACCATGCACTTGAGGCAAAGCTTCCTGCCTACTTTTCAGAGAGGAAAAGGCTGGCCTTGACTAAAATGGCTGACTTTTTTCCAAATTCCCATCCAATCTAAGACAGCAAGTTTGTGCTTCCTACTTCCTGCACCTTCTTACCTCCCCAGCTCCTCTCCAGCTTTTTCTTTCTTTCTGCTAATCTGGTTTATTTTATGAAAGAAATTGCGGTATGTAAAACTGTTGAAGTCTAAATAAAACCTGCTTTGTTTAATGATCTGTTCTACAACCATTTGGAAGATCAAAATTCCCAGGCCAGTCTGCCGTCAGGTTTGTCAGCCCTATGGGGAGAATTCCTGCCAGAGTTAAGGAGAATAACCAGGGAAAGAACTTATCTCAGCCTTGACACAACCAATATTTAGGGTACTTGGCTCCCAATCCAGTAATCTGCTATTTTCTACCAGTCTGGCTGTTGAAGGATCTGCTCACTCTACACCAGGGTTTATAAATAGCACATGTAAAGTTTTGAAGTTTCACAGCACGGTGCCCTCAATGAAACAACTGAAGGGTCTTTTTCTCACCTCTTTCAACTGCTCACTGCAGCGTGGTACTGCAGGCTGGCCATGGGTCACAGCTCTGAACCTTCGCCTTAACATTCCCCAGGGGAAGATGTTAATTCTCAGAATTGCTTGAAATAAACTAAATGAAGGAACAGGAGTCAAAATTATGGGTCTGTCCTACTGCAGGTGACAGCAATACTGGAACACTTGGGTATAGCTATAAAAGCTGACATATTTGACTTATTTCTTCCAGTACTGAAGTAATTCCTGCCCTCCGTTGCTTCAGTCAGAATACACAACAAAGTGATCTTATTTCCTAGCCTCAGATGTTTACCTTGGATGCAGTCTCTGAAGGGTTGGTCCTTTCAGCATCCAACACTACTTTCTCAAATAATTTTAGAAGCCATTTCTTGGATTTAGACCAGTTCCTGTAAAGAAAAGCAACAAACAAGAAGCACTTAACTGAGGCAGCACAAACCAACATTTCCTTTTCCGTGAGAAGCGCTCCTTGGGTTGTTTTCCAAGAGCCCCTGGGCAGCAGTCAGCTGATGAATGGCCAAGTGTCAGTCTGACTGACAGAAGTGATGACTGGCATGAAGAACAGCATGTCCAAGGCCTTCACCTTGGCCAGATCTCCTCTTGCAGCCAGGACCTGGGACTGCAACACTCCTACATTTTCATGCCTTGTTTTCATTGTTGATTTGGACGGAGTGCTTAAGTCAATCTTTTCAAGAATGATCTTGAAGAAAATCAAGGGCATTTTTTAAGAGCATCCTCAATTCTTTGTGAAGGTATTTGAGGTGCTAAAGGTGCAATGATGGCCCTGAGAGCACTGACAGTGTCTGGGAGCACCTCCTCAGGGTTTGGGTGTCTCTTCCCAAGGTCGATTCTGTGGCAGTATAGCCACATAACCCCGGGGTTGGTATTGGGAAAACAGCTGAGGTGTGGAAAAGATCAGAGAGGCCTCATTGGAGGCCCTCTGAGTTTGGGACTCACATTTAGGCTCAGGCCTCTGCCCTTTACCCCATTCTGCTGCTCCCTGATAGATCCAAGCTGGGCTCTGCTCACCCAAGCCAGGTTGTTTCTGCTTTATACAGCAAAATACACAAGACAAGGTCAGAACTTTTTTGAAGCATTTAGCTAAAAGCCTGCTTCACCTGAGGGCACACCATCAAAAAAAAAAATTGGGCATCATGCTCCCATGGTTGACACTGCAGCAAGATAAACGTCTGTAGTGGGTACACCACAATCATCCTCTCTGCCCCTTTACCTCAGGAAACACTCGGGCATCTGCGAAGCGTATTCAAAGTCCTCATCGTACTTCTGGAAATGCTCTTCAAACTCCTTGATTTCACTCGGACTGGTTGGGCAGATGCCCTTCCCAAACAGGGTGTTCACCACTGCTGGATACATGACATGCCTGCAAGGACAAGATGCCCAAGACTAAGGAGCCACTGGGAAGCTGTTGCAGCAGTTTTAGAGCAGGATGCAGCATGTTGGATTGCCAGCCCTGGAAGCTGTGGGACTCAAGGGTCACAGCAGTATGGAAGGGCTGGCACAAGGCTCACACCTCACCCACACACTTATTTCAGATTTTTAACAGAGGTAGGGGATACACAGACCTCAGGCTGGTCTTCTACACGTGGCTGAACTTCACCAGTTAGGGTTTGGTCACCTGAGCAGGAGCAGAAAGGCTCTGGCCACTGAGGTCCCCTTCTCCCCATTAACCACCCCTCTCATTTCAGGTTGGCCCACATGAACCTTCTGGGCATTGCACAAACCCTTCTGGACCAAACATCCTGAAACATCCTTCCTCTGGCTGCAGCTCACCTGGGCAGATAATGCTTTTTGGCTTTCACCTCACTCTTTTGTGCTTGCTCCTCTGTTATCCTGCAAACTGAGCTCCTTCCTCAGACCCTTCTCCTGTACTCCAAGAAACTCTTGTGGAGCCTTGCTGTGTCCCAGATGCTGCTAAATGAGTATTTCAGGGACTAGGGCTCACTTTTCTGATAATTAGGAAGAGGGGGCCATCTGGTGGCTCTCTGGATTTCATTTTGAGGCAGCTAAATAACAATTACTCAGAATGTTGCTTTCCAATACTTTTACTTTGCCTTTAGTTTAGCAAAGCAAAAGTCACACCCCACCAGATTTCAAAGCCTCTCTCCCTGCCATTTTTCCCCAGTTAATCCAAATTGCAGTAACTGCAGTGAGGGCTGCCAAGTAACAGCTGTATCTTACTGTATTATGCAGAAAAAGGCAGCAAAAGACAATCTGGATGTGAGATGGTAGAAACAGGTCCAAACCAAAGGCAGTATCTGTTCCCATCCCTGGGAAAGGCCAGGCTGGATGGGGCCCTGAGTAACCTGTTCTAGTGGGAGGTGTCCCTGCCCATGGCAGGGGGTGGAATGAGAGGATCTTTAATTTCCTTCCAACTCAAACCATTCTGGGATTCCATGAATATTCAACTTGTAGTACGGATGCACAGACAATATACAGGTTTTGTCCCAGATCATCAGGAAAAAGGAGTTTAAAGTTTTGTTGCTGTCACAGGAAACATTTTTTTTATGTGAAGTTCTGGCAGCCAAGTCAGTGGCATAGGGTTTAGTTAAACTTCAAGCTAAGCTTGGCTCAAACATGAAAAGTTCTCAACCTGCAGAAGATTAAGGATTTTGTCTGTTCCTAAGTTCTTTATAAATACATGAAGCTTTTTTTCCCATCTTTTGTGAAACAGAGTTTGTTGGAACACGCTGTTTTTTCTTTTTCCTTCCAAACAGGCATTTCAAATGCTTCTCCTAACTGGGATAATACCTTAAAATGAAAACCTGAAAAAACTTCTGTAAGACTGAGCTCCAGCTACTTTACAGAAACATTTCTCTCCCACTCATGCCCTGAGTTAGAGATGTGCCACAAAATTCCCTTACCTTACCAGCTCATTGAGGTCTCCTGTGCCCTCCATGCCCAGGGGAGCCATGTGCTCATGGAGCTCCTTACACAGAGTGCCTGAGAACATCTGCAGATTAGAGGGACTCATTTTCCCCTTCATCATGCTGTAGAGGTTACCATGGTTCTGATAAAATGCTTCTGCAGGAACAGAGACTAAATACAAAATGAAACAGAAATGTTTTGGAAAGTAGATTTTTCACTAAAGGATAGAGTGGACATTTTTACACGCAAATTTTACTCTAATTTAAATGCCTTAGCCCTCATTCCCCTGAAGTAAAATTCCCTAGAAGCTTCCTCGTAACCATGAAAATATTTTGGTAAGGACTCTGCTTCTCCCACTTTGTGTAACATCTTCTTGCCTCAACAGCTTCAGTGCCAGAACAAACAATCCAGAGATTTCCCCCAGTGAGACGTACAGAGATGTGCAGGTGCACCACGAAACTGAATGAAGTGAAAAATAATTTATCCCAAGAAAAAAACATGGAGTTTGTATCTCCATGCTGTAATAGTACATCCTCTTGAGCACCTCATCCTTTTCTGATGACTGTTGTACTACTGTGTAGCAAGTAATCACTGCTGCAAGCTGATTTTCCAGAGAAGTGACAGGATTACCTACGACTGCTCTTAACAAGGTACATGCAGGTGGGGTGTCCAGCCACAGCAAAGGTGTGATCTCAAACTGGGCTTGCTGGATGGTAAAAGTAATAACAGTCCCTGGATCAGAAACTTCTGGTTCCTTGAGACTGAATCCAAATCCCTCGGCTGTTTACAGTACTGGGTCATCATGGAGAAATCGAATTTCACCATTTCATGGCATGGTCACGGATTAAAATAAGCATTTAAGGCATGATCAAAAATCCAGTAGGCTTTTGGTTGGAATTTAATGTTCCTGGGTAACTAGATTTGGCTTCCTTTAAAAAAGAGACAGGTCTCAGTTACCTGCATTCTTGACAGCTTGTTGTACTGCCTGTTCAAAATTTAAGTCTTCGGATTTAAAAAATGCTTCAGTTCCTTCTTCCTCAGTCACAAAAGTGAACCGTTTTCCCAGAGCAAATATTGTGAAGACAGGTCCATACTGGAACAAACAAAGATTTCCTGTCAGTACATTGTTAACACATTTTGCAGGAGACCCAGCATGACTTCAGTGCTGCTGAGAGGTCAGGAGGGAGCGCCTGGTCATTCCTGCTCTCTGCACACCTTGGCTCAGAACTGCTCAAAGCTGAACATGAACCAGACCAAAATCTGTAGACTTATGACCAGAAGGGAATGTGGTACGTGCCTGCCTGGCCTCCTGCAGAGTAGAAGAGATCCCTCTTCTTCAATTAACTCTTTATATTTTAATTACATTGCAGTTCAAACAATACAACCTAAGTGGATTCAGAGAACCCAATTATCTACTGCATCCCTTGGCTGCCACAGCAAAGTACCAGTACTAGAAAAATTCATAATCCTACTATTTCAGTCTGCACTGTTTTAGCAAAAACTCCACCCTCCTGCATATTTTTAGTATTTTCCTTTCCTTTCCTTTCCTTTCCTTTCCTTTCCTTTCCTTTCCTTTCCTTTCCTTTCCTTTCCTTTCCTTTCCTTTCCTTTCCTTTCCTTTCCTTTCCTTTCCTTTCCTTNTAATACCAACGATCTCTTTCTTGTAGAGATTAATATGAAAATAGCTAAAAAGCTTTGAGCAGAACAGATTGACTGACATTCAGGAAAGGTTTTTGATGCCATAAATCATCTTCCCTTAATCTAATATCCTAGAGCCATCTTGAAACTTTCAGCAATAGGCATTCAATTCTGAGTTCCTACATTGTTAAAATGATCCCTGATATTTGTAAATAGCCTAAACTAGATAACAAATGAGCAATATCTACTGTCTGTCAGATGTAGGCATAAAAAGATTATTCTACCTTCCTCACATTGTTTATGCCATTGATTTTAACCATTTCTTTTGCTGTTGGAGTTTGTAAATCCTGCTTCACCAAAAGCTCTTTGAAGCCAATGAAAGGATTCCTCTTGGCCGAATCAGCTGAATTTTGATTTTGTCCTTCAACTGCAAATGATTAAAGAAAGAATGACAGTTGGAACTCTCTGGGTGATAATAAATAAAATATTGTTTAAATAACAAGTGTTCAAGCCCAGGTTGGATGAGGCTTTGAGCACCTGTCCACTGGAATTTGTCTCTGCCCATGGCAACAAGTGGGACAAGATGAGCTTTAAGGTCCCTTCCAACACAGACCAATCTGTGATTCTATGACTCTGTAATAGCTAAATTTCTAAGATTGCTTTTTGATGTCCATATCCTCATCAGTTTGGATAAAAATCAGTGAATTTGTATGTGCCTGTTTTCAAATTAGAGTTTAAAAATTTTAAATTAACATTAAAATGTACTTTAATTTTAAAATAAAATTAAATTTGAACTAATAGCAACCTGCAATAATTACTCAATTAAGGTCTCACTCAATTAAAGATTGGAACAGTTTATTTTAGGTGATTAGATATGAGCAAGAAGTCTGAGCTCCCATAATAGACGCAGAAATCAAGTCTGTGCAGTCAGGGGATCCTGAAAACCAATTCCCCAGACCATCCCCTGCACACCTGCTTTGGGAGGGAGCTGAACTGCCCTCACACTCCACTGACAGCACCGACTGCATGTCCAGTGACCACCCTGGTAACCTGCAAACACCCACACAAACAACCCGGGTTTGATTCTCGTCCAGCTTCCTGCAATCTGTTTAGAATCATTAAAATTAGACCAATATTTAACAAAACTGAAATAAGAAAGCTCCATAGATGACCTTCTCCAGGATAAGTCAGCCTCACGGAGCAACACTGTGCTGGCAAATATTCAAACACAAATTTTTCAGAAAGCAGAATTTCCTGTTGAAATAAATACGACATTTGGTAAATGCGATGCAAAATTAAACTATTAAAAAAAAAAGGTTTGAAAACCAAACTAATACAGGCGATCTGCATCCCCAACAATAAAGACTTTTCCAAGCATGCCAGATACAGGAAGTCTCTCAGTGTGCTGCTGAACCTGATAAATACCCAAGGTGTAAGGAAACCGAGTGGGGAAGGAATCTGAGTCAGGGATTACATCAGTGTAAAACAAGTCCCACCCTGGGGCCTTTCACTGCACTGTGATGGACTGAAACCTTGTTTTGGAGGAAGTATTGAGCAGAATAGACTTAAACAAGTTTTAGGCAAAAGAGTAATAAATATTTCAATTCACAACTCTTGAGGAATTAAAATAAGAAGTTGCAGCACTCCGTTCTGTGGTCTGTTAAATCATCCTCAGCAACAGGAGGATGGACAGACAAACGTGGTGCCAGAAGGACCTGGGAAGCCTCCAAGAGTCATTTTAGTACTCAAAAAATTACAGTAAGCATTATTAAAGATTTGGATTAGTAGTGGATAAATAGGATGTACTGAAAAAGAGCCTAGTACAGCTTTTAGGGAGACATAAGGTTGTGTGGTGTTAGAAGTTTTTCTAATTCATTCCTTGGAAGAAGAACTAAAAGTTTACTCGTGTTCTAGAGTAATTGGAGAGTCTAAACAATGAGAAGACCTAGAAATATCACAGAAGAAGGCTTAGAATAATGACACTCTGAAATGACTCCAGGAGCTATTATGCCAATGCTAATAAATGGCTTCAGACTGAAAGCAAGTAGGTTAGCATCGGATATTAGGGAGAAATTCTCTGTTGTGAGGGTGGTGAGGCCCTGCCACAGGTTGCCCAGAGAAGGTGTGGCTGCCCCATCCCTGCAATTGTCCAAGAGCAGGTTGGATGGGGATCTGAGCAACCTGGGATCGTGGAAGGCGTTCCTGTGGTGGCAGAGGAGTTGGAATTAGATAATCTTTAAGGCTTCTTCCAACCCAAACCATTCTATGATCATTAATCTGGAGCTCTTATCTTCCTAGGAAAGGAGAGGAAAAAGGATGACAAACACCTAAACCCATCCTGTGCCTGCATCTTCAATTTAATTTGTGTCTCTGCTCATTCCATTTCAGCAGGATATTCTGAGCTAGTCAAAAGGATGCACAACATGCATGAATATTTCAATATAAGGAGATTAAGTGAACTCAGATCCCAGGAAAAGAGAAAAAGATAATCATTATTTTCAGTTTCTCATAATGTAAAAGCTAATGGGCTTGAGCTTGGGAGTTAGATGGTTTAAAACCAGACAGAATACTTTATTCCTATGGGTCATGATTAAATTAAGCATTCACTGCTGTGCATTGCTTTGAAGCCAAAATTATACACAGGGCAACAAAAGCGATTAGGTCAAATCCTCTGGATGCAAATTCCAGCCAAGCAAATCTTTAAACCAGGACTGGAAAAAGCAGGAGGCTGCATACTCTCACCTGGGTGTGCCCCTTACACCCTGTCACTGAGCATCTCCCCGTGGCTGCAGTCCCAGACAAGGACCTGATTAACCAGACTGTTCATCTGTCAAAATGTGTAATTACATTGATGTTACACTGCAATAAAATCAGCTCCTCGAAAGAGCTGTGGGGCAGTTTTGCACTTGTGTTACAGGGAAAAGAAGTGCAGGCTCTGCTGTCAGCACTGCACCCAGGTTACTGCTCTGAAAGAGCTTTTAAGGAGACCTCACAACACAGGGAGCAAAATAAAACAAAAGAAAAAAAATAGGAAACAAAATTAAAATCCTCTTAGGATTTACTGCTTTCACTCACGAAAGCTAATCTTTTTCCAGACACTGTAAAATACTTCAATGCCACGGTGAGAGGCAGATTCAAGCCTAAGGAAAGTAACACTCCAGAGAAATAAAAACTTCCTAAGGATGTTCTCCAGAATCCCAAAGGAAATCAGGGAAATATTCATATTCCCCAGGGGCACTGACAGGGAGCAACCACTCTCAGCTGAGACAGCTGCATTGCACAGAGAGCCCTGCTGGGAGCACTGGGTGGGTTTCCTCTCCCTCGGGTGCACACACACACAGGGTCAGTGCCATGTCCCCCCTCTAGCTCAGGGACTGCAGCATTTCGACCTTCTACACCTGGGACCAGTCACAGACCTTCAGTGACTCAGCTGTACAGGACACTGGCTCTAGAACTGCTCCAGCAGAAGCCTTCTCCAGCCTGCTCCCCTCCACACGCCCCTTGCAGTGTAACCCCGTGAGCCATCCCTCACCCAGCCACACACAGAAAGGCCCAGAGTCTTTCGTCCCACATCAGCACTCTCCCCGAGAGAGATGCACAGACCCCACAAGTCCCCACAACAGTCTCCTGGGTTTAACTGAACTTTTCCCGTTTGCTTAATTAGCAAACTGATGAGAAGAATTTGAAATGCCAAACGAACTCTCGCCATGTTTGCCAGACGAAGTGGAGAGCCACATCCTGTGAACCCCTCATTAAGCATCCTGTGAACCCCTCATTAAGGAGCTCACCCTGGATTTTGTGTTGCATGGTAGCTCTAGTTACTCCCCCTGCCTATTCCAGACTGCTGCAAAACTTCTCTCACCAGGCACCTTTAGGAGGAAGAGGTGGTATCTTTTATTAGACAAGAGATTAAATATTTTATTAGAGCAGGGGAACTTTCTTTTCTTAGTCCCAGTGATGACACAAGGGGGAAAGGAGACAATTCTTCCAGCCCACGTGTTCTTCTGTGGGAGGAAAATAGAAACAGCAAACTCCAAGCAAAGGGCAGGCTGGAAGCAGTGGAACTTTACTGTGTTACCCAGGACTTGAGAGAAAAAACAGTGAAGGATAGACACAAAAGGAATTAAGGAAGTAAGGAATTAAGAAAGAGATGTGTCACTTACTTATACAGTCTGAAGGATTAATCCAGGGGAAGAATTTTCTCATTGCAAGAGTCTCCCCTGAAGATAATGACCTTGCAAAGATGAAGAGGTTTCACACTGCCTAAAGCCTGTTTCTGCAACACCCTTTACAAGGGCAGCTTAATCATACTGAGAACACTTAACCCTGTTCTGGCAGCATCAGGAGCCTGGAATTATTGCAGATATATTTTGCAAGCCCTGTAGTGCTTGTTAATGACCCCTCTGGCAGCAGCACGTGTTTTGTTTGGCTGTACACTGCACCAGTGCCTACTCTTTCAAAAGGGAGCAGGCAGGAAAAGGCTTATTTTTCCTGGCCTCAGCACAGCCTGCCAGAGTGAGAGGTGGGAAGGGATGGAGACTTCAGTGCCTGAGGAGGATTTAAGGAGAGGAAGGGCACAACAAACAAGTGGCTTTCCCAGAGACAGGGAAGGTGCTGGTGCTGCGGGCAGGTGGGCAGGCTGGGAGGGACGGATGGAGACAGCCCCCTTGGCCCAGGGGGACCACAGGGAGAGGTCACAAGGAGCTGCTGGACTAAAAGTCAAAGGAAAGGTCCTACCAGCAAACACACAGTAAGGGAGAGACCTAAGAAACCCTTCTCTTCCTTCTTCACTTTTGAGTTTTCACCCATTGAAAGTGTTTCTGTCCCAACAAAACCGAGGTTTATAAAGTCCTTCAGGTGTTTCTGGTGTGTGGAGATGTGTCAGCAGCTGCATAGTGTCACCCTGGAGCCTAGAGGGTCTCCAGGCAAATGGGCACCAAAATTAATTAACCCAGAGCCAAGGAGTGTGCATTTGCACAGATGAAACTACAGGAAAGACACAGTAATATAAAATTATAACTGGCCCGTTAAGCACAGAGAAGCCAAGAAACTCCAGACCATACCTCTAAGCTTACTCCATGATGCATCCAATGTGCTTTGATACAGGATTGACAGCTCTTCTTGTTCTCAAAGAACAGATTTAATCCTCTGCTTTAACACCATGAGTTTATAACAATATAGAAAGAAATATTTTTGTGAAATCTAGCAGTTCAAAATGAGAAAGCAAACTTTATACATCCAGTATTTATTGATGTGGGCTTTGAGTGGTTTTTTTTCAAATTTCAGGTGTTATAGTGGTTTCATTTTTAGCTAGTTTTTGCTAGTGGGCTGTGTGATCCTTCACTATGGAACACTAAAGGCTGACAACATTGTAATAGCAGGTGATATAATGGGAATTCATTCCCTGAATGAAAGTGGGGAAGTGGGGTTTATGGATATTATTGAATATCTAGAAATTAAGAATTTTATATCTTTCTATGCAACAGGCACAGGAAAAGAAATTCAAGTCCGGGGGTAAATCCTGACTTCCATGTTTAGTCAAGATTTTTTAGGACGGAAAACTTTGCCAAGCACAGCCAAACTTGTGTTTTGTTTGTGTGTTGCTTGAATGTGGAGGGACACCAGCTGGTGCTCAAAAATCTCACCTAACTTAAGGCATGCAAATAAGTTGTTTCCTGGTCTCAGCACTTGGCACAGAGCTTTCCACATTATCTGAAACCAAGATTAACGCAAAGCCAGGCTGCAAAAGCAAAACGGCAGAGGTCCAAGCAGGATGATCACAGCACAGAGATCGTGCCTGAAACAGATCCACAGCTCACCAATGGCTGGTGGTACTAAGCCGATTCTTCACCATCTAAAAATGCTCCTGACGTGACAGGAAAGGGCAAGACTGAACGCAGAAGTTTCTGGTTGCCTTTCCCCTTGCAGGCAGCCACCCTGAGCACAACACACCCACCAGCAGGCACGCCAGCCACACGCATTACCTTCTTTCTGGCTTGCTCTATAAACTCCAGAGGAGCTTTCCCGAACTGAAACGCGGCTCCAAACCAAGGGATCCAACTCCTGATGCAAGGAGGGGAGCTCGGGTTTCCGAAGGGAAACAAAAGAGCCTTGACAATGAGGAGTCCCAGGAGCGCTGCCAGGAGCAGGGCGAGATCCATGTTGCCTCCCCGCTCGCCGGTCGCAGGCGCTGCCCCGCCTGCCGCCGCCCCGGCATGGCCGCGCTCCGAGCGGCCCCGCCAGCCCAGCGCTGCCGCGGGGAGGGCGAGAGCACCGGGGCAGCGCAGGGCACAAAGCCTGGAAAAGGCAGAGCCGCTTCTGCTCTGTTCTGGGATGAGGACCAACTCTGCTGCTTGCAAAGCGGGGATGTTGCCGTGGCGAAATCCTTGGACTTTGCAGCGGTTGCTGGAAGGCCACCCGGGGACACGGCCGGACAAAGCAGAGCAGAGCCTTCTTCAGTTAAAAATACAAATACGGGGCCTTTTTTCTTTTTTTGCAGTATTGAGATTACAACGCATAGAGCCTGTGATTTGCAGATATTTAGCTTTGAGCCTGTGATTTGCAGACGTTTAGCTTTCAAGTCAGAGATGGCAAGAAACTTCTGCAGGTATCACCCGAAGCAGAAATCTTAGGAAAGGGATCTCTCACCTATCTGAGACATCGCATTAAAGGCTAGATGTGTGTCCAGTGTCTGAGGAGCCGAGAAAGGCTTCTGAGGTTGAACTGACAATTCAGAGCCTGCTGGTCACCTCTATTATATCAGTGCCGTGTCAGAAGACAAGGTTTCAGACAGGTCGGATTAGTTTCTTTGCATGGGTGAAAGTGGCACATCAAAATTACTTACAGAATACATTAAGTATAAAAAACCCTTAGGAAATGCTGTCAGAATCTACCCCCATACACCCTCAGCAGGTTTGAAGAGAGCACAAAACCAGGAGAAGTGGCTGACAGACCAGATAAAAGTGTGCTGACACTCAGGGAGACCTCAGCAGGCTGGAAAACAGGCAGACAGGGACTTATCTCAAAATCAGAGAATATCACCTTGGACGGGACCTCAAGGATCCCCTGGCCCAGCTTTTCCAGGAAAAAAAAATAAAAAAACTTAAAAAAAAAAAAGGTGACTTTGTGAAGTCCAGCAAAGGGAAATGCCAATTTCTGCCCCTGGGTACAAATACCACCATGTACCAGAACAGGCTGAGGAGGCACCTGGGTGGGTGGGAATTTTGCAGATGTGGGGTCCCGGTGAACACCATGGTGAACACAAATCAGAGATGGACCTTTGCACCCTGGGCTGCACCGGGGAAAGTGCTGCCAGCAGATTGAGGCAGGTGATTCTCTGTCAAGGGTGGAGTGCCAAAAAATTGCTGGAGCATCTGTCATTTGAGGAGAGGCCGAGGCAACTGGGACAGCTCAGTCTGGAGAAGAGAAGGCCCAGGGAGATCTTCTCAGTGTGTATGAACACCTCAAGAGAGGGTGCAAAGAGGATGGAGCCAGGCTCTTTTCAGGGTGCCAAAGTGAAAGGGCAAGAGACAGTGGTTTAAAAAAAACACAGATACAAATACAGTTTAACTCCCTTTCTATGCAGGAATAGGTGCACACATCTTTGTGCAGACAGGCAGTACAGTAAAAGTAGCACAGCAGAAATAGACCTGATGGTAGGAGGTTAAGAGGTGTGAAAAGCAGGTGTATGTTCTTCATTAAACAGTCACTCTGAAATACCTTGGGGTGTTACATGTTGGTCACAGGGGCAGAGGAACAAGCTCACATACACCAATTGTGAGAAATAGGGTGCTGATCTCCATTTTGCAAAGCATCTTGAACAAACAGATAAAGCACCTTTATCTGTGATATTTCTACACTTCTCTGTTTAGCTATCACAGCTCTTTGTTTATTTCCTGGTTTTATTCTATCCATTAAATTATTTCTCTTCTTATAAAGAGGTAAAGCGATAAGAGAGCTAAAGCCCTTGTAGTACTGGAGAAAATGCANCTTGTCTTCCTATAAAGGAAGTGATTAGAGAGCTAAAGTGATAAGATAGCTAAAGTCCTTGTAGTACTGGAGAAAATGCATATTTTCATTATATACATGGTATATATTCATTAACTGACTGAGTAATGAGTTTCAAATGATCTGTGGGTTAAGACAAGCCCTCAAACCTCTGTGAAGACTTTCATTAAAGACTTTTGTGTTTGCTTTGGCTTTTTGTTTGTTTAGGTTGTACTTTTAGGGTATGATTTGGTGAAGGACATGAGATGCAAAGTGCTGTTGTGAGGAGGACAAAGTGTGATGGTGGAACAGTCACTGCCAGGCTTTCCTCAGGCTGGGCAGTGCTTTTCCAAGTGAACTAACAGAGGAGCACAGGTGAGGGCACTGGGCAGTCTGGCTGCCTTTCTCCAGCAGCACACAGCTGTCCCACACCCTGCTGCTGGGCTTCCACCCCATCTGAAGTCCACACTCCCTCCCTGCATATGCAGCTTTTGGTCAAACTGGCTTGGGACAGAAACATAAAAACTACTTTTCACTGAGAACTGAAATAAATTATTAGGAAAGGTCCTCTCTGCTGGTGCTGTCTTTCTCAGGATTTGGGGATATAGGAACTCCAGGTGTTTTGGCCCTTCTCTTCTCCACACATCACAGAGCTGTCCCAAGCATATCTCTCTAGTCAGGCTTAATTCAAAGGTCCTGTGGGAAGAGAATATTCCTCTTCACAGCCACCCCCAATCATCTGGTTTAAAAAGGAACCTATTTCTTCAGGCTAAAAATGACCATGGAGAGCTGCTCCTTCCATGGGATGTTGCAATGCTCTGAGGTTTACTTTAAGGAGGGATCTAGTTGTTGTTTTCCGCTCCCTAAGGCATGGTCATAGAGAAAACAGAATAAGACTGTACCCAGAGGTGTGCAGCTAAAGGAACATTGTGAACTCCTCATCCTGGGAAGTTCTCAGGGGACCAAACAAGACCTTGGGCAACGTGATGTAACTCTGAAGCTGTCCCTGCTGTGACAGAGGACTCTAGGATGGCTGCAGGTGAACCCTAGAGGTGCTCTCTGCCCCATATTACAAGACAAAGATATGCAGGCTGATCGAGTGTGGCACAAGCTGACCCAAGCCCACAGAACAGCTGTGAAGGGAAGCACAAAGTGCCACAGCAGATTGCATAAACTGTCCAGAAGCAGGCTCTGAACCACTCATACCTTCTGTGCAGCCAGGCATGTTTGCATTAAATTGTAATATGCCCTCTTCCCATTTTTAACCATGGCTTTGTCAGAAGTTTGTTTTATTCCTGCATGAATTCTAACTAATTTTAACCCCAAGAAGGATCCAATTTAATACCAGTTACTGGTGACCAATGAGACAGATTCATCCAAGTTCTACTGATATTTCACCTGCAATGCTCCCTTAATTTTTCTGAATTATTTTTATGGGGACCACACACCAAAGCTCTAGGCAGTCAGATGGAGGTGTTCTGGGAGCAGTTTCTGTGGAAAAAAAAAAAAAAAATCCCCAAATCAGCACAAGGATTACTGACTAATGGCTAATGATTAACTGAGGGATTCAGCTGAGCCTTTATGATAAATGAAAATTTAAAAGCTTCTCTTGAACAGCGCACACCTTACCTTTTTTTTTTCTTCCTTTTAAAAGTATGAGAACCTAAATAGATCTACAATAATTTAAGAGAAATTAAGACTGGCACACAACAGGACTCCAGCATTCAGACAGGAAAAGCTTTAAACTTTGCACTTAAGGGCTCTGAGAAGGGATCCGTTTCTGCCATCCCAGGCTTGCTTGGATCCCTGTTCCAACTGCAGTGCTGCGTGCCTAATCCGCAGCCCCAGCTCCGCACGTAGCTGTTGCTAATGCAGCTCTTCCTAAACCAGATCTGGATCAATTCATCCCTCCCGGATGAGCCGGTAACAGAGTCTGGGGCTCCCCAGGCAGCGCTGCCAGTGCCAGAGCCCCGCAAAGCAAACAGACCCCACGCGTAACCTCGAGCTCGCGTTAATGATTATTCTTTTTCACTGAGCTAATGGACAAACCCTTGCCTGTGTCGGTACCTGCAGCGCCGCTCTCCGGGCACGGAGCAGCCTTGGGGACAGACTACATTTCCCAGGAGTCTTTTGTGTCACTGCAGAAGGACGTTGCAGCTCTGCAGAGCCACCCGGTGCTGCCGCCGGTGAACATGACCTTCCGCAGCTTGTGTGCCAAGGCAGCCCTCGGGGCTGAGCCGCGCCAGGCTCCGCTCTTGCTGCCGACACGGCCGCGCAGCGGGGCTGCTTCGCCTCGCTTCATGTGCGATGCTGGATGTCACCTGCAGAAGAAGAAGAAGAAGAGAGGAGCTTACCTCTTCCAGAGAGATGGCCCCGAGCCAGCAAATTCGCTCTGTCAGCCTGTGCGGCGGCTGTGGCAGAATTAGGTACAACTCACCCTGGTTTTCCGAGAGGGAAGGGGGTCAGATTTACTTACCGGGGGGGCAGGGGGGAATATCAGTCCCCGGATGCCACATTCCTCAGTTTCCTGCTCCAGCAAATCTGCATTTCACTGTGCTAGCCGTGGGTTTTCCATAATCTAAAGCCTCGCAAGTATTTTATGCCACCTGGCCGTGGCCGGAGGGAGGGTTTTTCAGGATGAACTCTTTTCCGCGGAGACCAAAGGGCTGCAGGCATTAACTCACTGCAGTTGTGACTAATTTAAACTTTGCACTGGCTGAGTTTCCAGAAAAATACTAAAGAGGCGGGCAGATCTGTTACCTAAGTTACTAGCGAGGCCTTATTCCTTCAGGGATTTCCTTTTCATAGTTACTGAAGGTTAATCAAAGAAAAATCGACTCTTAAGTTTCTGTTCAGAGTGGAGATGCCTGTAAAAATGGAGTTGGAAAACTGCTTGGTGAAACATGGAACAGAAGCCCCCTGGCATCTGTGTAGCACTGCTTTGTGACCAAGTAACTTATTTTTTATATTTTCAGCATGCTCTTTATAATTTCTACAGGCTCTTACAGGCAATTCAGTTACATTGCTCAAAGGATTTGTAACTTCGATCTTTGTTAATCTTTAAACATGAATACCAAACTTAACGCACAAATGGACTATAAAACTGCTGAGGTTTTGAGCTATGACTGCCTTCCCTTGGCACCCGAGTCCTGCTTTGAAAGGAGCCGGGTGTGTCACAGAGGTGTCAAAACAAAGACAAGCCCTGCTCCTGGTCACAGGCTGGGAAGGTCAATTGCCAGGCACTCCTGGCCTGGAACTGAAATGAGGGGCACAAACAGGTGCCTGTATATCCATACTGTTTGAGCAGCCCTGGAAAGCTGAGATCAACTTGGATTTTCTTTACTGGCCACCAGTTATTTCAGTGAGGGAAATAACAGGCTGGACATGATTTTTGTGCCTGTATGAGGAAAGCAAGCATGCTTTAGGGTGGTTTGTAGGACAGATACCTAGCTATGAATGTGTGTCTCCATTACAATGACCTCTGTGGGGTTGTTCCTGACCATAACTGTGCTGGACAGAATTGGAGAGACCACTCTCCAATTGGAGAGGATTTTTAGTCCAGAGTCCCTCAGAAGGTACACACTGTTACTGTATAACAAATCTGCAAAACTAAATACGGGAGAAAGACTGGGGGATATGGGTTTGACAGGGATATCACGTAGTTCCTTGTGCCTAGAGCCACTTTTAACAGACTTGGATGAGAATTCTCCTTTTCTCCATCTCCTGGACCCTGTTGGGTACAGCCCCCGCTGCCTGCCCAGCCCCTTGGGCGCTGGCAGGGCGTTGTGCTGCAGCTGTTCCCGGCACGGGAGCTCTCTCCGCGGCCTCACTCACATTCACGTGTGTTCCCCGTCCTCTGCCCTCAGTGACATTTCCCCTGGATCTCACGAAAACCCGGCTGCAGGTGCAGGGAGAAGCCGCCGTGCGCCGCGATGGGGCCGCGGCCGGGCGGGCGGCGCCGTACCGCGGGATGCTGCGCACGGCGGCCGGGATCGCGCAGGAGGAGGGAGTGCGGATGCTCTGGCAAGGAGCCACGCCGGCCGTCTACCGCCAAATAGGTGAATATCTGCTCGGGAAGGGACTCGATGGGCCCTGCCTGCTGTGGCCAGCCTTTTGGAGTGAGCTTGCCGTGTTTTCTTGTACTTTAAATGTATCTGTGAGGACTTTTCAGGCTAGGCTGCAATCCCGTCTTGAAATACACGAGATTCCAGATCGATAGCGTCCCTTCCCTTTCCCAGTCCTTCATGGCCTTATTCTGTCTTCTGGGAAAACGAAATATAAGTTCTCTGTCATCTTTGCAGGAAGGTGTTCAGGAAGTTCAGACACTCAGAATTCTCAGAACAATAAATTTCTCATATGTGAGGGAAGTGGGGACAGATTAGAAAAAAAAAAAAAGATGGGAAAAAAGACGAGGTTGCAAGCACAAGGGAAAACTTTAGGTAGTTAAAAGAAATGCATTAGAAGTTTGGCCATAAATAACAGCTTCCTGTGCCTTACTTGGAAATACAGTGACAGCAGCAAACCTTAAAAACACTTTGTGGGGGTTTTGTGCTTGGCGTTAGCCCAGAAGGAGGCAATGCTGTCCCATCTCCTTGGGGTGCAGGCAAAGCTGTGCTGCCTCCTGGCAGACCTGGGGCTCATCCAGAGGGATTTTTTGATGCTAAAATACCCTGGCTCTCCCACTGACACCAGGCAAACCCCTCACTTTTCCCATTCTGGTCACAAACATGAGAGCAGTGACCCAGGCGAGCTCTGGAGCGACATAAACCGAGGTCTTGCTCTCTGTCCCTGCGACCTCCAGCCACGGCAGACCCCAGAGCTGTCTCCTTGTTTCCCACAGTGTACTCTGGTGTTCGGATGGTTACTTACGAACATCTCCGTGACTCCGTGCTTGGCAGGGCGGAGGGCGAAACCTTTCCTCTCTGGTAATGTTTCATGTTCATGCATATTTATTGCTTGCTTGGGGATAATCCTTACTGTAGGAGTCCTACAGCCGTCTCTTGGGTCCAGAATTCATCTGGCTTTAGAATGGAATTGATAAAATCTACCACAAAATACTTGTCATGCCTAATGCAACAGGAAGGGAAATCTATGGATAATACTGAAATTTCTGATTTTACTAAATTAAATAGACCCATAAAATTAAAACAACTCATCTAGTAGCAGTAGGAGAGAAAGAAAAGTTTTCTATATCAGGAAACAGTTTGGAATTTCAGGTGGGCATTCAGTTATAACATATGGAGCATCATCCTTTGCTTGTGTACTTTGCCATCCTGCCTTTAAACCTTAGCCAAAGAGAATAATGTGACCTTGTTGGGTTTTTTTTTCCCCAGGTAAGTTTTAATCCTTTTTGAAAATTGACAGAAATACTGTTGACTACTTAAACAACCTGTAGCCACCACAGTTATTACCTTCACTTTGGCTGTTAATAAATGGAATAACCATTTACACTTGTTCCGCCTGGGTTGTGCTGCTGAACTCTTCAGCTCGAGCTCTGTGACTTGTGAAGCTTTTCAGTGTATTCTGGAGCACAATTTTTCTCCTTCTGGCAGGAAAGCTGTGGTTGGAGGCATGTCTGCGGGTGCCATCGGACAGTTTTTTGCCAGCCCAACTGATCTGGTGAAGGTACAGATGCAGATGGAGGGAAAAAGGAAGTTGGAAGGAAAACCGTTACGGTTGGTTCCTCTCAGAGCTGGTGGCTTTTTCCCTGTTCCTGATCACTCTTTGGCCTGGGGTGTGGTTCTCTGTGTTTTCTGCCATCCCTTCTCCCCAGCTGCTCTGTGCCCTTTTACAGGGAGAGCACCCAGTGGCTCTGGGCAGTGAAGAGGGGGGTGGATTCAAGACCTCCTCCTTATTCCATTTATCCTCATCTTCTTTATTCTGATGTATTGGTCCCAGGGACCACAAGCCCTTCCTCCGTGCTGCAGCATGTCCATGGGGAGGGAAGGATCCTTTCTGAAGATAGGAGAGAGCACAAGGGAAGTGGCTCGAGCTGGAGGCACAGGGAAGGTTGGCACACAGCAGGGCTTGGGACTCTCCTGCAAATACCAGGACACGCTGCTCCTTGCATCCCAAACTGCTGCCATTATTTGCTGTCACATATATTTAGTATTGTGACCCAGTGTGGGATCTAAGGGTTGTCTGCTCTTAGGGACCAGATCACTGCTTTGCAAGGCAACCGGTATCTCTGGTAAAATACTGTGGCATGAAAGTCAAAGACAGATCCACCAATGGATCTGGAGGGTCAGATTTTTGCAGGTATAAATTTCTAATCTTACGTGAGGACTGGGTGCAGCAAAGTACTGGGACATGCAAAGATTTCACTGGGCTGTCTACACACAAGTTGCATCTTGATTTCAGGTTTCGGGGCATGCACCACGCATTTCTGAAGATCCTGTCTGAAGGAGGAGTAAGGGGACTTTGGGCTGGATGGGTACCAAATGTCCAGAGAGCTGCTCTGGTGAATATGGGAGGTAAATGGAATAACTTGGACTGGAGCACTTAAGGCCCCACTAAAGCTTTAAGAAAAAAGAATTCAGCTGCTCCCTTTGTCTTAGTGTTGTGCTTTACCTACACCAAGGCCCTGTTTGGAGCACCCTGCAGGTGACCTCTGCCTTGTGCACCTGTGTTTTGTGGAAATCAAATAGAAGTAACAGGTTTTACCTGAGCTTAAGGAAAAGTGAGCCAGGAGCTGAAGTGGTCCCAACAAAGCAGGGACCTCACCAACCACAACCCAGTGCCCAAGTGAGGTGAGCAGGGCAGAGCCAGCAAAGGCAGCCAGGCTTCACCAAGATCCAGATCCATCGGGAAGCGTGTGGTGGTGAGGCAGGTCTGAGGCCAAGCCAGGAAGCTGAGCCAACAACAGGGCTGGTGAGGGTCACCCAGACACAGCTCGGCGTCATCTGTAAGGTAAATCAGAGCAGATGGGAGCAGAAAGGAGAATGCACTCACATGTCTAAAGACGGGACTCAGGTGGCAGTGGCCTCGTTAGAAACCAGGGGCAGAGTGCCAGGGAGCCGCGGTGGAAATGAGCATTGTGTGTCATGAACAGCACACACCCAGTCACTGCTCGCGGTGGAAATGAGCATTCTGTGTCATGAACAGCACACAGCCAGTCACTGCTCGCGGTGGAAATGAGCATTGTGTGTCATGAACAGCACACAGCCAGTCACTCCTGACTGTGGAAATGAGCATTGTATGTCATGAACAGCACACAGCCAGTCACTGCTCGTGGTGGAAATGAACATTCTGTGTCATGAACAGCACACAGCCAGTCACTCCTGACTGTGGAAATGAGCATTGTGTGTCATGAGCAGCACACAGCCAGTCACTCCTGACAGTGCTGTTTCTCTCACTGTCCTCTTTACAGATCTGACCACGTATGACTCAGTGAAACACTTTTTGCTGCTGAACACGACGCTTGTGGACAATAGCGTGACTCACAGTGTTAGCAGGTGCCGTATTCTCCAGTTGCCCCTTTTCCACTACGGACCATTTCCAGCCTTGCTGTCTTCATCCGTCTCTCTGTGCCAGCAGAAGACCCCACTCTTTGATTTTGATACTGCTGAGGAAATGCAACTTTAGAATTTTTTTTTTTTTTTTCCTGAGAGAACATCACTTCATAGAAGGCACAAGAGAAAGGATGCAACCATTGCTACAAAACTGCCCTCACTAGAAGGGCCTTTTGGTGCATTAAACACCTCTGCTCTAACCTGTGGGAGCACAATGACACAACTTCTGCAGAACATCTTCTTTTACTCCCTTAAGTAATTAAAAAGTCTACTTTATGTTATCAATATTATGAATTGCCTGTTGTGGGTCCTTCATCCCTGACTCAGAACTGCACACAGAGGTGAGGGCAGCTGGCACTGGGAGGACACGTGAGCAAGAGCAGTACTGGCAAGCCTCCCAAACCAAGTTCATGTTATCAGTTATTACTCATGATTTGATGATAACTGTTTTAATATACCTTTATGATAAGAGCTGGAATCAGGATGCTGAAATTTTTATGATGCAGCTTGGTTTCTTCCTTAAGTATCTGTTGCTGTTGGCAGTGTCTGCTCCGGGCTGGTAGCAGCAGTTCTGGGAACTCCTGCTGACGTGATCAAAACGCGGATAATGAACCAGCCAAGGGATAAGCAGGGAAGGTATGGACACCTCGGAGGCCGGCTTTCCAGCAGCACACTGAAACCATGGATCTCACTGATTTCACTGGGAGGGAAGTGCCAAGTCAATAATTTGCTCTGGCGATGATTTTACTGATTTAGTAAATATCTGGGGAATGTTTTTGTGATGGCCACCTAAGCATAACTAGTGGATTTCAGTTCTGGATTAGATTCCAAGGAGCTTACAAAAAGGCTTTGGCTTGTAGAAAATATCAGCTAAAAAATATTTTAATGAGAGGGATAGGTTTTGGGTTTTTTAAAAAAATTGTGCATTTGTAATGTTAACACTGTTTGTTCTCTTTGCACGTTGCTAGAGGTCTGCTCTATAAATCTTCCGTGGACTGCTTGATCCAAAGTGTCCAGGGTGAAGGGTTTATGTCTCTGTACAAAGGCTTTATACCAACCTGGATGAGAATGGTAAGTGCTTGTGAACTCTCTTTACAGGAGCAATTCGCATTAAAATGTGAGGAGTGTGGATACAGCCCTAACCCTACGTATCATTACAACTTTTGCATGACAGACAATCAGAATTGTAGAATGTTTTGGGTTCAAAAGACTTTAAAGATCATCTCGTTCCAAACCTCTGCCATGTGCAGGGACACCTTCCACTTGCTCAGAGCCCCGTTCAACCCGGCCTTGAACTCTTCCAGGGATGGGGAGTTCACTCTGAGCAGACAGAAGCTTGGGAACCTCTCTGGGCAATATAAGACTGAATTTAAGAATATGATTTTAAAGAGGAGATAGTTTACCCTAATGGGCTTCTTTACTTGGTTACTTTTATGTCAAGCCTCTAACTTCAGTGTTTGCTTTCCCAGGCGCCTTGGTCACTGGTATTCTGGCTTACATATGAACAAATCAGAAGGATATGTGGAGTTACTTCTTTTTAAAACCTTCAGTATTCACAGAAGGAGAAGATTCAAAAAGCTGAATTCTCATTCCACAAAGTAGTAGGATCACATGTGCAGCGTGTTGCCCCAAATCAGTCCTTACTGGTTGGGAGCAGCCATGACATAAGGATACTATTTGATTGTCAGACTGCTACATGTAATTTATATTATCCATAGGATAAAATTGTCACGATAATATTTCACCTAGCAGCCAGCATCACCTTTCTGAACCAGCAAACAGGAATTAAAAAAAAATCTACTAAGCAAATAGAATATAATACTGTCTGTTTGTTTGATAATTGAGATGGTTTGTATTGAAGACAAAAGCAGGTTGATCAATGCACTGAACAAGTTCTGTGGTGAAGCATCTCTAAAATTATATGGGAATTTTTGTTGTTAATTGCATTTGTGCACAGATAAACAGCTACCTCTTGTTAGTTTTATGTGTCAGCAAACCAAGCCTGTATTGAAAAAGATTTAAGGACTTTACCTGATTCCAAATCTGCTTTGAACAAAAAGTGGAAGGGTGTGTGTTCATCTTAACTCCCCAGAGACTGCCTGACCTCTCCACTCAGCTATTTGAGAAAGGTCGTGATTGAATTGCACTCCTGTTCCCGGAAAATGAAAAGCCTCGTCCCTCGAAGGGCTCAGGATACTCCATGGGACCAAGCTGAACTGTTTGTCCCGTGACAATCTCCGTGCTGATGGGGCAGGCCAGGTCATTCTCCAGGGAAATGCGCGCTCTGCCGACTTTAAATCTCGACGGATACGCGCCTTCTCTTCGGTAATGCAAAATGTTTTAACAGGAGTGATTTATTCATTTTGAAACCTAAAGCCTTCTAGATTTCATAGAGAAGGAGACTAGTGCTGTTTGTCACTAAAGGTTTACCTTTGGCAATCAAGAATCAAAAATGCAGTATTCAAAGCAGCCGTGAGTAGATAAAACAAAGCTGGCTTTGATTTAGTAATATCTAGTAGTTGAATTCATGTAGAAAACTTGGCTCTTTGAATAAATACCCAGGATTTCTTCTAGTCTTTGCAACCAGTGTCTCCAGTGTGCCATTTTTTCACTGAACACAGTTTGGGTGTCTTCTTGGCTTGCACTTGTACTTTCTGATCGTGTGGTAGCTCACTTGTGGCTGTATGCATTTGGGGGTGCGCTTCCAGCTTGGAAAACATTCATCTCCCCATTATTAGGAAATCTCAGAATCACAGAATGGGGAAGGTTGGAAGGGATCACGGTGGCTCATCTGGTCCCACCTCCCTGCTCAAGCAGAGTCATCCCAGAGCACAGGGCACAGGATTGTACCCAGACAGTTCTGGAATATCTCCAGGGAGGGAGACTCCGCAGCCTCTCTGCACAATCCGTTCCAGGTCTCAGTCACTGAACAGTGAAGTTCTTCCTCATATTCAGGTAGACTCTCCTGTGCATCAGGTTTTGTTCAGAAATCCTGGTATTTTTCTAGCTGTCATCCTGAGAAACAAATCCAAGTTCTTTCCGTCCTGCACTGCAGCACCAGCAATGACAAACCAGCAAAGCTGCTGCTGCAGTTTCATCCCGTTACCCTGATAACCCGGTGATGATTTACACGGCTTCACCTCTCTTGTGAGACACAGTAACTGCTTTTATCATACAAGCATGGAACGATTTGGGTTGGAAGGGACATCAAAGATCAATTCCAGCCCCCTGCCATGGGCAGGGACACTTTCCACTATCTCAGGTTGCTCCAGCCTGGCCTTGGACACTTCCAGGGATGGGGAATCCACAACTTCTCCACAATCTGTGCCAGGGTCTCAGCACCCTCACAGTGAAGAATTTCTTCCTTACAGCAAACCTAAACCTGCTCTCTTTCAGTTTGAAGCCATTCCCCCTTGTCCTGTCACTCCAGGCCCTTGTAAAAAGTCCCTCTCCATCTTTTTTGCCGGCTCCCTTCAGGCACTGGGAGGCCACAGTTGGGTCACCCTGAAGCTTCTCCAGGCTGAGCAATCCCAACACTCCCAGCCTTTCCACAAAGCTGTGTCACTCAACCTCTGTGATCATCACAACGGGTGTATTCATTATAAGCAGTGTGTAAAACCACTTCAAAGTTGCTGTAAGCTACATTTGTAGGCACACGGCTTGGAAAAATTACTGAAACTCCAAATTTTGATAGCATAACCTTGATAAGCTTCAATTAACAAGGCCTGAAAAAAGAGAGGTCCATTGTTGAAACTGGAAACAAGGAGTGCACAATTTATGGACCACAAGGACACTTTGCAGAAAACAGCAGACAAAAAATTTTAGAGACTGACAAAGACTCAGTATGTGGGCTGGAAAGTCCCTGCCTGGGAAAAAGATAATAAAAGGACTGAAAAATATTGACTAATTTGCATGAGAAATCAATATCCAATCGTAGATGGAATACTAATTAATGAAAAGAGAATTCTGTAATTTAGAACTAGTTAATATGAATTTGTTTGCTATAATATGTATATAAATAAACGTAAAAGTTCTGTATCTGCATCTGTGTAGAGGCGAGGATTTTGTCAACCACACACACACACCCTCCTGGCCAAGAGCAAAGTAATGCCTGATTTGCTAACACTTAAAAAGAGCATTAGAGGGTCTTATTTAGAGGGTCTTATTTATCCCAGTGATTTCAGAGGATTTGGTAACAACAGCATCAGTCAGCTTGCCGAGGGTGCACTCTGACTCTTCTTCACCTATGCAATTAATGAAGATATGAAATGGCATTGATCCCAATACGGGCACAGCTTAAAAAAAAACCAAAACCAAAAACAAAAAACAACCAACCAAACAAAAAAAATCTTGTCTTGAAAAACTTCTTTAACTCTTAATAAATCTCCCTCTGGGTGTGAATTACTGGCCATTGCTGACGGGCGCCTGTCGCCCCTCCCGTGTG
>VWZN01007993.1:283150-304910 GCA_013396955.1 Regulus satrapa
AATGGGCTCGGCCGCCGGGGTGGCCGCTAACGGCTCCCCGCGGGTCACGTGGGCGGCGCGTGCTCTATATGAGGCCGAGGGGCGCAAGGCGCGGCCGTCACTCGCCTGGGGCGGGCGGTTGGGGCGCTCCGCCATGAGCTCAGGGCCGAGGACCCTCGGCCGCGGCGATACCGTCACCCTGCGGGTCCGTGCCGTGGGGCTGTACCCCGAGGTGCCCCTCCTGCGGCTGTGGGGGCTGCTGGGTGAACGTAAGGCTGACTATGCCCTGCTCTACCGCGAGATCCAGGCGGCGGCCGGGCCGCGCCTGGCGGACCGGTCAGAGCCCGGCGGGCCGGGGCCCAGCGGGACCAGGCTGTGCCCAGGGGAGCTGGCACTTGTGGAGGTGTTGGGCGTGTGGTACCGCTGCTGTGTGGTGAGTCGTAGTGCCCAGGGGTACCGTGTCTTCCTGCTGGACGAGGGGTACGTGATGACCACGTCTGCCTATTACCTGGCACGGGGCTGCTCGGAGCTGTTCCAGCTGCCCCCGGAGGTGCTGGGCTGCGTCGTGGCCGATGTTGTACCCTCCCACAATCACGAGGGCACAGCCAGCGGGGATTCACCCGTGTCCAGGTGGACGGTGGAGGCGATGGAGTTCCTCAACTTCCTGCAGGGCAAGGAGGTGTCCGGTGTGGTGCAGGAGGTGATAACGCCGCAGCTCATCGTGCTCGAGCTGCCCCAGCTCGTGGCTCAGATGAGGCAGCTGGGCCTGGCCAAACGAGTCTCTCCCAGCTGGTTCTGCCAGGTGCTCAGGCGCTGCCTGCCTTTCCGCCAGTTAAAGAAGCAGCTCTGTCAGCAGCCTCCAGCGTGTTCCCTTGGAGCTTTTGCCGTTCCGCAGCTTTTCCATATGTTGCTCTCCTACCGGCCTCTGTCGCCTGCCTTGGATTACTACTACCCTCAGCTTCAGCTGGGTGTGACAGAACCTGTCCTAGTGACCGATGTCTCCGACCCGCACCGCATTTACTGCCAGTTGCAGTGCCTGTCTCAGGAGATCTGTTGCCTTTCTGATACCATGTGCCACGCTTATGACCGCTGGGAGCAGGACTTACTGCCCAAAGTGGGCTCGCCCTGTGCTGCCCGTGGGATGGACGGCCGGTGGTACCGTGCCATCCTGCTGGAGCTCCTTGCTGGGGAGCAGGACCAGCAGGCGGCTCTCGTGATCTTTGTGGACTACGGCAAGAAGGAGACTGTGAGCAGAGCCAACTTGCGCCACTTGCCCGCCGAGTGTTTTCGCATGCCTGTGGTCACTTACGTGTGTGCTCTGCAGGGTGTTTCGGATGGGGGCTGCGGCTGGTCCCCGTTGCAGGTCGATTTGCTGAAGGCCTTGGTGCTTGGCAGAGGATTGAGCGCTCACATCAAAGCCTTTAACTCCTTTGAGCATCTCTATTACGTGACCCTCTATGGGGAGAACGGCGACGATTTGAACCATCTTTTTGGGTCTCAGGCTTGCTGCCTGGTCGGCAGTCAAGTGAGCCAAACTGAGGCTCACGAGGAGCTGGAAGTAGAGGAATCCTTAGCTGAAGAATTGGAATTGCCACCAGAAACACCTCCTTTTTTAACCCACGGAGATTGGGCTGCCACAGCTGGTGTGTATCTGAAGACCTGGACATTGTACAGCGCACGGGTCTCCCACCTTCAAGACCCGTCTGAGTTCTGGCTGCAGCTCCATGAGTATTACCAGCTCTTCAGGCAGCTGAGGCAGCGCATGTGGAATTTTTACTCCCATTCCACAAAGCCGGATGGCGCTGGGTGGGACCCGCAGCCTGGATCCCTTTGTTGTGCCAGTGGCAGCGAGGGTGTCTTTTATCGAGCGGTAGTTACGAGGGTGTTGGACGCTGGGGTGGAAATACACCTGGTGGACAGGGGCAGTACAGAAACTGTGGATCTGTGTGCTGTGAAGGAGCTGCTGCCTCGGTTCAGGGAGCTGCCTGCTTTAGCTCTGAAGTGTTGTTTGGCAGGTGTCTCCCCTCTGAGAGGGAGCTGGAGTGATGCTTCTGTGTCTGCATTCAGGGAGATGGTACTGAACAAGGAACTAAAGGTTTGGTTTTTAGATGTGCAGGGTGACAAATACGTGGTTGAAATTTTTGACCAGTCCCAGTTAGGAGAGAGAACAGTAAGTAAACGCATGGCACAGGGGGGTTATGCTAAATACCAGAGGTATGAAATACCCAAGGCTTGCCAGAAATCAGATAAGTCTGTGACACAGGCCTCTTCCCTAGCTTGTGCTGCAGAGGAAAGCCAAATAAATGCAGAGAAGAGGGTCAGAGAAGAATGTGATCTAAAGAGCAGTGATACAAGACTTGATTCCCACCTGGGTGTGATGATCAGAGAGAGTCCTGTTGCAGCCATTCCCAATTCTAAAAGCAGTGAATCTCTTCTTTCTCGAGACAGTGAGGGAAAGGAAAGTCTGCAGGCCTCTTTGAGACAGAACTATGTGGAAATTAAGCCAGGCTCCTCTTGTGGAGGCCACTTGGAAGTGGGAAGCACAGTTAATGTTATTTTGTCATATGTTGAGAATCCTAGTTGTTTTTGGTGTCAGCTAAGTAGAAATTGCCACGACCTTGAGGTATTAATGAGTGAAATTCAGGAGCATTGCAAGAATTCATCCCAGCCACATGTTTGGCCAAATCTCGTGTGTTTAGCCCAGTACTCGGAGGATAAAAAATGGTACAGGGCTTTAATAGTTAGTGATGGCATTTATGCAGAAAAAGTAGAAGTCATATACGTTGACTATGGCAACAGAGAGCAGGTGTGTCTAACGAAGCTCCGTGCAATTAATGAGCGCTTCCTTAGGCTAGAGGCTCAGGCATTCAGGTGCAGCCTTTACAACTTAATCCAACCCAACGGTCAGAATCCTTTAGCTTGGGATGAAGAAGCAGTTCGGGCTTTTCGTCAGTTTGTTGTTGATTCATCGTCTGACCTTGACCTGAAGTGTACCATCTTTGCCTTGGCTTCCATAAATAGGGACCTGTTTAACATTGTAGATTTAATCACACCTTTTCAGAGTGCCTGTCAGTTTCTCACTGAGAGAGGCGTAGCCAGACCTTTGTTTCCTCAAAAGCACCTGGAGTCTTTGGTGCAGCTTCACTCTTTCTATTATTCCAGTCACGGTATCAAAATTGGGAGTGAGGAAGACGTCTACATTACACACGTTGAGAATCCGTGGACGTTTTTCTGCCAGCTTGAAAGGTGTGCAGATACCTTGGCACAGCTGGCTGATAACATCAGTTGCCTGAGTGAGAGAGTGACCAGCAAAGGAACCTTGGGGAAGTCTGGGACCTTGTGTCTGGCAAGATACTCTGACAGTCAGTGGTACAGGGGAGTAATTATGGAAAGACAACCTAAGGCTAAAGTCTTCTTTGTGGATTTTGGGAACACAGAGACAATAGAGACAGATGATCTGTTTATTTTACCTAATGATGCTTCTGATATCTTGCTTGTGCCAATGCAGGCCATAAAGTGTTCTGTGTCTGATGTGTCATCTGTTTCCAAAGAAGCTGCAACATGGTTTAAGGAAGCTGTCCTAGAAAGGAAATTAAAAGCAATAGTGGTAGCAAAGGACTCTGATAATACGCTGCTGGTTGAGTTGTTTGATAAAAATATTCAAATTAATACAAAACTGAAAGAGCTAAGCCAAAACAGTACAGCACCGTATAGTCACATACACAAGGAGACTTTGTGCTCTAGGAATACAGATGTGAACGAGAGGAAAGAGAGTGCAGAGTCCCCTTTGAATGCAGGTAGGCCTCTCGAAAGAAAAAAATGTCAACCTGAAGCCCAGCAAGATCAGGGGAGCAAAAGACACTTCAAAGAAGTCGTAAACCTTTTCCAGCACCCTATGAAGGGAGACGTGGCAACTGGATTAGTAGAACCTGATGAGATGCTTAGCAGTAAGAAGGATGCTGTTTTGTTGGATAAAGCAGGGGAGGAGTCTCTGCTCCTTTCCGGGATGGATACACTGTCACATACTAAGTCTGATGCTGAAGGCAGGTATGTAATGCTTAAAAATGCTTCTGATCTACCGCCACAGAAGATAGTACCAGCTCTTAAAACCTTGGTGTATGTGTCTTATGTCAGTGACCCGCAGGATTTTTATGTTCAGCTGGGGAGTGATGAGGTTCAGCTTAACAACATTTTGGAAAGCTTAAACAATGGGAAATCGGTGAAAGACCCTTGTGGACAGCTTTTGCAAGCAGGAGATTTAATCAGTGCAGTTTATTCAGAGGACAGCCTGTGGTATCGAGCTGTAGTAAAAGAGAAGACTTCTGACAATTCAATAAGGGTACATTATATTGATTATGGTGATACTTCTGTGATTAGTGTTGATCAAGCTCGCAGGCTCCCGAAGAACTTGTCATCTATTCCAGCAATGAGTGTTCACTGCTTCCTAGGTGGACTCAAATGCAAAAAAAATGCAGACTGGACAGAGAAAGCTGTGTTTTATTTTGCCAAGAGAACAAGTGAAATCCTGCTGTCATGCGAATTTGTAAAGAAGGTTGAGGACAAATGGGAAGTTATTCTCAGTGACCATCAAGGTATAATAACAGTGGATGTGGCTGATAAAGATCTTGCAAATAGAGAAAAATTTTTCTCAAGAAGAAAAATTGATAAAAGAGAGAACCATGATGTGATCGCTGTCTGTGAGCCTTTGCCTCCTCAGGTAAAAGATGAGACTTCCTGTGTGAATGAGTGTAAATCGTTTATCTGGAAATTTCCAGAGGCAGGTCAGACTTTAAAAATTTATGTCACGGTGGTAAACAGTCCAGGATACTTCTGGTGTCACCACGCTGATACCAAAGACGTGAGCTACATAGAGAAAAAAATAGAGGAAGCTGAAAAGCTCGGACTAAGCTCTCTGAACGATGACAAGTCTTGTATTAAAAGTGGTGATACTTGTCTAGTAAAATACAGTCAGGATGGGTGGTTCTACAGAGCTCAGATCAGCCGGGTGGATGGTGACAGCGTCCTTGTTCGGCACGTGGATTACGGGAGCGAGGAAAGCGTCAGCCTGGAGATGATCCGGCAGATGCCCTGCGAGCTGCTCAGAGTGCCTAGGCAAGCATTTGCTTGCTGCCTCTCAGGTTTCAGTCCCTCAGACGGCTCATGGCTCAGTGAAGCAAATAAGAAGTTTTATGATTTGACTGAAAACGTTGTGTTAGAAGCTGAAGTAGTAGAAATTCAAGAAAACGAAGATTCTGAAGTCCCTCTGTGTGTTGTCAAGCTGGAAGCTTCTGGCAATAGTATTAATGAAGAGATGAAGCCTTTTTGGAAGGCTAATAAAGAAACTGCTTTCTCAAACCTTTGCAACCCCCTGAAAGAAAACGGAAGTTCAAACAGCAGTTTGGGTCTTTGTCTCCACAAAGAAACTACTGCTCTTTGTGGATTAGCTCAAAAAGAAAGTGAAAGGGATTTATTTTGTTCTGATCCTTTCCTGGGTGTAACTTCTGAATGCTCAGAAACTGTAGAAGCAGTTGTGTCAGAGGGAGCTGCCAGTGGGAAGGCTGATGACGGATGTGAAATAGGACAGCGTGATAAGAGTTTTGATAAAGAGATACCTCTGCCTGAAGGTGACAGTGATAACAGTGTGCTGCTAGAACCAATGGGAAGCTGCAGCCCTTGCACCGCGGAGAATGGAAGGAAAGCTGCAGAACAAGACCTGTCTGCAGTACTGTTTGGAGAGGAGGCTGAGCTGAAAGCAGAAGAGGCAGGTGGTGCTCCAGCAGCCAGCCTTCTCCTAGGGGAAGAGCAAGAACCGCAGAGATCGGCGGTGCTCCAGGCACAGCCATCTGCAAGCAATGGGACACTGGGAGAAGGGGGTCCAGTAGAAATGCACTTAACGCCTGGTGATCTAAACGAGCTCCTAGAGAAACTGGAGGGATGTGTGGAAAAACCCTCTGGTGAAGGAACAAAGGAAGCACTGGAAGCAAAGTGTCTTGAAGTGCAGGCGGTGTCAGGCAGTGAAGGAAGAGAGGCGATGTTGGAGCAGGGATTGCTGGAGCTGCCAGACGTGAGGGAAGAGACAGGGCAGTTGACAGCTCTGAACTGTCTTGAAATTTTACCATTACTTAATGAGAAAGAAAACCTGCTGCCTTCAGTGAGTGACAGAGAGACATCAGTAGAGCTGATTCTATCTGATATTCAGCCTTCTTCGGGAGAGAAGACCAAGAAACTACAAGCAGATTTGTCTGGAATTCATGAGGCAGAAGCTATACTAGATGATTGGATGGAAACAGACCCTCCTTCCCTAAGGCTGTCATCATCTGGTGGTAGAGCTGAGAAGGACCTGCACCAGAAGATGCATGACAAGCTAGGAGCCAAATTTGAGCCCTTTCTGGAACTGGTGCTGCCTGATGTTCAGCCTCCTCAGGAAGACGGGGAGGAGGACTTGTTAAGGCTGGAACATGCTGTGCTACAGAGTTCTGCAAATAGTGGAAGTCAATTTTCATTTCTTTCAAAAGACTCAGTGAACCAAAGACCTGTTTTCACTGTAGACTCGTGTGACTGTGAAGTTGAGAAATATAAGGGGTGGCAGAAGAAGAAAGATGACTGTGTGGAAGAATGGATGGAACAAGACTTGACTGACTCATTTAAGGAGAGTGGAAATGTGTGTGTTCAGTCTTTAGGCTGTAAGCCTGGGGAAGACGAAAAGCAAAATGAGAACTTGGCTGACTGCAGTGCAGGTAAAGTATCTGATTTTCAGGAGTTAAATAATCAAAATGTTATGCACTTTGAAACGTGAGAATAACTTTCTTGTAAAACACCTAACTTCTTTTCCCTGATAAGATAATGTATAAAGTTAATGCTCTGAAGGGTGAAGGACAGCAGAATGAGTGTAGAATCTCATGGGTAATGTGGCAGGGTAACAGCAGCTAGTCTTACTTGGGAAAATTAATGATTTTGAGTGGAAATCCATTTCTGAACATGAAGCATGTTTGCTAGACTGGGATGATAAATTTTTAACTTTCAAATATCAGATAGTTTGAAGGGGGTGGAGCAGCCATGTTTGAGACATCTGAGGTTTTTTTGAGGGTTGATTTTTTTGTGGGGTTTTGTGAGTTTGGTTTTTTTCTTTCCTACTTAATTGGTAAACTACCATTTCTTGTAGCACACTATGACTATCCTTGCAATCTGAAGGGCTTTGCTGTTGGCTCCAAATGTGTGGTGTGGACTTCATTTAAATGGTGTGATGCTCGCATTTTGGAGGTATCTGAGAAGGGTACCAGGGTAAGTGTGGTTTGAATACACTTTTTGCATTTTTAAGATCTGGTCCTTCTCTAAACTCTGAATAAAGCATTTTTTAAAATTCTCTTATAGAATTTAAGTATTGCAAAGGGCTGATTCTGAATTTATAGACTAGATAAAAAAGCAGTGACTCAAATTGATGATGCACGCCAAGACTTGATGTTCCTTTCACATCTTATTCTCTTGTATTGATGTGAATATTGAAGGACCTGGCTCCAGTTTGAGACACACACACGTGTGGTTCTGTCTGGCCTGCAAGTCAGTGTTTTGCAGTGGAGCTGCAATTCAATTACCTTTAAATGCTCATGAAACTTGACATTATTTTACTGATGTTTTGAGGCATTAGTGCTAGAGCACTTGGGGAGAAACTTAAATTATTCTGCTAGTAATAATGAATCCCCAACTATTCCTGCTTCAGTGAAGTGTGCATTGAATTAGTGGTTGGTGGGAGTTAAGTTCAGCAGTAGAAATTGATGCAGTGAGCTGCCGTGTTCTACTGCTGGGGGATGAATGAGACATCTTCCTTCAGTTCGAGGGGGGTATGTATTGACCTACACACTTGCACAGACATTATGCTTACACAAAATGACCTCTAAGTTACAGCTTAAGATTGCAAATCCAAAAGATCATTACCTAAACACATCCTTTTGGAAGATTCTGAGATAGTGGAAGCCAGCTTTTGTGCTGGTAGATCCTTTGGGTGTCTAAATGTGAGCTCAGCTGCGTTCAGGTGAGAGGCAGTGTCAGGGATTATCATGTAATGATATCCCTGTTCATCAGCTGCCTTCTGGTTCTGATCTAGTAGGTGTTTTGCAGCCTTTTTCTCACTATGCTTGGGCTAGGAGCCCAGAAGAGCCTTGAGCAGCCTCAGTCACTGCATTCAGTTTTATTAGAGATTAGCTCATTCTTCTTTGCAAGATCCAGACTTCTGAACACCTCAAAGACACAGAGTCCTCAACCTGAACTGCTTTCTCACTGCTCTATCTTACTTGTTGAGTGCATTGCTGCTGTTCTAGATCCACTTTGGCCCTGTCTGTACAGGTCTTGAACCTCTGCAGTGGCAATGAGGAGATTGTGCATCCTGAGAACGTCTGGAATGGAATTCCTGACCAGGCTCGCGTGTCATCGGAGGTATGGCAGTGTGATACTGGATTGGGCAGGACAGTACTGGCTTTTAGGAAGGCTGCTCACTAACTGCCAAATAATGAAAATCACTTCTGGTTTGGAGTAATCTAGGGAAGAGTAGGAAGGTTTTCACCAGTATTCTTCATGAAGTACCTACCAGTGGATAAAAAAACTCGTGTCTGGAACCCAAAGCTCAGGTCATGAGCCATGATGCTGGTGTTGATAACAGCATGAATTTCCAGTTTGTTCTTCACATGCAGCCTTTGTATCAGTGTGAAACGTGGGAGAAGATTAATAGTTATAAGTGGGGAAAACAATGGCAAATAGGAGTCCAGTAGTGCTGATATAAGAAGTTAGTCTAGTATTAAAGGAAGAACCTCAAGGGAAGTCTTGGCAATAGTGCCAGCTTCCCAACAGGATCTCTTTTTGTGTAGGCATTAACCCCTGTAACAGAAAACTTGCAGTCCTTACCAGAGGAATCCTTACTTCAAGGTAAGTCTACTCTAAGCCCCCTGCATGGGTTGTGTACTCTTTGTTTGAATGGTATCTAATTTTCTAGGAAATTCTTTCTTTTAGAAAATACAGTTGAAACACTAATTTGAGCTTATGTAGTTGATACTGTGGTTGGCATTTTCTTGACAGCATTAGCTTATGTACTGTCATTTTAAGGGCAATTACATGCCCTTAATTAATTTAGTATTTGTTTATTCATCTAATGGTTTGAGCCTCTTTGGAACAGCTGGGGTGGTTGATTCAAATTACAGATTTTGGCAGGGTTTTGAGCATTGCCATCAGCATGCTGTAGTTGGTCATGTTTCTGAGGCAAGGTGACCAACTACTAGAGAGACTCTATTAAGCATTTATTTTAGCATTTGAGTGCCCCAGTCCCATAATCTATAAATCTAAATCCATAATAATACCGTATTTAGTTGTAAGGATAGTCTGTGAATAGTACATGTACTTCTTTATTGTTACTTAAAAGCTTTGAAGGGTAACTGGTAAACACCTCTTCAGTGTACCAAATAAATAGTACAGTTTTTTGTTTATATACTATTTTTATATTTATGGAACTGTAGAGAGTAGTAGTTTCTGGTTGAATGGGGCCTTTCCTGCTGGTGAAATCAGGGCCAACTAGATCAGGTTGCTGAGGACCCTACTGCCAGTTCTGGAATCTGTCCAATAATGGAGACTCCAAAACCTGTCTGGTAAATTTGTTTCTGTGGTTGCCTGATGAAGACTAAACTGAGTTGAAGTTGGGATAGCATTTGTGCTTCCAGGGATTAATTGAGAATTGTATTTCAGTATAACTACTGGTTTATGGGTAACAAATAAGGACGCCTGCAACAGAGATAAGGTTGCCTGTTGAGCAAGACAAAGGTTAGTTAAAGAATTTGATAAAATGTTAAAACCAGTCAATCTACAAACTCCCTCAATAGCATCACTCAAATGCGGGATTATTCTTAATTTTGTGGATTTTTTTTCTCTTCTTGAACACTTTGCATGGAGTTAGTGTATGCACTCTCAGCACCAGCACAGGAAAGGTAAGTCAGGGTCATGCACCCACGTGTCACAGAGCTGGAACCTGCTGCACACACTGCCACTGCCTGGAAAGAAGTTTGAGCAGGAGGTACTCAGGGTGCAAAAACTCCCGCAGTG
Organism: Regulus satrapa; assembly: GCA_013396955.1. Taxonomy (NCBI): domain Eukaryota; kingdom Metazoa; phylum Chordata; class Aves; order Passeriformes; family Regulidae; genus Regulus; species Regulus satrapa. Next base: position 293,210 of record VWZN01007993.1, read on the forward strand.
ATTTGCGCTAATCCCACTGAGGGATGCAGTAACCTGAACTCGTAACTGGGAGCACTGCTGCTTCATCTTCTTGGGCACTTCTGCTGTTTCAGCTGTTGTATCTTGGTATAATAAGTGTAATCTTTTAACATGGTCCAGTATGTCTGTAGTATTTAGCCAGAAGCCCTGTAAAGCTGACTTTTGATCTTAATGCCCTTATACACATTTACAGAAACATCTTGATGGATCTAATCTGTGTTTATTCCCTATAGAAAAGCAAACCGGCTGCAGTAGCAATTTAGCTGAAGATTCTCATTGTCCTCCAGCAGTGCTGAAACCAAGTGACATGTTGACCACGTGAAACTGAACAAGTATGAAATGTTCCCATGAAAATGTGGGAACAAAAAGACCAGCAGAGCATTGAGTGCCTTGTTTTTTCTACCTAATTGACCAAATACCTGTCACTGCTGAACTTCCCTTGTGAAAGAATAGCGTTGGCAGACTTATTTTCAGCTTGTTTTCTTACAGCTGTTGTTGCTAGACTGTTATTGTTAGCTTGTTTCTTATAGCTGTACTTTCCTAAATAAGGATTTGCCTCTTGACTGGCATTTTTTACTGAGTGGGGGTGCACTGACTTGTATGGAGTTCGTGGTGGGTGGTTCTTCAACAAAAGTTTATTGTGAGTTTCTGTATATGCTACTGTGTTGTACAGCACTGCTTTCTGATGTTTGCTTTTGGAAAAGTTAAATTGTTAAGTGTTTTGTTTTGGTTTTTTTTAAAGTTGGGGGTATTTTGGGGGGATAAGGGTGGGGAGTTTTTATTTCCTCCATAGGAGAACATAACTTGTTTTGGGTTGAAGTCTTGCATTTGGTGCTGTTCTAAAACAATGGAAGAAGCTGGAATAAAGCTTTGGCTGGCATATCCTGATTGGTGGATGTGTTTTAATTGCTTGTGTCTGTTCCTGTGCAGAAGCCCAAATGCTGTGAGGGCTGTCTGCAGTCACTGGTTTGACCCCAACCAGCTCTGTAGAGCACTGTGAGCTATGGTGAATGTTTTGAAATATTAATTGCACTTAATTAATTCAACTTGCTGCAACTGTACTAATGAAAATGAAGGTCTTCCTACAAATATGAAGAAGACCCAGTAGAATGGTTTTGCTGCCACATGTGTGCAATGTGCTAATGACATGGAGGAGATCTTACCTTTTACTGTCCTTCTCAGGTGTTGAAAAGGGGGTGCTGCTTTACAGTGGTGTTCTGTGCTCCTGTAGCTGTTCCCTCCTCTTGAGAAGCTGTGGATTTTTCATGCTGGAACAAGGACTGAGGAACCCAACTGGCTGATAGTGAATCTCAGAGTAGATCTCAAGTGTTAGTGCTGACTCAGTAAGACAAACACATTTATTTGTTTAATACAGACACTACATGGCACTAGGCTGGGGAGAATTTAATTAAATTCTGTAAGACAGGTACTAGGTGTTATTGCAATCTCATTTTAAGATCACATATTATGTAAAATACTTAATTACACTGTTAATTTATTAATTTCTTAGCTTCAGTGTTTGTAACCTGATTTTGAAATGAACAGAGTTTAGAAAATACCCTTCCACGGGGCAGCTTCAGGCAGTTCTGATCCAAAAAAGATGGCCATAAAGAAGGCCACGCAGGTGGCTGCTGACAACCTTTGTCCAGGTACTACCACTGCTGTCTGTGGGCGTCAGTGGGAGCCAACTGTGTCAGCTAGAGACCACTGTGAGTACCTGGAGAAAGCTGAGGGTTGGGGGAGTGTTTACTACCTAGAGAGACCTCAGGAGCTGAAGCAGTGCTAACAAGGAGCACGTCAAGGGAGCTGCAGAGGTGCCACGTCTGTATTTCCCCTGCAGTGTGATTGTGTGATCCTGGAACCACAGACAAGGGAGGAGCTGCTGGAGCTTTGCCTGAGGGCAATTCCTTTGAGATATAAACATCATCCTCTATGTATGACACTTAACACATTTTACATTTAAGTGGATTAAGCTCCTGTGGAACAGCCCTGCATCTGGATTTTCTCTGCTGTCAGCTGAACTCTTTCCTGTAGCTTTTTCCTGTGACTTATTTTAATAAGCCACAGTTTTGAAGACCACCCTCCACATGCATCTCTGACTCAAGTGCAGTCAGAGCACAGCTGAAATACTTAGTATCTAAACAGAAAAGTGGTGGTTTGGGGTTTTTCTTTTCCCTTACCATGCAGTAAAGGCTTGCTGGATGCAAACTCACAAAGCTTGGTAAACCAACCTGTAGCTGAATTCCTTGGAGTTAGATCTGTCTCTCTGCCAACTTGACTCAAGTGAAAACCAGAAAGAGTATTTCAATTATTACCAAGTGATTTCCCCCAAGCTGCCTACAAAGCAGAAGTTACCCTGTTGCAGTATTTCAGAGCCTGCCACTAACTCATTTGAAGAGAAACCTCTCTTTTTATGATTATGTAACTTAATGCCTTGTCTTTTTTGTTTGTTTTTTGTTCCACATCCCAAAAGCTTTGTAGGTGTTTAATGCCACCACATGTCAGAGCAATGTTAGTATCCTGATGCCCATGGCATTTTTAGTCCTTCTTTGTAGTCCTTATTCAGGTTCAGCTGGAGATGTGTCAATATTAGTTCCAGGAATAACATTGGGTCCTATGCCATCCACAAGAGAATCCCATCGATCAAAATCCTTCTTAAGACCTATAAGGTGGGGAAAAGAAAACCCAAGTGGCCATGAGTTAAGTCACGAGCTTTTTGTAAAACTGCACTGAGTAATGAAATCATCTTGGCAAGTAGGGAAAGAAAAATGTTTTAAGGAGGAAAAAATTATACTCCAGATTTTTTGTACCAGAACAAGATGTCAGTGATTTTCCTCTGAGTTGCTAAGATTACAAAAGTAACCGACAAACCCTTAAAAGTCTGACTTATTTTTTTCCACTGACACACTTATTTTGATCTTGTTTTAAACTGAATGGTTATATAAAAACCCTCACAGGAATTCAGCATTAGTCAACTTCATACTTTGTTGTAAACAGATACTTACTCAGATGTTTCTGCAGGAAGGCTAATGAAGCATGATTGCTGATATCAATAGCTTCATTTGGATCTATTTCTCCTTTTAATTTGAAAAATCTTGCAATGATCCCTCCACTCACAAAGGTGAAATCAGGAAAGCTCTGATGTACTGACCCCCTGCAAAGAGGAAAAATTGTCAACAGGCTTGTAAGAATACATTAAATTGTTTGATTAGAAGATGCACAAACTTCAGTCACATCTTGGGCTATCTTTAGGAGAAGATAAAACAGGTTAATCTCACAAGCATGCAAAATTAGCAGGAAATTCTGCCCTAACCACAGAAGGGAGGAAGGTTTGTACATGCTCACTGTAAGTCACTGTAACTGAAACAGCAATCAAGAGTTGGCTTGGCAAAACACCAAAATCAAGCTGTCTCCCTGCCCGGTGGTGCAGGTCAGAGCCATCCCTCCCCTGGCTGCAGGACTGTCCCAGAAGGGTGTTCCAAGTGTTCAAATGCAGGTGACACCCAAGGCTCAGCACAAAGCTTGTGCCCCAGGGCAGGAATGCACACCCCGGAGTGTCTTAAACTTGGGGTCCCTGGCTGTTTTGAGAGCTCCCTATCCCCACTGTAAGGGATGTATGGCTAATCTAAACATGCAGTAAAAACCTGGACCATGAGGAGAGACAGTCATAGTATCATTTAAGCTGGAAAAGACCTTTAAGATTATTAAATCCAACCATTAACCCAGCACTGCCACGCCAGCTCTAAACCATGTCCCTCAGTGCCACATCTACATGTCTTTTAAACACCAGCAGGTAACTCCCCAACTTCCCTCAGCAGCCTGGTGCAATGCCTAACAACTGTTTAAATGAAGAAATACTTCCTAATATCCAATCTCAACTGCCCCTAGTGTGACTTGAGGCCATTTCTTCTTGTTTCCTGGGAGAAGAGCCTGATCCCCCAGCTGGTTCCACCCTCCTGTCAGGGAGTTGCAGAGTGAGGAAGTGCCCCTGAGCCTCCTTTTCTCCAGGCTAAACATCCCCAGCTCCCACAGCTCCTCCTCAGGCTTGTGTTCTAGGGATTGTCTGTCTGTCTGCAGTTACCTGTAACTGCACAGCTCCAACAAGAGCTTCAACCACGGATGGAAATGATGGCTCCTGAGCACTTACTTGATAGTGATCATTTTCTTGTTTGTGTCATTGGAGATGAGCTTCTTAATCTTTAAGATGTTTTCAGCCCACTGGAATTTTTCAGAGTTGATAAAAAGCAGCGGTTGCTGGACGCTGTTTTGGTAAATGTCATCACCTACAGGAAGCATCCACACATCGAGGGCAATTCCACACCTGCCAAAAACATCTGGATATTGGCACAGAAGCAAAAAGCTTGGAAGTTCTGAGCATGCTTTGAGTTGCAAGAGACATGGGAAAGAGAAAGTCTCTCTGATACTGAACAGGTAAATAAATCATTTTGTTTCAGAATTATCTCTACTCTGGGGGCAGAGAGTTAGTCCATTCTTGCCATGTGTTGGTCTCCACTGCCAGGTGCAGCTGGACTGCAGGGTCCCACAGTATCATGATTTAATAAGATGCAGCTGTTATGTTCCACCACATCCCCACACTTGGAAGAAACATGGCTGGAGAAAACAAGACATGCCAAACAACACTCTTCTTTAGGAGCTAATTAGTACTTGGGGGATCCTAGGTAAAGTGCCCTGCTCAGACCTCTCAAGGGCCAAATGTCTCTGGCCTTGTTTTGCATGCTTACCTGAATCTTATTTCTTTGCTGAGACTTTCAATAACTGTAGCACCACCAAAAGAGTGTCCCATCACAGCTATTCTGCTAGTATCAACAGAATCCTGTCAAAAAAATCCAGGTGCTGTAAGAGACTTTCTTTCCCAAACTTACTTTTTTAAAGGGAGTAATTTTTCAGGCATTAGATCCTACTGCAGTAGGAAGAGCATTATTTCAGCTCCATTACTCTCTATCCAGCTTTGGATGACCTGAGAATATTTTCATAGATCTACAGGGTGATCTTCAGAATACGTTACACGAACCAGTTTAGAAATGGAAGGGGGAAACCAGAAGCATTATTAGGTGTTTAACAAAATGCAGGTGGCACCTTCCACTCACCTTTAGGCTGTTCCAGTCAAAATCAGAATGTAGCACATTCGTTACTTCCTCTCCTGAATTGATTTTAAGAATGAGATTGAGAGCTTTGATACATTCCTGTGCTCTTTGCTGCACCTGGGGAAAAAAAAAAAGAGGTTGGGGCAGAGCAGTGGAAGGAATTATCAGACAATTGCCAGGCTTGACAGCCCCTTGGACACAGGACTTACTCTGAGAGTTCCCTCCCCTGCCAGGTGTTTGATACAGTACCAACTATGCTGAACTGCAGAATGGAGACATCTGACCAACAACAAAATTGGTTTCTGGCAGTATAAAGAACTGAAGCTCTTGTGTGGAACCTCTGTACACAGAGGAATTTATCCCTGTAACATGCACCAAAGGCCTTCAACTCCTTTGTCCTGTCACTGCTTAAGAAAAGGGGGGTTTTGGGATGTGCAAAGGCTTAAGTGAGACACCTCCAAGAAAGACTAACTCACTGATGCTTCTCAGGCTCACATGGGTGAGCAAATGTCATTCTATCACTTGCCCCATCACAAAATAGCCTTGAAACTGACTTTACATGGGATAAACCAAACTAAGAAACAGTGAAGCCCATCTCATTTTTTATATATACTCATCCTTGAAAACTCTAGGAAGCTGTTGCAAAAAAAAGGTTTTAATTGTTCCATATAAGAAGAGTTTTTAACTGACATGTCAGTAAAAGAAAAGCTTCAAGAAGAACCAAGGAACAGTAGTGATCTTGGGAATCAGAGTGTGTAGGCAGCCAACAAGATGTCTGTGCATCACTGAATTTCAAATAAAACCCAATCTCCTAACTTCTCTACTTGTGAAATTTGCAGACAACAGCTTCTGGAGGTTATTTCCAAGGTCAGACATTACACATTGACACTCACAAGTAGGATATTGTGCTCATACAGGAAATGATTCTTGTACTGTTGTCTGTATGGCCCAGGGAGATAAAGAGAAGCACCTCCCTGGCTGAGTTTTCATTCGCTGGAAAATCCACTCCCATATTTTAAAGGTCAAGTGTACACTTGGAAGAGCTTGTCAGTATGGCCACATTCCATCCAGCTTGGATACTGCTTATAATAAATTTGAAGTCTGCACTATTTACATTGCTAAAAAACATCTTCGAGTGTGGTAAAGACTAAAAAGCAAACATCCCACTCAGAGCAGCCATGATTCATCATGCTATGGAGCAGTAAATGAAAGCTAATGCAAGCCTAAGACCACACAAACAGTTGAGCCCAACTCCGTCACTTTTAGGCTGAGCTGGGCAGTAAAAGTGTGAAGAGACAGAAGAAACAGAAAGTTGAGTGGAACCAGAAGAGAAACAGATGACTCAGCTCCAGAGTGCAACTTCAAAACCAGCTTTGTTGATGGAGCAGTTTATGCTCTGAAGAAAGCTACTGTTGGCTGTTCCACCTTCAGGGACACAGGACCCAACCCATTTTTGTAACTCCCCAAGCCATGGCACAAGACTGCTCCCCTGGCCAAAGGGAGACTCTGCTAGACCCAAACACAGCCCTGCTGCCACACTTCCCAGAGCACAGAGCCAGCCCAGGCACCTGCTTGTGGCGCAAGCAACGCTCCTCCTCTCCAGTTTTCAGTTTCCTGTAGTAGATCCACTCCTTCTCCATGTTCGGCGTAGACTCTTCCTGGGACTCAGACCTTCTTTTACAATAATATGTGGCTGAAGCAGATTCATCTCTGTAATACAAACAGGAGGTTATTTCTGGGTATGCATTCCTTTTGGTTTGAGATGAAGTCAGCACAAGTTTTAGATTTCACTCGTCTGAAAAAATCCAGCTATCAATCACTGCTGCTGCAGTGTACACAACTTTGCAAATAATACAATAACCCCACCAAATCTCCCACCTCCTGTATATTCTTCACCTACTTTATATCCTAACAATAAGAGAGAGGCAAATAGCATATCTGAAGAATGACAAATTATATGTACCCCAGAACTTTTCATTCTAGGGCTTATCTAAACAAAATTCCCTTTGGAGAAGAGTTGAGCTATGGGCAGTGTGAGCAGGGCTGAAAAAGAGACGTTAGTTTTTTCCTTTTTAAAAAAATCCAGTTCTTCTTTAGAATTAATAATGTTCTGTTCAATGTGAGAAAGTTGCTTTCCATCGGAACTCCAGAATGTGCAGCACACTCACCTGTGCTCCACAGCAGCCACTATAAAGCCCTGAGAAGCCATCTCTATGCAAATAGCAGAATAGATTGTCCTGTAATAAAAAAACACACTCTGGTGAGATGTCATTCTTTCAATTCCATTGCTCTTTAAATGCTGACCACACTAGGTATGCACTAGTCCCCACTCAGTATTTCTTCTCTTTGAATTTGCTACCCAGCAGAGCAAGATTCTGTATGCCAAGCAGCAACACCTGCTCACAAAACCTTGGTACTGTTTTACTGTCTATTCAGAAAGGAAAATGCCACTGATTTTCAATAAGTAGCACACACAGCACTTTGCATCTTCAAAGAGCTGCCCAAAAATCAACCAGGTAATTGTCACAAGATCCTTATGGGCTGGTAAATATCTTCACCTCCATCATACAAAGTGAAAACACAAATGGAGCTCTGAGCAACCTGGTCTACTGGAATGTGTTCCTACCCACAGAGACCCAGCAGAGACGATCTTTAAAGGCCCCTTCCAGCCCAGGCTGTTCTATTATTATATGACCAACCACACACCAACCCTGTTGTTGTTTCAGTGGAGGCATAATGACACACAGCAACCTGTTCTTCAAATCTGTTTCAGCTCTGCAAGGATCTCACCCCCTACTGAAAATCTGTTCAGAACCACCCTTGGAGACTGCTGTCTCCATAGACAACAGAATCAGTTTGTCAACAAACTGCAAAATTACCGAAAAGCTCCAAGTCCATGGGAAAAAACAAGAAGTGGGTATTTTTCTCCTGGCTTAAAAGCAGCATTTGACTTTGCAGGACAGGTCACTGAACCTAAATAAAAATGGAAGTGTACATCATTATTATTGGAATGAGAGAAAACATTTGTTCCTGTGGGAGAAATATCCCAAGAATGTAGTGATCACTGATATCAGTGAAATCACCTAAAGATAAGGTACCAAGACTCATCTTTAAAATAGAAGGCAAATGTGGATCTGATTCTGAAAATACTTTCTCTTTGTCAGAAGATGCTTGTCTTCTCCTCCTATCCACAGCCTGACACAAGGTCTAGATATCTCTTAAGCATTCATAGTCAGGCATCCAGGTCTTACTGATATTCAGACCTTAGGATCTCTCTGACTTTTATCTCTTTGCACATTTTCTTGTGGGATTTAAATCACAACACAGGTGACGCTTACCCAGAGCAAACTGCCCTGACACTCTTATCCACAGCAGTCAGGGACTGCCTGAGAGCTGGGGTCACCTTCAGCAGTCTCACTACACAAACCCATCCCAAAAAAACACAGTTCTTTGCTAAAAACTCTTTTTCAGCCCTACAGCAATAACAGCCTGCTCATGGAGCATGGAGGCAGCCACAGGCAAGGAATAAAACCAGAATGAGTCTTACCAACATAGTAATGAAAAAGTCTTTCTCCTACAACTCGGTACATATTCAGGAAGTCAGAGAGTCCCTGATAGTATTCTTTGTCTGGAATCCATCGTGCCTCTTCGATATCTGTGGCATCATATGCTGGATAATACAGGCGCAAAAAGCTTCCCTGGGAGTAGGAAGAATAAAAAATAAACAAAAAGACACAGTTATACTGGTATTTAGATCTATATTGCAGAGAAAATGGAAGATTAAAACATTTATATAAAAGGTTTCAGTTGCAAGAATGCAGCACAAGAGAATTATGAGAATCTCATGAGAAAATTATCATCATATACAGGTTTTGATGCCAACCCTATGTCACAACCTTCCTGTGCCTACAATTAATTTAAAGTAGCATGAGATACACATCATCACAGATGGAGATGCACATCACATTTTCTAGGTTAGCCTACGGCTTATTAAAAATACTTAATTTAATTAAAAGCACTCACTACCTGTTTGCTCGATCCAGCATCTTGCTGGACCTTTTCTTTCATCTTCTTCACTGGATGGGAATGGTTTGATGATGCATTTTGTTAAGTTTTATAGGGCTGACTGAAGATGAGCTGAGAGCTGGAGCACCTCTCTGAGCATGGCAGGCTGAGAGCTGGGGCTGTGCAGCCTGGAGAAGATAAGGCTCCCCAACATGGCTGTAGTGTTCCTGCCTAAACTGAGCAGAGGCTGTCAGCAAAGCTCTTGGGCAGCTGCACAGCAAGGGAAAACAATATGTCACTCTTCCTCCTCATCAGGATGTTCACAAGTCTCTCATGGTCCATCTTTCTGCCTCTGTTTCTTACCATCTGTTCAAATCTCTTGCTGTCTGCACTCCAGGTATCCCAGGGAATCACCCGAGCTTTCCACACTCACAGGGACTTTCCATATCCTCCTGTCAGTGTTTTTCCTTCACAGACAGCAGCAATGCACACTGCAAAGCAGACTTCCCAGCAGATGAACTGTGTGCAATTTGCATTCTTATTTTCTGGTTTGCAAAGGAATTTGCAACACCCCATTCAAATTTACTGTCTTGCTCCACCTGTACTTTTGGTTTAGCAAGTTACAATCAGGGCCAAAGGAAACATGAGCTTTGAAATAAAGCCTGATTTATTGAACACTAATTTATCATTTTACCAAAAGCTTGTTTAAGTAAGGCTGTTTCTACTCACTTACCAAACTTATATCAACCTTTGACACGGAGACCATTATGGAAGAACTTTCCTCCACATTGGTAATGATATTAACTTGATCTCAGAAGATCCTCCCCAATGACTAACTGATTACCAGAAAAGGGAAGAGGTTCATAATTTATGCCTGAGAGAACTGCAATTGTTCATTATGCTTAGGAAAAAAAAAACAAAACCACAGGGGCTGACTGCAAAGATAAACTTATCACTCCTCTGTGTGGATACAGAGTAAGCTCAGTAAAGGAAAACATATGAACCATTACAAACTGATCCCAAGTTCCACTACACCTGGCTACTCTGAGGAGTAAAACCCCAGTGTAAATGCAAGTGTATTCTCTCAAAGGCAAGAGGATTTGAAATGGAAACTCACAAGCAAGCTCACTACTCATCTGGCTACTGTTCCTGTCTTATTATTGTGGCTTCTCACAGTGCTAACCTCTTGCAAAATTGACATCCTGTTCATCTTCAGTGAGGTAAAATCTCAAGAAAACCTCTTATCTTCTACTCTGCAGATGAAACACTGCATGGGCTCATCTCCCAGCCCTGCCAAATCCTGTTGGGAGTCCTTGTGATGAGAACAGCCACAGTCACAGAGACTGTGTGTGGAGTCTCCCCAGGAGCCCGGGGCAGGAGGGAGCAGTGGGGTGGGTGGGAAGAACCCCTGGGCCCCAAAAGGACCCAGTTTCTCTGCAGTATCTTGTGTAGGAGAGTCAGAAAAGCAAGGACAATTAGGAAGAGGAAGGAATTGGCCATGGGAAAGGCTTGCAGGTTACATCCATCTGGTAAATGCCCAGTAAACATCCTACACCAGGATGGAGAGGATAGAAAGCTCAGCTGTGAGTGTCAGCATGGAGCACACAGGCAAGACCTCCTGGTTGATTTATCTGAAAAAACTGCAGCTAGTTGTTGCACTAAGATTGTGGCTTAAATCCAAAGGAGAAAGAGTCAAGAGCTTTACCTCAACTGCATTTTCTGTCATCAGGTCTGTGCATCCAACGGAGTGCGGTCCCTTTCCTTCAGGGATCCTGTAGAACTTCTCAGTGCTGCTGGTGCTCCACATTTCCATTGGTGCCCTCACCGACAAACCTGGGGAAAACCACAAAGCAAATCAAGAGACCACAACGACCTCTGTGATCAGATCACCCGCACTGAAACAAACCCAGCACGCTGAAAACCCAGAATTAGTAAAATCAAGATTCAGCCAATACAGAAAACTGCTCGTGAGAAACAAATCCCGAATTGTCAACCTGACCTGTTCTACCGGGGATTTTCCTTGTTGTATCCTGAATCCCAAGGAGCAGGCAGCACCGTGCACTTACAGAAAAGTGGGACGAAACCTTCGGTTGGCGAGGCCGCGGCGGCACTCGGGAGATCTGCGGCGCTACGAACCGCACAGAGGGAGGATCCAGCCGCTCCTCAAGGAAAACCGGCCCGTGCATCAGGAGCGGCACGTCACGGAGAAACACAACGCCGCTGCCATTCTTCCAGGAGCAGTGACGGAGCCCGGGCTCGGCCGCTGCCGAGACAAGGTCGGGCTGCCGGTGGCGGAGCGGGTGTCGGGGCGGTGTGGCCGTAGCTGGGGTGACCCCTCCGCGCCGGGCTGGTCCCGGCGATGCGCAGAGCGCGGGGGGAAGCGGCCGCATGCCGGGCTGGGGCTCTATCTGCCGCCTTCTCCTCGGGGGAGGAGACACGGAGCCATCCGGTACCCCGCCACCCGGCCGGGCTCCCCGGGGCGAGCCTGCCTGGGAAGCGCTCCCGGGGCGGCGCTCCCGGCGCGATGTCACGGCGGCTCCTCCCCGGAAAGGCCGCGGGGCCGGCGGCCGCCC
>VWZN01007993.1:304926-315321 GCA_013396955.1 Regulus satrapa
CGGCCAGCGCCGCCTTCCGAGCCCGCTGCGCCGCCGCGCTGCTGGAGAAGCTCTACGGGCTGGGGCTGGTGAACAACCGGCAGTCTCTGGCCGTCTGCGAGAGCCTCTCGGCCGCCGCTTTCTGCCGCCGGCGCCTGCCCTGCCTGCTGGTGAAGCTGCGCATGGCGCAGAACCTGCGCCACGCCGTCACCTTCGTGGAGCAGGGGCACGTCCGCGTGGGGCCCGAGGTGGTGACGGACCCCGCGCTGCTGGTGCCCCGCGCCGTCGAGGATTTCATCACCTGGGTGGACGCGTCGCGGCTGAGGCAGAAGGTGCTCGACTACAACCAGGAGCGCGACGACTTCGACCTGGCCGCGTAGGGCTGCCCTGCCAGCCTGCCTCGCACACACACACAGAGACCGATAAAACCGCGGCGGTGCCACCACGGTACAGTCACACAGCCGCAAAAGGAGGCAGAAGGAAACCGCGCGCTTCCAGTGTGCTGCTGACCCGCTCCTGCATCCCTTACACGTCTAATGGTTCCGTTCATCCATGCGGAGGAACTGCCTTTACACATCCACTGCTTCAAGAATACGTTCAGCGGCCCAGCTCCATCATCATCATCATCCCTGGCATTCCCAGCTTCACAGTCAGCCCGGTGGCTTAGCTCCATCCTCATCCCTGGCATGCTGCCCTGGTTTAGGGCAAATTTTCCTTCTCCCCCCTCTTCGCTCTCAGATCTAATTTTAAAGGTGCATCACAGCATTACCCCAGGACACGTGCTCAGCTCTGTCATCCTCAAAAGCATATCTCCATCATCCTTACATCCCATAAAGCAAAAGTGCTTGGAAAAGTCTCTGCCCAGACGCAGGAGAGGATTTTGGTGAGGCTTAAGTGCTTGGCAGCTTAATAGCAGCTGCTGGAGGGAGTTCTAAGCCAAGCCGAGTGGCTGTTTTAAGACTGAGTTTAGCAGCTTTGCTGCTCTTTTTTCAAGAGGTTGTCCTGGTTCCTCCTTCAGCTGCTGAATGCACAGGAATCAGTTACTTCTGGTTCTCTCTTGGGAACAAGGAGGGGGATGCGGGGATTTCTGGGGGTCAGCAGTAAACGAGAAGGCCAAATACTGTGTTTCTGGAACTGTTCAAGTTTTAGCCAAAAAAACAAAAACTTGGTCATGTGAAGAAGTTATAAAGGGAAGTTTGATGCTTTGAGTTCAGTGGCTTTGCTGTGTGGAGGTCTGGGTGACCATTAGGATCTAACTGGGGAGGTGCTGGAGCAAAAGCTGATCTAACCATAACTGCAGATTTGGGGGAACTAAATGTGTGCATTTAGCACATTAGCCAGGGGCTGTTGGGAACTTTGTTCCCTTTCGATTAAAAAAAAGGCAGAAAAACAAAAATAAAGCTGTTGGGGGTTTTTTAGCTGGTGAAGAAATGTGTGGACTGCTTTATCATACAGTTTCTCTGAGTTTATTCTGATATTGAAATGTTCCAGTAAGCTTTGTTTGCCACCTTTCAGAACTGGTTTTTAATTCTATGTTTTATGTAACTTACGTAAGTCTGTTTTTTTTAATACCTAGAAGGCTATTACTGAGTTCTAACATGTTTATGCTAGGATTGCTCTCTTTCTCAAACCCAAGGCTAGTAAAGGATTTTGGCAGTAGGTTTAGGAGCAGAGGTGTGACTGTCCAAATCCAAAGAGCTGGAGTGCAGCTCCTGTCAAAGCTCTGGATTTGGATGCCTTAGTGTGGCTTTTTTGAACAGAAAAAGTGTTCAGATGAGGTATGTTTTGGAGGTGTTGCATGACCACAGTCTGTCCCCAAATATAATGTCAGGTTTTTAGAAGGCAAACAGAATGTTTACATTTCTTCCCAGTCTCATAATCCACATATATTGAGCAGAACAATTATTAAAGCAATAATAGGTATTAAGAACAGGACACTAAATGGGTGGATAAACCCTTTGCCGACTGCTGCAAATTGTACTTGAATTTATTTCAGTAATCATAACCTCAACAACATCTTAACCTTTTTCTTAGAGTATGCACTTTGCCTATGGTAAGAAATGCAAATTGAAAAAAAGTTTCACACCTGAAGCCTGACTTTAAAGACCTTCCCAGCTTTCCCTTTCCTCTAGAACAATGCCATTATATCTTTGGAAATTCAGAAGGTGCCTTATTCAGGTGCAGGTAAAAACAGGGATTTTGCTGTGCTTTACTTTTTTGGAGAAATTTAAGTAACGGCACATTTACTTAAATTTTACTACTGAAATGCTAAAGTGCTCTGCCCAGTGTGTCTAGCTCTTAAAGGAACTGCAGAAAAGGAAATATCAAACCTCCAGCCTGTCAGCTCCTGCAGTTTCATCATCAGCCCATTCCTTTTATATTAAATCAACTTTTTATCATTGATCTGTGCACCTTCAGCATCTGCAGCAGAAACGACGCTGTAGACTGTTCAGTTAAGCAGTAGGAATTGATTTCCCTAGAAATATGTGGCATCCATCACCCCATCAAATTCTTATATTCTCTGAGAAATCAGGCTGTGTGTCTATATGTCTGTGTTTTAAGTCTGGAATTTCCTAACCGTGCTGGTTGTACAGTAGCTGAGCCTGAGATGAGTGTCCTGCTCCTCAATTTTTAGCAGCTGGAGTCTTCTCACACCCCTGACCAGAGCTGGGTCTGCTTCAACTATGATAAACAGATAAAATGGAAGTTCCAGCAGCACAGCCACATTCCTGCTGGTGATTAGAACCAGGGAAATTATGACTTCTTCGTGTTCCGTGGTGGTTTTAGTTCCTGGCTTTGGGTTTGTTTTCCAGAGCTGACATGCTGTGGCCACTGCTGGATGGTTCCTGCAGCAGTTCCAGAGCCGGGGATTGAGGGCACAGGAAATAGCTGCGACAGCCTTTCCCAACACTTGGATAAACACAGAGGCTTTTGTTAAATTCCAAGGCTGATCCAATGTCAGTGTAAATTGGCCCAGCTTCCATGGGCCTGTGTGAACTCGCATGAGGATAACAATCCAACCTTGCTCTTTTTTAGTCCTTCAAACTCTCCCCTCCAGTGCTCTGGGACCTTGCAGCAGGAGAACTTGAGTATATGAGAGTAACAGGAGGGGGTCCTGAGTGTCACTGTGCTTCTTCCCTGTACCTTCTGAAGTGGCCTTCGTGTTCCTCAGGCACCACGAGTCTTGGGGGAAGTTGCTGCTGCAGGACAGAGGATGGTGGTGGTGCTGGTGATGGGGCAAACTCTCCCCAGGCCTGATAAAACTTGGTCACTGCCACTTCCGTAAGTGCCTGTCCCAGCAGCTCTGGGGTGCAGGGGTACCAGCTTCTTCAGAAGGGGAGAATGGGGCTGCAGGGAGGTCTGGGAAGTGCAAAAGCCATTGGCAAACAGCAAGCAGTTTCCAGGCAGGAGCTCTCACTTGGATAGTAGGCAGCAGGAAAGGAGATTTTTGCCAGGACCTATGGTTTTAGGTTTGAGGGGGGTGGCATTCTCTTTTTTTTTTCCCCTTTTTTTCTCTTTTTCTTTTTTTTCTTTTTTTTTTCCTGACCTTGGCTTTCCCTTTATTTGAAGGCTGCCAAAGCAGAGAAGCTGAGGCTGAGGAATGTGGGGGAGCTGAAAGAAAAGAGTCCTTCACACTGACGCCTTTTGTACTGCAGTGTGTAAAAGGCTGAGGCTGTCACTGAAATGCAAATGCGTGGTGGTTTTTCACTGATCTGAGCTCCATTTTTTTCCCCAGTAAACAAGCAGGCTGCATGTTTTAAAGGCTGCTTCCATCCAACATTTTGGTGTGGCTTAGTGCTGGCCTCAGTCACTGACAGCAGATCACCGTGAGCCATGGGGCTGAGGAAGGATGGTACATCCCCCTTCACAAGATGGGAAATGGCGACTGACAGAAGCAAAGGTGGAATTGGGCTATTCCTGAGTTTTTGGGTGCTGGTCCTACATCCTGGGCTAGGCCAGAGTCTCCTAGCCTTGCTGGAGGGCACTTCCCCATGCTCATCTCTGCAGCACTCCCCAGCAAGAAACCCCATAGCAGATGGAAGTGTCAGTGTCCCCTTTTTGAGCTCTGAATAATATTGTAAATACATTGTCTGACAGATCTGACCCTGGAGATTGAGCCAAAGAGCCATTTCTCATTTCGCACCAGGGCGTGGGATCACCTTAGTCCTTACCCCAGAAGCCAAAACATTCAATATTCGCTGGGTCTGGGGGATTATTATCTTAAGAGTAATGTCAGTGTTTACCTGAGAGCCCCAGCTCTTGTCTCTGCTTTTAAATACACCATTTTAGGCAGTGAAATGTCTTTTCTGACCCACTGCTTGCTGGTTTGGGCCTGCAGCAGGACTTTGTAGTGCAAAACTTGCCTGCTGGGAACCATCCCCTCTCACTTCTCTGTGAGCACAATGGTCTCTTCCTCCCTCACATCAGCTGATTTTCAAGAGAGAAAGTCTTTCTCTCCCAGCAGGCAGAGAAAGGGGAGGCCACCCATTAATGACAGACGGAGATCTAAGCGTGTCCTATTCCTCCTGGAGCTGCTGTTAGGGGATCCCATGTGTCCCCAGCAGAGTGTCACCACAGTTGGATCCCACATGTCCCCAGCTGTAAGTCACCACGGTTTCTGGGCTGCCGTGAACACGTCTGTGGGGTTGGTGAGTGCAAGCACAGGCAGCACCACCAGCCCGGATCCCTGTCCAGAGAGATCCCACCTGCTGCTCCTGGAGAGGCTGGCATTGCTGTGTCACAGGGTAAAGTACAGGCTGGCTGTCCCGGCGGGTCCATGTGGCTGACATAGCAGTCCTCAACTTGTCCCTTGTACCTTGGCCTTAAAACACACCATGTCCTAAAGCTGCCTTCTCTCCCCTCCGGCTCCAGCAGCAGCTGGGTCCTGTGCACATATCGGGATGCCCTGCCGGCAGAGCACTCAAACCTACTCTTTGTCCCTCTCAGCTTCCCAGAAGAATTTAGGTGGGGAAAGGACCACTGGAAGTCACCTAGTCCAAACACCTGCTCCAAGCAGGGCACACACAGGGCTGCCTCAGGTCTGCATGTCTCAGTGCTGAACACCTGAAGCAGAGTTCAATCGCCCCCGCTGTGAATTATATTTCCCCCTTCAATCTAGTCCGAGTTTTCCCCGCTGCAGCCTGGGATTGCTGGCCTCGCATCCTCACGCTGGACACAGCCGTGTCGGGAGGTGCGTTCTATTTCCCTGAACGCCTTCCACACACGGACAGGCGAAAAGACGCGTTCCCCGCTGCCCCTCTCAGCTCACCCGGAGTGAATCACACCCTTCCCGCACAGGGATTTGGGGCCGGAGAAGGGGCTGGAAGGAAGGAAACCGAGGAGCGCGATCCCTCGAGGGCTGGGGACGGGCAGTGGGGGCGTGAGGCGCTGCGCAGAGATTTCTCAGCTCCTTAAAAATCCCCCTTGTGTCACCATTGCTCCTCCCCGTGCTCCCCCAGACCGTTTCATTGCGCTGCGCAGGGCTTCACGTACCCGTTGTGCGGTGTCCCGGCTGTCCCCTGCTCCGGTCCCGCTGTCCAGAGGAGCAGGATGCCCCCTCCGGCCACCCACGGCCCTCCGGAGCCGGGCGAGCAGCGTCTGCTCCCTCAGGAGGCCGCTTCTGTCGCAGGAACAGCGACTGCCGGGCTCTCCCCGAAGGGGAGGGACCAAACTTTGCCTTAGTTTTCAGCTGAGACAATCTTTCTGGGAGAAATCTTCCCTGGGCCTGGAAAACAAGTTTCTGGCACGGAGCCATGCCCAACAAAGCCTGCGCTTCGCAGCGGAGCCCAGCGAGGCGCTGGGCCGTGGCCTGGTATGGCAGGGACAGCCACGTCATGGGCTGTGAATTGTGGATCTCCCGGCTGGGGCTGGGTCAGGCAGGCAGCAGGAGCCCTGGAGAAAATTCCCCCGGATGGGTTGCGACAGCCCGTGGAGGAGCTGCAACGCCTGTGGCCGGGCGAGCAGCGGGGGGACGGAGCTTTGGCTCAAGGTTGTGCTGTAAAAATACAAATCTTTTCCTCTGTCCTTATGACACGGGGGGATAACCACGGTCTAGGGAGGCAAATCTCACTTTTGGGTACAACATCGGGGATGGCTGAAAGTGGAGTTAGTACAGGTCCCGACTTGCGGGGCAGGTCTGCGCTCCCTTTGCACAGCCCTGGTGTTTGTCCCCTCAGTAATGCTGAATATGGGGAATTCACCTAAAAAAACAGCACCAGTAATAAAAGATTAGTTTGGTGAGAGATCAAAAGCTGTGAAATGCCCCTGTGAGCTTCAAGGCTGGCAAAGGGAGGCAGCAGGAGAGGAGGGAAGGTGGAATTTGGCTTGGCTTAAATTGCTTATGAAGTTGCCCCTGTGGACTGTCCCTTGGAGAGCTGCTGAGCTCCTGCCTCGGGATCAGGAGCTTCCCCTCCTTTGGGTGTACGTGTCTGGGTATGAGCTGAAACTGGAAAAGAATAAGAAAAGTTGTATGAAAAGGTCCAAGATTTTTTTTTCCTGTACTTTCGTCCAGCCCTCATTTCAGTGATGGGCTGGATGCATTAAAGTGTGATATTTTCAGGATAGATTTGATGCTGTTGAAAGGTGTTGGAGAACAAATCAGAAGATCTCTTTTTCATCTAAAGGAACAGGTTCTTCAAGATTAGTGAGAGACAATGAGGAGGAGGAAGCAGTACACAAGTGGTTAGAGTAACAGAGATCCCATGGTTTCTTTGACGCACTAGGAGCTTCACAATTTAATTATCTTTTTAATATATTCACATTTTCCCAGATGTGCAGGAGTCAAACTCAGTAGAAGACAAGTACGGGTCTTTCTTTTGGATCTTATCTTCACGGTCCAACCACCCAGGTGTGAAACAGGCTATGAATCTTAGTTTAAGACCATTCCTCCCTGCCCTATCATCTCTTTATTTTTATAAGTTTAATTATTATTATTATTATCCCTTTTTATCTTTTTTTACCAAAGAACATCAGAGAATGCTTGCATAGACATTTCTGTCATTGCAATAAAATGCTACCAGTAAGAGATCTGCAGCACTGGCAAGGGAGGAGCCAGTTCCCATGGTTAGTGAGCACAACAAACCCATGGCAAATGTTCAATGTGGCTTTAGCTCCAAGTCCTTTATATAAAGCACTGCACTTTGCTGCAGATTTCTGTGTCTAAAGACCAAAAGTGACCATCAGTCAGTGATCAATGGTTTGAAGATAAATTGTAATATTTTTTTTCCTTATTTTTTGACTGATCCTGGTTTCCCACAGTGCCTGTCTCATTTTTAATCCAGGTGCTGCTTGACCTATTAAAGCTGCTGAGAAGAGCTGACAGCTCAGTGAACACCCACTAAACACCCACCCCTCTGTTACCAGGCGCCTTCCTGAAGAGTGCAGCATGACCGAGCTCCACGAAGCCGTGGCTGTGGGCGACTACGACCTGGTGAAAAAGATTTTGAAGGCGGGGCACTGCGACCCAAACCAAAAGGATGTCGACTGGCATGACAGGACCCCCCTGCACTGGGCTGCTGCCAAAGGTAAGGGCAGCCCCAGCTCTGTTACCTCTGTGAATGGACAATCATAAAAGGTGGTGCTGATCACCTCTAATTGTATCTAGGCTGCCAAAATCTCAGCCTGTATCTGGTAATTTTGTCCCTAATGAGCAAGAAAAGGTTCAATATCCATTTAAATGGGAACTTTGCCTACAAAATAGTTTATAGGGCTGCTGTGGAAGTGATTTTTAGCTTTTTTTTCTTCTATCACACAACAAGTTGCAATTCACGTGATGTGCACATAAGGAATGGCTGCTTTTTCTCCCCATTACCTTTCTAAGAGATGACTCTATGAATTTATTTCTCATGTACACCTGTGGGAATGAGCAGGAAGTCCAACCCACTGTATTTACACCAGGTACTTATCAAACCAAATAGAACAAAACAGTAACTGTGGTTTACATTGTTCCCCCTTTATATCCCACCTGTTTGAATTAACAATGCAAGACCAGCGCTGTTTGCAGATCCCATTTGGTCCTTCACCTTCAGAAGTGCGTGGTAAAGTCAAATATCCCTTTGCAGCCCAAAAAAGACATGATGCAACATCATATATATAATGTATAAAATGTGTAAAATGGGAAACTGGACCTCTATTCCTCTGTACTACAGTGTTTGTTGGGATTTCATGTCATCAGATCTGTCTTTGCTCAGAAATCAAGCGTGTGATTTCCTGTTTTGCACTTAAGAATGTGTTTTTCTTTTGTCCTGATGGATTATTAGGGATTTAAACATCAGCAAAGAGGACTGAGCTATTTAACAAAAATGTTGGTGAGAAGCTGACAAGAGCCTAGATGTGATTCGGAATTGTCTAGCTCAGTTAAGGCAGTGTGAAGTGGTGTCGAAATAACTTTTTTTGCTTCTTTAAGCAACTCCACTGATAAGAAAAATGTGAAGGTGAATGAAAAAGAAGTAGTTTCTCTACCTGCTATCCAAAAACCCCTTTGTTTTAGTAAAGCTGTTAACAGGCTTTCCCATTCTCAATGTTTAAATTTTATTTTGCAACTGAACCAAAAACCAAACTGAAGCAATGAAATAGCCAGTTGGTCCTTTATATAAATGACTAATTGAGATGCGCTGTTCTGAAATTAAAAAGCTTTTTGATTTGGTTGTTGGTTTTGTTGTAAATTTCTTCTGGAAACAGTCTAGTTTGAGAGAAAAGAACTGATATTTCCTAGTCAGTATCACTTATATGATAAACCAAATAGTCAGGTGGGTGAAATCCATGACTGAGGGAATTGTGACCAGCTGTGCGTGACCGCCTTCTGCATCCTGAAGGTGTCGAGGTGTCTGAAATGATTTGATCCTTCAAAGAGGCAGAAACAGTCCTTGTTTGCTATAAGGGTTTATTTGCAGAAAAGGCATCTATCTGAAGGCTGAATTCTAAATTGTTAAAGTCCATGCTAAAAGTTTCTGGCACTGGGTGCCATGTAAAAGGCTTCGACAGCATCTCCTGGCACAGAGTCCCGTGGGGCAGAGGTCCTGACAGCAGCTTGGGGCAGGGGTCTCGCTTGGCAGAAATCCATCAGGCAGCTCTGCTCTTCTTCCTTCTTTTCTGTTGAATGTGTTCTTCTTCCTCTTCATCCTCCTGCTCTTCTTCCTCCATCCATGCATGCATGCCAGCTCACCCCAGTGCCAGGGATCTTATTCATCAATTAACCAATGAACTAAACCCACGATTCTAACCATACTTTCTACACCTATCAAAACTCGGTCCAAGCATATGAAAAGCAGTGTTTAATTCTTACGCTTATTCACACGTATACTTACATATATTTTCTATCTGTTCTACCTAAAAAATGCCAACAATATTCTACGTAAATACTCTCACCCAAGGTACTCTATCTTATTTCTCCTAAAAATGCAAACAGTGTCCTTACTGTGTTTTTGTTATGTCTTGAAGCCAGGCCTCAGAACTAGGCCTTAGGGCCTGTCAGGGTTTCAAAGGCTTCTATTTTTCTAAGGCACTTAAAACATTTCTAAATATTTAGGGTATATTCTACCTACTTACTTGCTTACTATAACTGGAACTTTAACTTATATTTCTGCTTCACGCCCATGGGGGTTAACATATCTTAATTTCTCTAGAGGTTTTAATCCAATGTCTGCATTCCTTTCTCCCTCTGCGGAACCCGGAGAAGCTCCTGCCTCATGCACTCCGAGGTATAAATCCTAAAGCATCTCCTCTGCCAGGGCGGTCGGACCTGCTCCGGCTCCTGGTGGATCACGGTGCCCGGCACTGCCTGCGGAGCGATGTGGGCTGGACCGCGGCTCACTTCGCTGCCGAGGCGGGGAAGCTGCGGGTGCTCCGAGCCCTTCACTCCCTGCACGCCGCTATGGATGCCGCCGATCTCTTCGGAGACACTCCCCGGAGGCTCGCGGAGATCTACGGACACCGGGAGTGCTCCAAATTCTTGGAAAAGTGAGTATTGGTGGCAGGTCCCCGCTGCGGCTGCGGCGGAAATTAACCTCTCTGCTGCACAGAGGACCAGAACAAGCACAGCGTGTTACTTACCGTCCCACCCAAAGCCCGCTAAAGCCTTGACACACAAAGCCGTAGTGGATGAGCAAACACGGGCACGCCTCGCGGAAGCCGTGAGAAGACATTCTTTTATTCCCTTGCCTCCTGCGGTTTCCCTTGGTATGTTTTCAAAATCGTTACCGCTTCGTGACATCATTGCTTTTGTAAGGATGTTGCAGAGCCGTTATTAAGCAACAGAAATGAAAGCAACAGCTGACAAGTATTAACCCCTTTACAGTGGTGAAGAGCAAATACATGGGTTGTTTAAGAACAGCCCTCAGCAGGAGTGTGTGTGTGTGTGTATGTATGTATGTATGTATGTATGTGTGTATATATATATATATATATATATACATATAC
>VWZN01007995.1:1301-21033 GCA_013396955.1 Regulus satrapa
TCTGTAATATCAGGAAATTACAATTTTTTCTTACTTTCCTAATTCTCTTGCATTTAATTCATTCAGTGAAATCATGTTGCAGAGGCTCAATTAAAAGCAATTACGAGAAATATTTCATTATTTATTGTATTTGCTTTTCTAAAAGAAAATTCTGTTTCATTCCAACACACTTAAACCTGGTATATTTCAAGAACACACAGGATTCAATGGGTTATCAGGTCAGATGAACTTTATCTTCAAAGTTTTGTTGGCTTAAAGACAAATAACTTGGTTCTGGACTGCTAATTTTGATGTTTTCTAAAAGTTTTGGGCAAATTCCACACATAGCCTATACTGTAAGCCTTTGTTCAGATGCTTCACTGGAATACAAGGGACATTTCCCATTTTTAGGTCAAATTCTCTGTACCGCACTGTTTATACCAAAATATTAGACAAACAAAGCTATTCTCTTTTTTTAATGGTGACATGATTGGTCTGTTATGACTTCAATTCAAGTTTCCAAATTCTTGAGTACTTAGTACTTTAGAACTTTTAGTACGTTAGAACTTTAATTTTTTTTTTTGCACATAGTACCTACCACTGTCTTTCCACTTTCTCAAGAATGAAAGCAACTTCTTTCTTTCTTTCTTTCTCTTTCTCTCTTTCTTTCTTTCTTTCTTTCTTTCTTTCTCTCTTTCTCTCTTTCTCTCTTTCTCTCTTTCTTTCTTTCTTTCTTTCTTTCTTTCTTTCTTTCTTTCTTTCTTTCTTTGGCCAACCCAAATGACTATTACTGTGTGCAAACACCACTGAAAAGCACACTACACCTACTATTATGACACCACTCTATGTTTCACAGCAGTGTGTAAGATCATCCCTGCCTTTAACTGATGTCTCTCGTGCTTCCAAGGAAGGCTTTTCTACTATGTGACTTTTCCCCACCTTCTCATTGCCTTAAATCACTTTATCATTCATGGTTCCCTCTCGGCACTCCACTTCTTCCTAGCAAGAAGGAGAGGACTACAATCAGAGACTCACAATGCCATACTAAGGCACCATCAGCTCACAAAGTAGTCCCCCCCTTACTTTTCTTCTGGGAAAACAGTCCCTATTCCACTAGTTAAAGTGTCAAACTTTCTCATGAGTTATGTATTCAGCCATCATCCGAATTCCTATCCAGTGTCACTGTCTGACGTAAGCCTTCAAAGTTTCATCTGAGTTGCATGTATACTGCTGCTCTAGCAGAAAAAGGAAAGAAGTATATTTACATTCATTTTGCCAAACATTAGCATCTTCTGTCCAATCATTTGAATGCAGAAGTGTTAGGAGAAAACAGCTTAGAGAACAAGGGTTGACACATACAGTGTGAAATCTTAAGGTGCTTGAATGCAATGAGGGAGAAAGTGAGACAGAACCACGTTTCATCTCCCTAACCGTGCTACAGTCCACATGAACTTTGTGACAGGTCTCTGTCTCTCAGCCACACTTCACTAGCTTCTGCTGACATTCAGCTGTCAGACAGCAACCCTTTACCATGCCCCTAACATGCTCTACAGCTTCACCCAATTAACTCGCTTTCACTTGACATTGCAGCAAAAAGCTTCATAATAGGTGGTCAAGGTGCACGGTGTCTGCTTGCCCTCTAACTGCTCACGCACAGCAAAATGCTACGTTCCTTTTTGTCTGCAATGAATCGGCGCAACTTCAATTGAGGCATTCTACTACTAAATGGAACAAGGACAGTGGACCTTTGCCAGCAGTGCATTTATTTAACTCGTACCAAAAAAACTACCCTAGAGCTAATAATCACAGCAATTTTGGCAAAAAAAAAGAAATTACACCAATTCAGTAAAAGTACCTCAATCACTTTATAGTTAACAAAAATATACTGTAACAGCAATTTGGTTTCAAGGGGAAAGAAGGGGAAAAGTAATTTATTTATAATGGTAGCACTAAAAAACATAGAGGAAGGTCTGCAAACAATGAAAGTGTCTTTATGACTCAGCTTTCTTGCATTAAAAAATCTTTAGATATTCAGAAGATTAATTTTTCCTATGCATTTCTGCCATATATGCAACATTTTTAGGAATATCTTTAGAAATATAGATCTATGTAGCTAACAGAACAAATGGTCTAGTAAAAATATGGAAATCAACATTTTAGGATTCACTCAATAGCTTGTAGAAAAATAAGACCAAACAAACAACTCACTGTTACTTTGCTGACAGACGCCTTGAGAATACTTCAATTTTCTCACTACTTTTCTCAAGTACATTTCTATATAAATATGCAGAGTAGGTCAGAAAAGTCCCTTAAAAAGTTGATATGTATGTAATAAGTACTGATAATGCACAAGTGAAGAGGGTGAAAGAGTCTGGATTGAGCACTGGTGTCTGGAGAGTGAAATTATGAAACCACTATAGCAAATACCTTCTAGTGGCCTTATGGGTTTCAACTGCCACAATTCCAACAAGACAGGGGTCAAAAGACTATCCACAAAGTCCTTAAAGATTCTGGTTTGCTACTACAGCAAGCTCATGTAGGCTATGTAATCTATTTTCTTTCCAAGTGTATCTACAGAGAAAAGTCCCCTTGCAGTTCTCTTCAAAAATCTTTGAAAGGATATTTTATTCCACACAAGAGATTTTATTTTCACAAAGAGAAGCAGACATTGAGATTGTAGAAAGTAGATACTCAAGAGAGGTCCTAAGCATGAAGTAAGGAAAACAAGAAAGGAAACACACTGATAAGGATGTAAAGCAGACTCCTCTCATGACAGAAGTTACGGGAAGAACATAGAACCAACTTGTCTTTATGAACAGAGGTGAAAAGCAGCAAATCATAAGGAATTTGAACTCAAATACTTCTGGAAGAGGCTGTTAGTGCAGAACTGAATAGTTTTGCAGCAATGAAAAAATTGCTGAACACCTGACTCAGATTCCATGTAAGAAAATGGCACTACTCAGAATTAAAATGAAGTGTCAGGGACATGCATGGCCTCATAATGAATAATATCATTGTATAAATTGTAAGTGGACAAATGTTATTTTGATTCACTAGGTATTGAGATTATAATCTGGTGTTGTTTGTTGTTTGTAATCCTGAAATTACAAGGTAAATGCTGATATCAAGATTTGACAGCCTTTGCTATCTGCTACCGAGGAACAGATTAAAGTTTACCCTTTGGAGACAATGGAGCTAGGACCATAAACTGGAAACAAACAAGGTTTATGCAAACTATCTGCACCTATTTGAAAAACAGACTGTTTGGAATCTCATATGCAAAGTACAAACACATTTTGAGTCAGAACACCTGCATAGTTGCATTAGCCTACAGGTTAATCTGAATCTCAGTTAATCTAAATAATTGTATTAAACTGAGTAGTCTCTTCAAAAAGATTCCCTAGTAACAGAGCAAAGAATTATGGACTTCTACCACACGATTAGAAGTAAACTAGTGTTACTGCCAATTTAATTTTCTCAAAATGAAGGTTTATTATTAAAATCATCAAAGTATTAGGAGAACTAAGGGTTCCATCCTTTTAGCACTGGCCAATGCATGTAGATTTTCTGGATAGCCCACTGCAGATGTGTAAGCTTCCATGTCCTAGAGAAAATCCTGATAAGGGCTCCATCCCACTCCAGTATAAATTAGATTAGAGAAAGATTAAGAAGGAAGAGGTATATTTGGCTCCCTGTACATTTAGTATTGTTTTCTAAGTTTTGTTTGTTTTAAAAAAAAAATACTTTAATGTCCATTGATCCCCAGTAAAACTTAGATGAAGTAACTTCAGGAGAGAATTATTCCTTCTCCCACAGATTACATGCAATATCTGAAGCAGTGTATCTTCAACAGAATTCTAAAGGGCAGTTTTATAACAGTAATGGTCAGGGAAAACAGTTGGTTTTCCACCAGTATTGCTTATGAAGTATCAGTTGATATCTGAATAGCCTAGGAAAAATATTTTAGGCTCTGTTTCAGTTGATGGCTAATACGTAGGTCTTCTGTAAATTCAAGATCCAAATTACATTAACTGGGCAAAGAATCAAGTTTATCAGTTATAAACAACTTGAGTGTGGGTGAGCTAGATTTACTTTCTCTGTTGGTTTTGGCCAAATCTATATATACAATTATATTTTAGACTGAAATTAGGTTAAAAAATAGAATAATTACTTGAACAGAACTTTTTATATTTACTAGATTCCTAAGCACAGCCTCCAAGAATTGTTCTTACCTCAGGCACTAGATAATTTCTTTCTGTGAGGTTGAATGTGCAATTCAAGTGAGTCCACTAAGCAAACGGAACTAATATTTCCTGCATACCAATCATATTTTAGATGAATAAAGATTTAAAAAATGCTAACAGAATTTCATCCTTTCATGAATATATATGCCAAATGGGTGTTCTGAAAGCAAAGTTAAAAACAACCAAAAAACCCCAAACAAACAAAAACAGACACCAACACATGCTACAAATAAACAAATAAAACTAGCCCAAACCCCAGAAAGCAGTAACCCGTACAACACTCCAAACTTTCATCAGGTATGCAAAACTTCTATCAGAAGATTCATGAAGAACAGAGAGGAAGATTTGGGAAAATGTATTTCAGCTTTTTGGTTTGTAAAACCAGAAAGGTGTAATACAGGTTTAAAAAATTAGGTTTTCTAAAACAACGCAACCAAAACTCCAAAACCCCAAAACAGGGACGCTTCAGTAATTTGGTGTCTTGTACATTCCAGCTTTATACCTTAATTTCTTTACTCAGAGCTCCCATTGAGATTACAGTCTTCTAAAACATCTCTTATTTAAAGCACAGTAAACTTCAGTAAGCTATTAAATTAAATTCAAAATACTTAAAGCAATATAATGTTTTGACATATACACACTAAAATTAAACTGTATGACCTGATGTGTCAGGAAACTCTGCAAAGCCCTGGTTAAGTTACAATGTTTAATGCTCAGACTCCCAAATGAATCAAACAGATTTAACAGACCTTGTGAAAGTAAACTTGGTGTCACACAGACTTTGAAAGACTGACAGATCACTGACCATAAGCATATAAGTACCATACAAGATGATCCTTTGGTGATAAAAGGGGACCCTCAGAATTAACAAAAGCGGAAAAATTAGCGAAGTATTTCATTATTGTGGTTCTGGCCTTCAGAAATTCTATGTGTCAAATCATCTGCAGCACCTAGGTAGGATAAAAGTCATTCAAAGTATAGGTAAATATATAACTTTAAGAGAAGAAGATATTACAATGTCAACTTTGCGGCAACATTTACTAAGTAAATTATGAGTTTATTGGCTGATTTTAGCTGAGACCCAGATCCAAAGGTGCAGTATCTTAAATCAGTGTCCGGCTTTAAGAGTTCTATAGATGCCTCTCTGAAAATTGGAATTCCTTTAGGAATTCAAGGACTTGTTACATCATCTGAGAAGGATGAAATGGAATAATTGCATCTTCATAATGCCATTGCTTTTCTAATATCATCACATGTATCAGGGAAACTCTGCTGGTGAATAAGCACACTATTTGTGACAATATTTTTAGTATATTTTATTATTCACCATTCATTTTAAAGGTCCCCTCCATTCCCCCACAAGGAAGAAAAAAAAAAAAGGGTTGAATTGATTGCTTGACAAAAAGAGGCTCCTATCTTTCCGAAAGGTGGTATTTCTAAAACAAGTCAAAAAATCCCCCAAATTCTTGTAAAATAGTGAAGTGAAATTACAGTTTAAGAAGCAAATTTCTTTCTAAATTCCTTTCTTTAACTAAACTGTTAAATAAACTGAAGAAAACAAATATTATTTGAATAATCAAGATCATTATCATACCTTCCTTTTACCTGACAATAGAGCTCTTTACCCTATGGAGCACCCACTTCCCATTTTCAAAATCTGTTCCATGATTAGTTTATTCAACAGGTCAAACTGCTTCTCAGAATTCAGTCTCTGGAGAAAGCAAGTCCTCACTATGATCAAGGAGAAAAACTGTGCCTCCTCTATATGTGGGTTTCACAGTACTCAGTGAAAACTTTTTTATACGTAACTTAGAAACAACCATAAACAAACAAACAAAAGCCCAAGAAACAAATCAATAAA
Organism: Regulus satrapa; assembly: GCA_013396955.1. Lineage (NCBI taxonomy): Eukaryota > Metazoa > Chordata > Aves > Passeriformes > Regulidae > Regulus > Regulus satrapa. The sequence goes on from VWZN01007995.1 coordinate 7,386, forward strand.
TAGAATCCTGATGGGTAAATGTTAAACAGTGTGTTTTATATATGTAAGACCCAACAAAAAAAAAGATGAAGATGTAATTTACTGTCTGTAAAGAAAAATATTATGCTTTGTACACTTATTGAATTTCCTATTTCTATCTCTGCAAGTCATACTCTCTAATATACTTCAAAGGTTTGGTTCTTCATTTCTCACATTAACTTTTATCATTAAATTACAAAATGCAAGCATATAGAAATAGGCAAATATATTTATTTCTACAAGAAATATGTTATTCTACTTCAAGCATGTCACAGAAAAGAACACAAAACTATTTTCATAGTTGAAATGGATGGAAACATACAGAATTATAGGAGAAGCCAGGGGAAAAGAGCATTAACAAGCCAACAGGAAAACTGATTTTATAAATTCTAGAAAGGTGCAAAATAAAGTAGACTGCTGTGGTTTGCAGCTCACCACACTCACCACCTCCCTTTGTCCTGAAGAGGATCCACCCTCCCCTGTGAGGGGGAGGATCCACCCTCCCTCTCCTTTCTAGTGAGGTTAGTTCTGACAGTAAAATCTGCTGAGGGACATAGGATAGAGACAATACCCAGCCTTGTGCTCCCATGACCTCACCCCCAGTCTGTGCATCAGAAGCAGAAACTATGAGGAGACAGAGCATCAGAGACAGTTGTCTCCTGTGGCGGAAAGGTTGACTGCTAGCTGGCACCAAATGATCCAGTGGTGGGGCTATGACTGCCTCTCTGCCATCCAGAGGAAAACACAAACATCTTAACAGGAGATTTCACTTTGCAAAACTTAAAGTGTGTGCATACATATGTATTTTTTTTCATTACTATTTTCTAAATGGGTGGACATAATATTAGCGCATGCTGCACACACATGGTTTTCTGAGGTTAGCTGAGAAAGAGACAAGCTCCAGGCAACACTGCCCTAGGTCATACCCTAATCTTTTTTTTCCCCCTTGTGATCCAGGCAGTGAGCTAATAGTATAAAGTAAACAAGAACAGCAAAACGACAACAGAAATTGTCTTTCTATTATCTATCATCCTGATCAAGTGAACTGCAATCCACAGGGTGCATCTACATATCTTGCACTCTTTATCAAAGTTAATATCTGAAGATCAGCACTGAATTTTTGCCTAATAAACAGTGCTTTACATACTTAGCTTGAAATATAAAACCAAACAGGTGTGAAAACAAGAAAATAATTATTCACAAAAGTATAACTTGTAGGATCTAAATTTAAAATGTCAAGAAAATATCAGGAAGATGACAGACTGGATTGCATGGATTCACTCACCATTTAAGCATCTATACTAGACTCATTCAGGCACAGCTATGCTTTAATCCCCTCCAAAAATTTCTCAGCAAATTCAGAGTCTCAGAACAAACAGACGTTCCCTTTATGTTTAACTCACAGTTTAGCAGGGAATAATAGAAGCTTCTGGCTCTCTTTCTTGAAATAACTTCTTCAAAAGGGAGGAGGAAGCACCTTCTGGCCTGAGTAAAAGTCCTTGAGTCTGGAAAGAAGTGCATTTTTCTGCCTTTGTAGAGAATATTCCTTTTCTTCTATAAAGACAGTAAAATTGTGTCTTTGGCTCTGTTCTTTTGTAAAAACTTTTTCCCAGGGTTAAATGTCCTGGTCTATAATATCCAGTTCTCGAAATAACAGCCTGCCTAGCACTCCCAATACTTTCATTTCTATTGCGGCCTTAACAATATATGTAATAATATACGAATGTTTCTTTTAATTTGATGTCCTGGAAATGCTCCTTTGATACGTGTTGGAAGAAGGCAAATGTAACAGCAGTTACAGGAGCCAACAAAGCAAATGTATGTGGCTGATGAATAAAACTCATTGCGTATTACCAATGAAACATATTTCAAAAGACTAGTGCAAAGGTGTCTTAATAAGGAAAAAGCCATCGTATGGTTGTCTTCTGACTTACAGTTGCCCTCCACAGCAACTGGGGCATTTCTGAACCATTCTTTTTCAGGAGACCCACCTCCCCCTAGTATTTGCAATGAAAATAAAGATGGGCTCATTCCAGTATTCCTCCTTTGAAAACTGAACAAAACAAAGTGTAGGCATCTACTGCCTTACTCTCCACTAATCTGCTGCACGGAGAGAATGAATGCATGATGATTTTTTACAGGATAAACTTGAATGTACACTTTAGATTCGCTTCCTTATCCAAATAATTAGTTTCTCGAAATCCATTTTCAATTAGTTGCTCCTGAAGGTACAATTGTTGCACTGGCTTGCATTTAGGGTAACAGATGAATACAGCTTTAACTTCCAGGTGTCTTATTTTCAGTCCTAGGAACTGAGGATCCTTGTTTGTGAGCTGGTAGTTCCAGTCCCTCACTAGAAACACATTTCTAATGCCATAGAAATGCAAACCATGAAGGAAAAAAAAGGAAAGGAGATTACCTTCCTGAAAACATGACCCTCCTTTTTTGTTACTTAGCCAATGACTTAAAAGATTTGTTTTGTGCTTAACAGTGGAACAAACCTGCAGTCATATAGGAACCTCATGGTTTCCATTAAACCACACAGCATGGACATTTGGAATTTCATAGCAAAAGTGAAGTGAGAATATAGATCTTACTTTTCCAAAGTACTGACCTCTGCTGAGAGTTAACACCCACACACATTCTCTCACATTCCTTAGCCAATTCATGTCATTAAGGAGAACTGAACACACCAAACAAAGAAAATAACCAAACCAAATCAAACCAAACAAACAAACAAACAAAATCCCACAAAACTGAGACCAACCCCACTTAAGCCTCTTTCTTAAGCATTTGAAAGTAAAATGCTACAAGTAGAAATGTAATGTTTAAATGCAGCACTCTTTCTGTTCATCTACAGTGTTTACAGTGTTAACCCTGTAACTGAAAAACTGAATTATTGGAAACCACCTAATTACCCAAACATTTACCTCTCTGCAGGTGTAAATACATGGGCCTAATAAGCCTTCCCACTGTGAAAGCAGTTACTTAAATTATATTAAAATATTAAAAACTATTTAATGAGCTTTTTTCCCCTAAAGTAAATTGAGTGTGTGCCTTAACCTGCTTCAGGCAAAGGAAGTTTCAAACATATTGGTTTTGAAACTAGCCATTATTTCCCATGTTGCAAAAATGGCAATTTTATTTCCCAACAGCAAATGAAACTGTCAGGAAAATTTAGATGCAATAAAATTGGGTGGTTAAACCAACATGCTGGATTTGGAATAAAACTGAATTAAAGGAATTAAAATTAAGCATTATGTCAGTCAAAATTTAGAAAAAACTATTTGAAATGGGGGAGGGGGATGTGTTGGATGTGACGGGTTTTTTGCAAAAGTTAGGTTTTGGATTTGGTGAGGTCTACCCATAACTACCCATTTTATGTCCATCAACTGTGTCACATTTGAAATTTGCGCAATGAAAAATATTTTGCATAAAATGTGTTGCTTCTGGCAACATTTCTGCCTAAATAAAAAGTTGTCAGGCAGTGTGTGACTTTAGTGGTACAGTGTTTTAAAATGGTGGCTTCAGTCCAAGGCTAGCTAATAACGGCTGACATGCACTGGAATCTTGAGGCCTAAATCAACATTGTTTTCACAGCTGTAATTAAGCCACCTAATCAGAAGCACATTTTGACGGGACAGTTTCTGGAAGCCAGACATTAAAATTTCTTATGCCTGGAGCGCAGTGGCTCATGAGAGGTCCTCATTTAATTTCAGGTTAAAAAAAAAAAAAAAAAGGCTGTAAAATGAAAAGAATATAAAAAAAAAGCAGTGTACGGCTGTTGAAATGAAGCAGGCCTATGTGTTCATGCCTTGACCAACCCTGCATCCCACCCTCCTTCGGCTCTCTGCCGAGTCCCCAGCTCTCAAGTGGCAGCTACACACAGTGAGATTAAGGGCTTCTGCCAAAGTCAACAGATGAGCTGGTCTGAACTGGCTCTCTGTGTGTTCTGATTGTAAATTGTGCTGGTGATGATTAGAGAACTCTAACACAGGATGTCAACTCTTAAAACTGTCCAGAGAAAATATTTCTTTTTTTTTTTAAAGTTCAGGAAATTTTTTTAAACTTCTTTTGTGGCTTGGTACATAGTGTTGTGTCTATAACTTTCAGATTATTAAAACATGAATTCACACAAATCAAGCAACTATATTATTTTTAAAATACACTGTTACTTGCTCTCATTGGGCATATTTCCCTCATTTAGGAATGTTTACATATCAGTGCCGCCACAGAATACAACTCTCTGATTAGTATAGTACAGCAGTCTTGTACAGCTTCTTCCACCTGCCAAGTGAAGACAGCCCCAAAATTCAGACTATCAACTATTTTTGTTGTATGATGATCCGTTTGGGACATTTTCATATCTGATTCAACAGCTACACTGTCTTGTTTCTTTTCTGGAGCACAGCTACATTGGTAACTTTAACATAAACTTTCAACCCCAGAGGCCACTGTAAAACTATCAATATGAAGGCACTAGTCACTGGGGTCTGATTACATTTGGTTCTGCACTTTAATTACATATGGATTCTATTAACTGAACCTTTTTCCTTATAGGCAACATTTTAATCAAATTACAATAATTTTCAAATATGTTACAACAGTCTGACAAGTTTAAAGTTCACATACCTAGAATATTGAGTATCAAAAAAATTTTTGCATAGAAAAGGAAGCATTCTTTACAAAGTAGCAAACATGCTGTTGGATTACTGCAACTGCTTTTTACACTGTTACCCTAAGTTGCAGAATGTGATGTATAATACAGGTGGTGGTTGTTATTGCTGTTGTTTGTAGTAGTAGTAGCATTAGTATCATTCTAAGTTATATTATTCATACACTGTTTGGTTACAACTATTACTTGTGTAAGCAATACCACATGACCAAGTGATCATTGGCATTAGGATACGTGCATTCCTTGGCTATGCAGTAAAGCTGTCAAGTGATGCCCAGATACTTTAGGTCAGAGAAGAAATGCAAATATTCCAATAAAAACATAATTTCAGGGAGATATTACTGCTTGGTGGATCCAATCTTATACACACATTAAACTTAGTAAATCTTATGAATAAAGTTTTCAATTTTCACTTGTCTGATACTTCCACACTTTCGTGTCTATGACCATCTCAATAGTTGGGAAATTTTCCTTGTGAACCTGTCAGATTTTTTTTTTTTCCCCTTAATAACAGTTCAGGAACATTCACTTGTTTCACAGCAACTAAACAATAGTAAGTAACAATACTGAGCAAAGTCATGATTATTAAAGTCCATATTTACTGAATTCTGACCAAGACTATTTCCAGGAATACACATCAAGAGAGAGAGTAACAATAAAAACAGCAAGTCTAATTACTTTTTGCAAGGCAATTTAAGCATCAGTACCTCCAAATCTTTCACAAAACAAATTCAAGTATGCACAAGAGTACCTGGGGCAGTGAAAAAACCAAGTGTGTTGGTTTTGCACAGCCTAGTGCTTGGTAGTGGGGGGCCACAGGTGCAGTTTCTGTGAGAAGCTGCTGAAGCTTCCACCATATCTGGCAGAGCCAATCCCCGATGGCTCTGAAGATGGACCTGCTGCTGGCTGAAGCTGGGCCAATGAGAGAGGCTGGTAATGCCTCTGTGATGATGTATTCAGGAAGAAAACCAAAATAAAGTGGGCATGGGCATGTGCAGTTTTTTTCTAGCTGGAGAACAGGAGGTGAGAACATGTGAGAAAAACCACATGGTGACACCAAGGTCAGTGGAAAAGGAGGGGAGGAGGTGCTCCAGGCACCAGAGCTGAGATTCCTCTGCAGGCTGTGATGACAGTGGTGAAACAGCTCTGCCCCTGCAGTCCTTGGGGATCCAGAGGAGATGCAGAGATCCACCCGCAGCCCATGGGAGAGAGGCCCATGCTGGAGTTGGTGGATGATGCCTGGAAGAGGCTGTGATCCAGTGGGAGACCTGGTGGAGAGAGAGGGCCCTGCTTCCAGGCTGGAGCAGCCTGTCCTTGGAGGACTGCCCCCCATGGAAGAGTGACCCACGCCACTGCAGTTTTGGGAGGAATGTCTGCCCGTGGGAGGGACTCATGGTGCAACAGCTTTGGTAGAGCTGCTGCTCATGGGACTGGAGTCATGCCGGAAAAGGTCATGGAGAACTGTCTCCCATGGGAGGGAACCCACAGTCTGACAGGGGAAGGACTTCTCTCCCTGAGCAGGGGAAGATCTTGAGTGATGAAGTGACCAAAACGCCCACACTCCGTCTCCCTGTGCTCTTGGTGGGAAGGAGGGAGGGGTCAGGAGAAGAAAATGTGGTTTTAAGTGCTTATTTTACTTCTCATCATCTTCCTCTGACTCTGTTCGTAATAAATTCAATTTTTACCTTTAAGTTGTGGTTGTTTTGGCCTTGGAGTATTTTCTCCCAGGTCTTATCTCAATGAAACCTTCATTAAGTTTTTCTCTCCTCTGCCCAGCTGTGGTAGGGGAGGCTGAGTGAGCAACTTCCGTAGGTGCCTGGCATTGTGCCAATGTCAACCCACTACAGAGTTTTCATTCAGGACATACCTGCTTCTTGCAACATCTGGGAAGAATTCCTCCAGCTACATCAGAGATATGCCTCTGGCCCATGAAAGACACTCTCTGACATTTAACATGACACTGAAAAATGCCTTTCCCTTATACAGCAAGAGAATAGGCAAATAGTTAGGATTTTTTCTTGCTCTCTAGTTCCATCCTCATAATTTTAAATTTAGGACAATGCATCCCTGTTAGATGCAGGTCTTTGCCATAAAACACAGGTTGAACTGGTGACAAAGTGTTTGGGGGAAAGACATTTAAAACCACTGCCCTGATTAGCCTGGTTAAGTAGGAAGAAAATGCAAGGGAAATAGTTAACTGATAAGTTTGAGTTTTAAGTATTTCTTTTCTCTCTACCCACTGTGAACGGGGTTCATGTAGATCATGAGAACTGAGAGGCGACTGCTTTGAGTAGGGAGAGAAGTGTACATCTTGCTTAAAGTAGTTTTTCAACACAGAAGCATGAGACTGAATGTTAATCGCTACAATCTCAAGAACAAATACATTAATTTTCATGTAAAAGATCATTTTACTTGCTTCTCTCAGCTCAACAAAATCTACCATTTCTGTATTTTCAATACTTTAGGTGGTATCACTAGACATTTCCAGACAAAGGACAGACACAGACACAACTGTGGTGAAAAAGATATGACACAAAACCTCATAAACCAATGAGAGACTTCACTTTCACCTCTGCTAGGAGAAGCATTGAAAGACAACGGTTGTTTTCAAAATTAGAGAATTCTGCTACATTTACAGACCTCTTTACTTCACTCCTCTCATCCACCTGAAACTCATTTTCTCCCCCTTTCAGATAAAGTTGTCCTTTTGGGTCCCCCAGTTTTCATTTCTCCAGTACACACAAATATTTTCTCTCTTAATAATATTTAGAAATTACTGTATTTTCCTCTTCATTTTTTACTCTCCTTTGATTCTGAAGTGAAAACAGAAAAAGAAAAGAGTATTACCAGATCAGTGCACATGCAGGTTCAGAGAAACACCTGACAAGTAGCACTTGTCATAAGAAACAGAAATGGTTTCTTTTGTTTTCCAGAACTGATACCAGATTATTTTAAATTCCTAAACTCTGACAGCAATACTGACATCAGGTATAGAATCTTAGGGCTGGGAGCTACAAGAAGACATTCTGAAAATATTTTATAATTCATTGAATTCTGTTCACTATTCCTCCTATGTGTCCAGTCACACTAGAAAAATAAAATGTCCCTGCATTCACACCCTGCAATACTGCACTTGCAGTAAAAACTGTGTGGACACCATGGATTCACATAACTGCCATGTGACCAAAGAGGATGACACATTGCCCTGCAGCCCACAAAGAAGCTGCTTATGACTATGCTACTGCACAATACAGCGCTTCTAAGCTCTCCGTTCAAGTTCTACTTATTACTGCAACTCTGAATGAATGTGCAAGTGTAATATTAAACTAGTGTATCTGAAGAAAAAGAAAAAATTAATAAAAGCAGCAGAATTCAGCACAGTCCGGTTTACTGGATGTTGCTGAACAAGATATAGGTAGGAAGGACTATTACAAAATGTTGATTTTAGTTGAGTTTCCTAATGGAAGAAAAAAAAAAAGACATTTTAGAAATGTAAGGGAAATTTCAGAAGCAGCTGGGAAAGAACAAAAAAACAGAAGTTAAAAAAGCTGAGACCAGCCAACGAGGAACCCTCACAACCAACAGAAAGTGATACAGGAATAGAGAACGATAGAAAGGGGGGGAGGAGGGAGGGGGAGCAGAAAGAAGGAAAGAAGAAAAAAAGAAGACAGATAGAAAACCCAAGCTGTTTTTCAGCCATACTAAATTTTAAGAGTTGCAAGAATTAAAAATGCACAGGGCCTTTCTCTCCACAGAGTAAGAATGGCAAATAGATAGCTGGGCACTAATGAAGACTACAGAGACACATTCTGCCACTGACTTGACTTCTCTCCACATAATTCTCTTCTCTAAAAGCAGTGTTTCCAATGTTCTTCTCACCTCTGTCCATCATAATCATATCCCTTCCTGTTTCTCTCTATTGGCATTAGCATGACCACATACAGCAATCTCAGAATCTAAACTCTATTGACTAGAAGGAAAGTGCTTGGACTAAAAATAGAATGGAGGATGATGTCAATTCAGAGGTAATTCAGAGGTCTGAGATAAAATATGAGGAGATAGATTCACCAGTTTTTCCTCATGGCGTCAGTTTTGTTTTTACAATTATTACCAAAACCAAAAGCAGCAGAAGAGAGAAGTGGTGTGAATAGAATGAAAGGTGACATTGTTATGAAACTTCAGTAGGAACAGGTCAATTACAAAAGCGATACCATGTAAACATGGAAAATATCAATACTGGTGAATGGCCCAAACTTGCAAGATCCTCAAGCAACTAGCACAAAGGTCACCAAGAAACAGACACAACATTGTGAGATAAAGCAAATTTTATAAGGTAAGAGTCATGATACTCAATTGGAAGACTACAAAAATGTATTTCAGCATTGAGCAGTAGTTCTCTTTCAGGAAGCACAAACATATGTCATATGAAAGACTGCAACCGATACAGTCCAAGTGCTGTGTTTGTCACCTCCATGTAAATTTTTTTTTGCAATGGATTTATGATTAAAGACAGTGAATTAAAACTAAATGCTTGTCTAATTTTGAAACTAAATAAGTACTCAAGAAGTCATTACCTCCTTTAATTTAAAATAAGCCAAATATCTTTTTACTAGAGAAAGCAATTCAGGGCAGAACTTCTTCCTCAAAATCAAATCAAAACAGTATCAACTAGAATGTTAAAATCTAAATCACACTGCAAAGCTGTGATACCTGAAGCATGAATTAAAATTCATGCTAAAGACATATTTTACAAATATTAGGGAGAAATTTACAGAAAACCCAAATACTACAAATACTAAAATCACATTTTCATGGCAACTTGAGACTCTCATTCTGAATGTTTTCACTTTTACATTAAAATTTTAAAACACTTCATATTAATGCTTAGGCCTAGATTCAAATTAATCTAAAGAAAGAACTACTGTTCTCCCCAGAGGGCTAAGAGATCCCTCCACAATGCAAATAATACAATCTTTACATTGACACTGCATGCAGATACAAACTACTTTAAAAACACGGCACTTAATCACAAGCATCGGAGAGCTGGTTTTACTGTCATGTATCAGGTCACTGCATAGCCCTTCAAGGACAGGACTAGCTCATCTTTGCTAAAAGCTCTCTCAACCCAAATGAAAGCAAACCTCGTTGCAAGTTTGGCAGACTTTCCAATCTTTACTAAACAAATGGTCATCTTAATTTAAACAACAAAAACAATCATAACAGACAAAGGAGCAGTCCAATTACATTGGGCACAGGCTGAGCAGGACACACATAAATGTAGCAGAAGACATCAAAAGAGTCTGGTTGGAAGAGGAAAAAAGCTATTTCAGTGAAGTAATTTCATTTCTTAGAAAGGTTGTATGATCACAGATGAAATAAAGTTTTCATTCAACAATTGTCAAATTGTTGAATTCGACAACATCTTGAGATGTTAAAACTCAAATTCAGCATTGATTAATATAGTTTATATTTGCACTAATTTCCCATTTTGCTGTTAGAAGCAGGATATGAAATTAATGTAATTCTGTTGGAAACAACCAAAGCCAAAGCTATAGTCATAGCCTTTGAATATATGCTTACTTGGGAAACTGCTCATAGCTTGGTGCGGGTCCCTACATGGAGGGCATAAACCTTGAGACCCTGGGACGTGGGGTGCTGGGAAGATGCTGATGAAGACACCTCATACTGGGTCATGTTCCTAGTTCTACCTTGGTCCAAAGACCTTCCACAAATAAGGCCATACCCCTGTCCTACCTTCAGGCTCAGACACCTGCCCCAGCTAACTCTTTATGTTGTTAGGTCAGCCATGCCCCTGGGACTTTGGAAGTCGCCTCTCGGACGATGCAGTCCTGGTAGCCATAAAAATCTACCGTTGAGCATTCCATCGTATCCTATTCCATCCCTATTTATAGTCAGTCAGCCCAGCCAAACCAGACCTGAGGTCGCAGAACCGCACCACATCACAACAGCTTTCTACTGTGTTTATGTCACGTGCACTGTGACAGCTCTCTTCTTACAGATCTGTTTCAAAGGAAAGACAAGCAATACTCATTTTCTTTATGGTCACTCACTACACAAAACTAAAAGAAAAGGCAGTAGGAAAGGAAGAAGAAAAACAACAACAACAAGCACTACCAAAACAATGAACTCAAAAGCTTTCTCCTTAATCCTCTGTGGAAAAAGTAAGAAGAGCTGGGGGAGAAATAGACTGAGTGTATGCAAGTTGCACATCCTACACAATTTCATTCTAGAGATATTTGGCTACATATTTATGACAGTCTGTCCTTCTACCTGAGTGACACAAATAAATCTGCATTTAGTAAGTCCTCTAGAGAGAGATCTCAAATCTGAAGACTCACCTTACTACCCTTAAACAAATCCAAGTACCTTTATGGACAACAATATTTTTAGACCAGAAAGTATTCCTGAACTGAAGTTGACTTTTAACCTTGCAAGTTTACTGAGAAATATTATTCATGACCACAATTGTCTAAAACCAATTCAGATCTCTTAAGAAACACTTCGTTTACATGAAGCTAATAACATTCTGGTCTAACATAAAACGTCTCTAGATGTAATATTCTTCACGTCTGAATCTTGACTATTTATCGTACTGGTAAAACTAAAAAATTCACAATGTATACTTTTCCAGCAGCAATGAACAGGTCCCTGTAGAAAATACAGTAGTAAAAATTAAACTCTGTGTTAGCTTTTACCATTCCTTTTCTCTTCAGAAAAAGTTTCTATTGACACTGGTTTTATTGCTCTATTACATTTATAGATAAATATTATTGTATTTCCCTACAGGAACTATACAGCATGAAGAGAGATGCTGAGTAAAAAAACCACATTCAAGTGACAAAAATTACTTGAAAAGAAGACTTACCATTTGTAAGGTCACTTTCATGAAGACTAGCTGTTTGGAGCTTGGATTTTAGGGCTGCAATGTGAAGCTGAAGAGACTGTGTTTCCCTTACTAATACTTCAACTCTGGAAACTGCAAGTTGGTAGACTTCCATGAAACTTTGAATCATAGCCTTTAAAAAGTAAAGTAAATCATCAGTGCCAGGCAAACTATACTTAAATGCCAAATAGCATTCATCATTACAGAAGACTTAGTTTTTATTAATTGGAAAAATCAACAAAAGTTGTAAACCAGGCCCTTAGGTTGTAAGTAAGGACTTAACCAAAGGTGTAACATAAGATATTGTACTTCTTCAAAATTCTGAAATATTGATAACTTTGAGGAAAAGGAAATGACTGTGTACCTCAATTACAAAGCAAGCTGTTTTCAAACATGCAGTACTGCACTGAACAGTTGATAACATTTTTAATTTTAATTAACTACGAAAGTCAGAGCACATTCAATGTATGTTTATAAAGAATCACTACAAAATTTTAGGTGAATTTTCATAATTTCAAAATGAGTCCTACCACTTCATGTTAATAAAATCAATTTTTCAGAAGCAAAAGAAATATGGTAAAGCTACAGATCTCTGGAAGTAAATAATGTGATTACAGTATAGCTGGGAAAATAGAATTAGTTTTATGTATGTAGTGTAAGAATGTCCCAGTTATGTAATATTGATCAGACTGATAATAAAGTTAGCAGCACAAGAGAGAACAAATGATTTGACATTAGTGGTAACTTTATATATATCCTAAATGGTCTAACACTTTTGATTATTGGTCTTCTTTACAACTGCTTAATCACATTTTATAAGTTACAGTTTTCCCCTTCGAAATGAGCTGTAGCAAGTTTCAGTTGTAAGAACATATTACAGATAGTATGAAATTTTCCTTCTGAATATGTCTGTAGTACAGACTTAGAAACTATAGCACCACAAACAGGCATTAACTAAGGTTTTAACTGTTTTCCTTTCTTTATTCTCAAACACATTGCTGCTTTTCAGAATAAAGGTACCACCATTGAAATCAATCATGTTAATTTTACTGTGAAGTGTAGAAAACTGCCATGGCAAGTCAACACCAACATATATTTTCTTATCAGAAAAATATTCTAAATGTTTTTATGGTGGTAGCCCTAATAGTGTATTCCCTAGCTCTGTAAGTCTGCTACTGTTAGCTCTAATTCTTTTTTCTTTTTTTTTTTTTTAATTTGACATTCAAAACAACTAAAATGCTGCATCTATTAAGAAACAATACCAAGCAAGAATGGATATATATCTCATACTCCACATAATACTGCCTCAGAGTCTTCAAATGGCAACAACCCACATGTTANAGCAAAGAGTCAGGGTTAGTTCAGGTTTCTTTTGCTCAGGAACAGGCTAGGACAAAAAAAAAATCTTTGGGTCTTTCAGGGGGTGGCATGAGCATGAAGAATACTTATTCTAAGTGACATATAGTGAAGGGCAAATATATTGGGTTTTTAGATGTGCCACTGGAAGGCACAAATAATTTTAAGAAACTTATGTCAGTTACAGACTGAATGACAGACCTATCCTCAACAATACAAAAGTTCCACTTACTGGAAAGCCTCATTCACAAGGAATGGGCATAGAACCTGGCCACCTGCAACTTACAATATCTGTCACATAATCATTAAATCCATCTGTAAAGGACTTCAAAACTTCAATTTAGATCCCTATTTGAACATTACAGATACAAATCATATCTGCAGCTCTAGAAACCATTCTGTGATCAAGAACGTCAGTGGACAGAATTGCCCAGAATGCAAATCTAGCTCTGCAGAAATGTTTTCCACTCCTGCTAATGACTGGGGGTTTTTTTGTGGGTTTTTTTTGTTTGTTTGTTTTGTTTTTAAGTACACATAGCAGTAAGATGTATCTACAATTTTAAAGTATGCATAACAAGATGTTTCAGTAACACTCTGGTTAATTTTTGTAATGTAACATTTGGCATTTATACACATCTGCTTGGTCTGCATTTAAGCAAGCACTTCTCATTTTGAATGTGCTAGTAATAGTGTGA
>VWZN01007995.1:24502-38758 GCA_013396955.1 Regulus satrapa
TGGACTACAAAGAAAACATGCAAGACTGCCCAAATTCTATTTTCAAATATAACTTTCAATTGACAGATTCTTTTAATCCTAAATACTTCTAACAATCCCTTTTTTTACACTACTGAACATTTAAACAGTGTTTCTATATAGAAAATCCCTAAGAGCGCTTTAACTGACTCTGAGTGCAAAATCAGATTTTTTTTTTTTTTAAATCAGGTGTTAGTTATAGCATAAGGAAACTAAGTATTTTTAAAATATCTTTAGAACTTTATTCAATTACAAAAATGGCCTCTGAAGATTTTGAGTGGAAGAAGGTTTTACGACCTCTGCAGAGATGTCTCATCTGCAATATGAACGTATGCATAAAAAGTTTTAGCTTTGGCTACAGGTCAGTGAAGATGAGAAACTGAAGTTGAGAGCAAAAATAAAATAAACTAAGCTGAAGCTGTTTATAAACTACAAACCAGTGAACATCAGAGCAAGAGAGCAACATTTAAGCCATGCTCTCTTTCTCCATATTAATCTTTAAAAGGACTGAGTACACTTAAGCTTAAGACGGTACTCCAGGGGACATGTAAACCCATTTTTTCTAACATTCTGTGCACTTTTGGATAACCAGTAATTGTCTAGTTCTGTACACCATCTCTATAACCGGTAATTTTCAGGTGGATAGTGCTACAGATGCCGTAAGACTGCATTTGCATGTATTGCTGCCTGTAAATCTGTGCAACTGAAAGACTTCAATCTGCAGGAGTACTTTATTTAAAGTGAAAAATGGCTAATACTGACAAATTACATAATAGTCTTCAAGAAACTGGAAAGACAAAGAGAAAACCAATCTTTTAAAAAATTAATTTATGAAATTCAAAGGTTATTCAAACTTCAGCTGTTCTCATTGAAGTTACAGTAGAAACATACAAGAAATACACAGATAGGCACATGCAAATTAGCAAAATATCTCTCATCAAAGTGTTAATCTGCTTATCATACATTATAAAAAAGACCTCTTAAATTCCCACTTTAAACACTATATATGTTGCCTCCCTTGTCCTTAGTGTTTGGCCATTGAGAACACAGTTTAAAAATGTTATTTGGTTTATGAGTTAAAAATTGTAGTGAATGAAAATTTCCATCTAAAGTTTTACACTATTCTGAAGTTACAAATAAAATACCAAATTATTAAAAATCAGGGTTTTTATTTCTATATCAATGCTATTACATTATCTTAGGGCTTATCTGGCCTGCTGTTATCATAGAACTGTATCTCATGTTTTTTAGGAATAAATAAGAAGGAAGGAGACCTTACGCTGAAATTATGCTTATTAGAAAGTGTCAAAAAGACTAACAGCCTGACAATACAAGCATTGACTTTTTAACATCAAATGGAGCAGTCAAAATAACAAGACCATCTACTTTACACAACATACTTTAAAAACAAAAGACGTCCAGAAAAATTGAAATTCATGTTGGACTGCTTGGTTCTTCCTTCAGGAATTCTTCAACTAAACAGAGTGTAACCACAAAGCAAATTACCCCAGGACTACATATACAAAAAGGTAAGAAGCAACAAGAGAAGGAATAATGAATGAACTTCAAAAGAAGTAAAGATTTACACTGGTTAACTAAATTACCAACTGCTTGCATAAGAATCTGAAACAAATGAAAATTTCATTTATGGTACAGAGTTTGGCTGAATTGGAATTTAGGCAAAAACAACTGGCATGAAAGCAAAACTCCATGGAGCAGAGCTCTGTATACCTGTCATTACTCCCTTACTTTAAACTAACATAAGTAAGATTCATTAAAATCAAATGAAAACAAAACAAACAAAACATCAATTACTTTTTGTTTTCAGAAACAAGATTTCAGGATAATTATTATATCTTTAAAAGAGCTACATTTGGAGAAGAGATTATTACAACGAATTTCCCCCATACATTTGAGCATTTGAAAACCCATCCTGGTTGCCTTGACCCAGAGTCCAAAATGTCTAGTGGAATCAGAGAAGGATATAAATACAACAGCTCCTCTGACATGGGGGAAAAAACCTCAAGGGAAACCACATTCAGCAAAATTGCACTTTTGCAGCTGTTTGGCACTTTTTTAATGATCTATTCTCCTTGTATCTCATTTCAACACTAAACTTTTTGTTCAGTTCCATTCAAGCGTGGCATGCACAATTTAAATGTGCCAAAAAGCAGGTCAGTTTCGTTACAACTTTTTTCCCCCAACAAAAGCTGACTCAGTGCCACACACAGAGCCTAACTCTATCCCCTTCGCTTCAATAACAATTACTTTACCCTGTAGGTCTCAGCAGATAGCCCAAGGGAATGAAGCTCTAAATAAAAGGCTAGATTCTCTGCAAGAGGTAATGACATGACTTCCTACAAGAAAATTGAAAAGGGAGCATTGAAATTGACAGCGACGGAAAGGAAAGTGCTTCTACTGGAAACCACAATGGATGGGCATAACAATTGCATGAAAATTATTACAAAGTGTTAAGACCTTCAGAAATTACCTCAATCTTTTAGAAACTGATAAAGACAAAAGTGCTTCGTTGGTATGACCAGGCAGAAAGCATCTTGAGAATTTTATATCAAAGAAGCTAGCAACCACCAGCCTTGACTACTTAGAAATACCTCTGTACTATGCAAGAAAAATGTAATTTCACAAAATAAGGAAATACAGATTTTTATAGACCAATAATGTTTATATGCAAAGACCATTCGCAAAATCAAGCAAAGTTGCATGCAAAACGTAATTGAGAAACAATTCCTGCCCTAAAGAATTTGGAGTTTAAGCTGCAAATGGGGAAAGCGTTACCACTACACTGTACTCTTCCCATCCTCTTACAGTCTTGATTCAAAATGAATATATAATTTGTGAGGAAGGGTTAGAACTTTTCAAATAAGTGGTTTTAGTGAGACAGAAATGGAAAATAAAATAAGTTTCAGGCTGATATCCTGTCTTCTTTACAGGGTGTATCAGCTTCTTTTGCAGTGCATATTCTAGACAAGGATGAAAGAGAGAGAGAACAGTAGTCATTGACACCACTACAAAGTATACATTTAAGTGAGCATGAAAGTCTACCTAATGCAAGCATAATGCATTACCACTGATCAGAAGAACCAAACAGCACCAGTCACTACAGGAAAGTCAGGATGCAGTCTTAGTACATAACATGATACTATCCCATCCCACATCAGTTTTGAGAAGAAAGAAGAAAGCAAAATTTCTCATCAAAATTCAGGTGAAATTTCAAGTGAAGTTAAGTTATCTGAATCTTGCTGATATTGCCTTTGGCCTATTGAAGTGATATCTTGGAACCAGAAAAAACATACAAATGTTGAAGTATAGAATTCTATTTTCCACAATCAATTTTCCGTAATCAAATATATATGTATATCAGTACAATAAATTTTTAAAAGAACAATCTTTCTCATTTTCTCATTGCTTAAAAAGAGACATTATTCCTTACAGCTTACATATGGACACCTGTATTGGTTTTAAAAGACAAAGATGTCTGCAAATGAAGGCAGAAGCCTCCCTTGGAATGGAAAGTGTAAACCCCCTCCCTCCTAATATGATTTTGAAATGAAGAGGCTCTCAGGCAAAGATATGAGGATAGGAATAATAGTTCTTTACTAGCAAGAAACAAAACAAAATCTACAACTTGATAGGAAACCCAAGATAAAATACAGTAGTACAAAAAGCCACCGAGAGAGTCAGAAATACAACCTGACACTCTGTCAGTCACGGTGTTGGTAGCAGTCTGATTTAATGGTGGCTGCAGTCCTGGAGTGACAAATGTGACTGTGTTGAAGCAGTGATCCTGTAGAAGGGTGCAGTCTTCCTCTGAAGGAAAAGTGGTGGTGTAGAAGGGCCTGGTGCTCTGCTGGGAATCCAGTGGAAAAAGGCTGCCTGTGGTGCTCTAAATCTCAGACTGCAGTCAATTGGGAATGCCTGGCTCCTCCCCCTGGGCAGAGCATCTCACAATGGGATGATGCAGTTTTATCAATCATTCAATGGCCCATTAACAGAAGATACCTCCCTGGATGGAGGATGAGTCATTGAAGAGATAAACTGTCCCACCTGGTTTAATTAGCTGGCTCATTAACAGAGGGTATCTCCCTGGAGTTATGAGTGATGGGTCATGGAAGAGATAAAGAACACTGCCCCACCTGGTTTCNTCCTGGAGTGACAAATGTGACTGTGTTGAAGCAGTGATCCTGTAGAAGGGTGCAGTCTTCCTCTGAAGGAAAAGTGGTGGTGTAGAAGGGCCTGGTGCTCTGCTGGGAATCCAGTGGAAAAAGGCTGCCTGTGGTGCTCTAAATCTCAGACTGCAGTCAATTGGGAATGCCTGGCTCCTCCCCCTGGGCAGAGCATCTCACAATGGGATGATGCAGTTTTATCAATCATTCAATGGCCCATTAACAGAAGATACCTCCCTGGATGGAGGATGAGTCATTGAAGAGATAAACTGTCCCACCTGGTTTAATTAGCTGGCTCATTAACAGAGGGTATCTCCCTGGAGTTATGAGTGATGGGTCATGGAAGAGATAAAGAACACTGCCCCACCTGGTTTCCACCTGGTTTCAACAGATGGTAGAATACATACTTCTGATTATATCCTGCATTAAGACAATATTTTATATAAACAAATCAATTTTTATTAAAAAATATCACCAAAGACAAAATCTTAATTGCCTAAAATGTATTGATTTACTATAGGTGAAGGTGTAGGAGAACAGTTCAAGGAGGGGAGAGAGGCAGACATTAATCTATCAGATTACTAAATAGAAAAATCTAAAGCAAGTTCACATGGAATGCAAATGTGAGCTAAATGGGAGAGTCGAAAAACTCTTCTGCTCTTTGAAATGCTCTCCACAAACTATCCAAAATAAATAACTAATTCAACTATTGCCAACATAGTAGTTTGCTGAAAATTAGAATATTATTTTTCATTGGTTTTAAATAGTGCTCTCTTAACTGAGACAAATTCAAATTACCTTTAGAAAAGAAATATGCTTTACTTGTGACAAAAATACTGACTTACTTTTAACCTATGAAGAAAAAGTCTGTCACTGATTCCAAGAGAAAAAAATGACCACCCCACAAGATCTGGGCTCAGTATAGATATTTCCTTAAATATTTCAACTAGAGCTATGAAGTGGTATAGATTATTCCCTTCCGGCCACAAGAAGCAGCTTTTTAATTGTATCCTAAAACATTTTCCAACTGAATTAAATATTTTACATATGGATAGAAGGGGGAAATGTGTTCACTTTTTATTTTTCATGCGAAAGGATAAGCATAGTCTGTGCTCTAGTTGCCAGTTACCAGGAGAGACAAAGGCCTCTTCTGGCAGGTTTAGTCAATACGACAACTGTGATTGTGTGGCTCACACATTAATACTCAGTACAGAGTCCTAATCCTTTTATCAGATTTCAGGTGAATGTTTAAATTTAAAGAACCTAGGGGCTAGAAAACCATGCAAAGTTTTGTGAAACACCTGCTTCATTTGTTCAGTTTTTCTTAAGAATTTCTGTGGTAGCACAGCAGTTTGATTCAATGTAAGTATTTAATCCTACATAAAGTACTATTTTGTAGTTTAGCAAAGAAGTTCTGGAATATTGCTCTTTGGTTGGATTGCAAATTATTTTTTTTCATTTTGGCTTCCAGTTAATTACACAAATTTACATTACAAAATTACACAAAATTACACTGATGCCACTACAGGAAAAAGCAGTCAGTTTCTCCAGAGAACATAATTATCAAGAAAAGCTGAACCGCATTCCTTAAATTCATTGATACATCCTTAATCAAATATAAAATGTCCCATATAGGATGGACAGGTGTCCACCCTTCCTTCTGCCTAAATTCAGATGTTAATTAAATAACTAATTTGCTCAGTACATTCTTAAAGAACATTAGAAACATGCAAATGGCTGTTTTTTCAATCCGACTTGCTTTCAAGACTTAATTTATGCTATGAAAATGTTGTATTAGAAATTTCAGTGACTACAGCTTTTGTTCCAAAATATGAGGAGGAAATGTAAAGAACACAGTACACCTAATATCAAATCTCACCGCGAGCACTTACATTATCATTCCTCTTTAAAAAGCAAATGTCTGACACAAGTGGCATCATTACTGAGCTTGTCAGCTTAAAGGTTAGTATTATATTAATAATTTTTTTTTCACTAAGTTTGCTTTTAACCTGAGGAAGATAATCAAATAAATCAAATAATCGTCAAATAAAACGATCCCTATCATCTCTGAATATTTAGTTCTACAGCTGAAGAAAACTCTTGTTGGGAAAAAGTGATAGTGTTTGTCTGTCTTTTTGGCATTTGTCATATGAGAGATTAGCTCAGCTCAGAAAGGCATAAATCCCAACTAACACAAGCTAAAAACTGGTGGATGAGTGAGACTCCACTATACTGAAGTCTGGCCTCTTCTGTGAAGGTCAAGAAGCTAAGTGAGAATGCCGTTCACTTGGAAAAACAGGTTAAAAGAGTTGAGTAATACATCTGGTCCAGGTAGCTGGACAGGCAAGCTACAGATTGAGATGTAACCTGAGCTCTGGGTGGGAGCCTGAAATAAGAGGCTGTGAACTGAAAAACTTTAGGGTAATAAGGGACATGAATATGGGTGACAGCACCCGTACAGAATGGGTAACAGCAGAATGGGTGACAGCAGCCAGGTGAATGGACACTGACAGACACATCAGGAGCTGGAAATTGCCTACCTTCTGGATAACAAAGAAGATGAAGACTGGTGCCAACACCTAGGTGGATGGACATAGAGAGAGGGGACAGAAGCAGAAGACTCAGGAGGAAAAGCAAGACTTGCATTCGGGGAGACTGAGGATGCAAAAGATCTGGGGCTCCTTTGCTGGGGGGGTCCAGCTCAGAGGCACCAGCTCGAGCTCTTTCTGTGTTACTGCACGGTGAATAAATGGTTTTATGAACTGAGACATCTGAGACACCACTAGGGGAAACCTGGAGTCAAATCTGTAAGGAAACCTGGGCTGACTGCATGTGAGTGTGGGCTGTGTAAGGAGTCAAGCAAGGCACCCATCAGCTCACTGGAGTCACCCACTGTGAAGGGGCTTCACTCTCAACAGTGAAAGTCTCTGAAGTTGGGAATGTCACCACCAGAGACTCTCATGAATGGCCAGAGAGGGAAGTTTCCTAAACAAAAGAGAAGACACTAACTTTTCTGATGGCAGAGCTCTTGTTGTCCTCATCCAGACCAACAACTCAAAGATATGTTGCTACCAGATGAGCCTTCTAGGTAAGATTTTGGGAGACAAGACTTCCTGCTTTGTCTTCAGCAAATGCACCGAGTGGCTTTTCAGTAACTGGGAACTTATAATAAGATTGCAGAATGTGATGCATATTATTAGGTTGGAAGCCTGGTAAGTAAGGCCTTTTCCATGGTCTGGCCAACAGTCAAAAATCAAATCCAATTCCTTATAAGCAGAAGAGGTTAAGTGAATCTCTGAATTCTGTTTAGAAAACTGGATGGTTATAGCAACCATGAAAGGAGACCACTAAGGAGGACAAGCACTGTTAAGTTTGCCTAGAAAGCATAAAGTATTATTCACTAATAGAATCAGAAGTAAAACATCCCATGTGATGGGGTGTTGTAATGCGATTGAGAAAGCCTTTTCTAATCTTTCTACTGAATTTGGTAATTACTGCATGCATCACGGCATCATGTATTTGAGTGGTGACCTTAATGGTGGATCAAAATAAACAGCTGGTTCTTATCCACAAACCTAACTGAAAGGTGTAAATTAACTTAAGCCATCCTGATTTAAAAAAGACCCAAGAGAGTAGCATTTTTCAAACTGCCTCTAATGTTAATTCATTACTATTTCCTTCATCCATTTTTCAGAGTTGGACCACTACTTGCAGTTAGGTAATTTATGAGTAACTGCTCCTATGAATGTCAGTAACAGAAATATCACTTCCATAGCTTGCAAACTATAGAAACTACAGATGATTTCTACTGTTTTCAGAAGACTTGTCAATTAATATGGTGAAGGCTGGGAAAACTGGAGACCTTTTAGCACTGCTTCTTATATTGTATTTTTCTGGGGGAGAGGTCCTCTTCCCTACCCGATATGTTTTTAAGCAGGGACAACCAGTTTACTGCTATTCTATGTGCATTAAATGCTTGTTCAGTCCTACAGTCCATTTCCCAAAGGAGTAAAACTTGAGGTAAGGCAGAAAAAAATCAAGGATAGTGACCTTTGGCAAGGTACAGGCAAACATCACATCTTGAGATGTAGGGTCAATCTCTGCTCAAAACCCAGTCCTGTGGTTTTTACAAGCATGTGTAGAAATTTGAGAATTTAAACTTCAATTTGTAGGTTTTCACAAATTACCCAAATATATAGTTATTGGTTATATATAACCAATATTAACAAAAACAAACAAAAACCACTAAACAAACAAACAAACAAAAAAACCCAACAAATTTAAAAACTTGAGATTGGAAAAATAGATGGAGGGAAAGCCTGGCAATATACAATGTAGTAATGGCAGGAGGCTTTGCTCTCCCTGATCTCTCCTTTTAGTATTTGTCAATTAAGATGGAGCAGAAAGAGGTGGATCCACCAATGGGTGCTTGTACTGGAAAAGAACAAACAATTTGCCTCTTAATAGAGAGAAATCAGAACTAAAATACAGTCTCCAGGCACTGGAGTGTATACCATAAATTTGCCCACACTGGTGGAAGGGATTATTCTTCCTTCCTGGTCTTTTGTTTAGAACTGCTCTTTTCTCAAAAATATCCTGATGTTGAAACAATCCAGAGAAATCTCAAGTTTTATCAAAATTCCAGGAGGATAAACAAATTATTTTGATTCCATGGATATTATCTTCTTAAAAGCCAAAGAAGGTCCAATCCTTCGCATGTAAACTTGCCAACACGCAGGCCGTGTCCTTATTATTCAGGTTTACAAAACAGTTCCACATTCATTCTATTTCCATTAATCAGAGCACCCTCCAGCTGTCTCCATTCTCTCCTCACCCCCCAATTTCTTACCACCTTCTTACATTTAACAGGGAGAGATCAAAAATGAGAGAACAGACCATAATGAAGAGAGACTTCTCAAATAGTATAATGAAACACTGGGTACTGCAATGGACAAGTATTGAGTGCACATTAGTCCTGGGACACCTGTTTGCAAAGATTTTATGAATCCCAAGAATTTGTGCTTTCCACAACCCAATATGTTAGAATTTGTGATCCTAGGATACTAGCAACGCATGTCCCTTGACAAGCAGTCAATTCAGTACATGAAAAATCAAGACAACAGCTTCAAAAGAGCTTGCTATGACTCCTGCAAAATACCGATGTAAAAAAATTAAATTTGCAGGTAATAACATATGTGGATTTATAAGCCAAAATTTATACAACCCTTTCCACCAAACAAACAAACAACAAAAANTAGTATAGCATTTGGGATGCTATCCCAGTCTACTTCTTCAATACATGATAAGTGTGGAAATAAGAGAACAGCCTGGTTTTTATGCCTAGTTTTATATTCTGAAAGGTTTACTGTATTTTCTTAATCCTTAAGTTGCATATTCATTGCTATATTTTTATCTAACTGCTGTCACTTATACTGTCATGCAGAAGGGCAATCAGGGTCAGTTTATATAAGCAGCATCAATCTGAAAAATCTTCATCAGTCTTTATTTCAAGGCATTATACAAAGAAAGCTTGACATTGAGAGTGCCTTAACTGACAGCAAATGAAATCAATCAGCAAATCACTAAGCCATAATAAACTCTTTCAGGTTGTAGATAGCCCTTCCTCTTCCAGGTCTTTAACTACAAGGCCCACCAAAATGCAGTATCTGTGCAGAAATGTCTTCCATTACTCCATTACAAAATTATTGTACTAATATAGAGCAATATTAAATAATTTCTCTTACTCTCTAAGCATTTGATAGAATATTAAGGAGACATTTTATAATAATGGACTACTAAGCAATTAAGCAAAAAACGAGGAATAAACAAAAGTTTCAGCATTTGAAGATTTGGTTTTTTTAATTAAATAATAGAAAATAGTCTGATTCTGTTTCTGCTACTTAAACATCTGTGTAATAAAGTCTATTGCTTTATTAACTTCTATTGCTTAGGCTCACTTGCTCAGCTTTTTAGTTTTTGAAATTAAAAGACTCATACATAAAAACGTAAGACTCCATACAATTCCAATCTTTCATGGTTTGCCCTTCATGAATTTAATTTGTAACACACACGATTACCAACAATGAAACATCTATGCTCCTTAATGAACTTGTCTGCATTACAATGGTACACACTGCACACTCTAATAAACAGTCACCACTTTACACAGTGGCTTTCTGTGAAAACTACTTCTTTTCTGAAGATACTGCATACAGATAAACTCATGAAGTTCTGAAAGACAGGATTTCTGAAGTAAAAATACCTGCCTAGAAAGGTATTAGAAAAGTGAGAACTATATTTGATACGTTCTATGATTAAATGATGCTTTATTTTCCAATTCCAGCTATTAGGAGTCTGCTCTTACTGAGTGAGACAGCTTTGGACACATACTGAGATCACCATGACTCTAGAGTAATGTTTCTCATGAAAGGATAGTGAGTAGCAAACAGGAAAGATGCTCCCTGCTGTAAGATGCAGCAGCCTGGTAACCAGGGGAAAAAAAAAATCTCAGGATTACAAGCAGAAACAAAACTAAATAAATAAACTTAGTGAATTAAGATAATATTTTACACAGTTCTTAAAGGGCTTTCTTGCATATTAGCACAGATAGACATCACCCACATGCAACAGATATAAATATATGAAAAAGTCTAAGTGTACAAAGACAGATAGTTAGATGATTGCTTGGTAGGGCCAAAAAAGAAAACTTTCCATTGAGAAAGATTATTGAAAGATTAAATTATATATATTAACTCTGGCATTCAAAATAATCAAGATAATCATCATCTTAGCTGAAAAGTTTTTACAAAACTGAGAGTGCTTACAAAAGGGGCTGGACAAGAGTTAGTAGTGTCACAGGCACAAAGAGAGCTTTCATTAATTGATTAATTGGTGATTACAGATACTGACTTTGGTATTTATGGTCCGTAAGGCCAAGACTTAGCTGGAGTGCAAGAGTGTCTCAGTGAAATATAACACCCTCTGAGAAGGTTCTTCATATAATCTCTCCTGATTTAGTAGGATGAAGAAAGGCAAGTGAAGAAATAAAGTGAGGGCAAGAGTGGCTGAAAAAGCAATGTAAAGAGGCTAATGATAAGGAGCAGAGAAATGAGGAAAGGAGAGAAGGCCTATAGCAGAAAGAGAGAAAATGATAACAGAAATGCTGTGAAGAGGAAAGGAAGTTGAACAGTTAAGTGGCAGAAAGGAGAAACAGTGTGAAATTAAAATTATAGAAGGCAAATTTCCAACACCATTGGCTTTTAGAAGATGTCTCTTTTTTTAACGTTTTAAGCAGTACTTTCCTAATATACATTAATCTTATGGTTTAAAGTAATTATATTGAATTACGCTAAAACGGTTTCTAAATGTTTAGCAGCATGATACAACATATCTGGAGACATGGCTCCAGATACCAGCTGAACACTTTTAAGAAGTAAATTAGAGTTTTCCACATTGTATCTCTTCAATCTCATTATTCAGACTTTTCTTAGTTGTCAATCATCACTTAAGTCTTACACCAACATTATATTTGACAGACTGAAGTTCGCAAAAGGTCAAGTTTGCAAGTGTTTGCCCCACTCTTAATGCTTTTGAAACACTTACTTATTTATGAGTATTTCAACTAAAAATGCAAGCGTAAAGTAGCATCAGAGTAATAAAGAGTCACTTTTCTCTTTGAACAGTATATTTTAGACAGGCTTGTGGTCAGCCCAGGAGCACCACGTCTTGACACTAGGTAAGAAAGTAGTCCTTTTGGAGAGCAGAAGAAATTAGTCCTTTTGGAGGTGGGAGGGCAGCCCAGCTGCTGACAGCAGCTGCTGAACTCCCAGACAACGAGACCCAGTTTTGTCTGACAAGAAACAGCTACCTGATTCGAGAGGAGGCAGCATTCTGGCCTCTATAATGCAACAGAGAGCTCCTTCTCTGGTGAAACAGTGTAAGTAAAAATAAAACACTAAAAGATGATGAGCATGATGCATCTTTAAGACTCTAAAAAATATTTCTTCTTCTGAAGCATTAAGTGAAAAAAGTTATTTTAACAACTGCGTTAATAATAAAAGAAAAAATCCTTTAAAACAGAAGTACAAGTTTAAAATACTAGTAATACAGTTTTTAAGCAGCTGCTCCACAATTAATCTCATGAAGTCCTCTTACCAGAAATGACTGTGGAGAGGATAAGATCTGATGACAGAATTATAATGTTACCTTTGAAATCACTTGCTTCCTCAATCTGGTAAGAACTTTTTTATTGACAAGTGAACACAGAAATGAGAAAGTGTTTATTATTTTGAGGAAGATTATCAGCAGAATTATGCGTATCTTTCACCATCTAATCTATCAAGCATAAATCTCAAATTAATAAACAAGTGAAAATAAATACAAATTAGGAAGCTCCTAAAACTACATTTATGTTTGTCCAATTAATTAGAAAAAGTGGACCTACAGCAAAATTAGATAATGCATGACTAAATCATTCATGAATGCATAAATAGTAAGAACCTACTTCTTTGTAAATTTATAATGATTATATGCTAACACTGAAGATATGTTAGTACTGTTAGAGATGTAAGTACTTGACTATATTACTACAAAAACTAAAAATCTTCATTTTATTACTGCACTTTTCATTTTAAATTACCTCCAAACATCTAAGAGCAGCAAAGAAATACATAAAAATCCTATGTGGATTTCCTAAACCTGCATGAACAGATGGATACATGCTGAAGATAGAAGGAGAAAGATGCGGCAGGTGGAAGGGAGAGGCAGAGGGACAGCAGGGACAGAAAGACTGATTTCAGAGCAAGCAACAGAGAGTGGGAAAGAGGCACAGGAAGCAGAAGAGAGAGCAAGACCCAGGCAGAGTAGCAGGCAGAGAGTGACTGAAGCAAAGCTCAAGAATACGTAGGGCAGAGAGCAGAAACACAGCGAGAGAGAAAGGTAGAGCAGCAGAGAGCAGGTGCATGTGGTCATTGTGCACACAGCAGCGAGTGTACAGCCAGGAAGGCACATGTGCAGTGGAGAGTGTGCAGAGAGGACACACAGACAGGCAGCAGCGCATGAGAGCATGTGGCAGAGACAAAACAGAGGGAGGCAGAGATAGGCAAGACAAAGAGAAAACTTAACCACCTCAAACCCACCTGGAGGAGAGAATCACAGAATCATTATTGTTCAAAAAGATCTCCAAGATGATAAACCCTTGATCAAACACCACCACGCCAACAAACCATAGTGCTAAGTGTGACATCCAGTTGTTTCTTGAAGGACTTCCAAGGATGGTGACTCCACCACATTTCTGGTAAATCCATTCCAATGCCTTACCACCTTTCTGATGTCCAATATGAAACATGGACACAGTTTGAGCCTATGTCCTCTTGTCCTACTGCTAGATGCCTGGAGAAGAGACTGATTATAACCTCCTTTCACGTAACTGTGGAGAGCAGTTAGGTGTTGCTGGAGGTTAGGAGTTTTCTTTTTTTTTTCTTTCTCTCAGGAAATTTCCTCGCATTTGTTGCCCAAGAGATGGTAATGACAATATTTAAGAGTCAAAGGATGTGCCTGAGAGGAGGAGGAGGGGGAAATTCGCTGCTATCTCTTGGCGGAGGGGGCTTTCTCTTGGAAGTGCAGAGATACCACAAGATTTTGGCTGGGGATGAGGGGCTGGACGTGTGCCTCACTGTCACTCTCTCCCAGGATTCGAGAGGACAGGCGTGGTTTTGGTTCCCCACAGCTGCCATCCAGAGGATTTGCTGCCATTGCAGAACTTCTGTCCTTCACTGCATCTCTGGATCATGGGTGAGCGTCTGCTCGCAAGAGCAGCTGCTGAACTGGGAGCTTTCCAACACCCAAACTCACTGGAAGGGGACCCCCACCCCGATCCTTTCTTGGAGGAACGCTCTCCTGCCTGTCTGTAGAGCAGTCTGCGGCAACCCACCTGCTGCTGCCCAGCCCTGCTGTTTTGTGTCCCTGCTTCAGCTCTTTCACTCCACTTTGACCTGACACCCCGTGCCCACATGGACTCCCACAGCTTCTGACACAGCTCTGGAGTGTTTGAAAC